>BPLS01000714.1:435418-505784 GCA_019656275.1 Rhododendron kiyosumense
TCTATTCAAGTTTTTGTGTCGTAGCACTCACTTATTGGAGACAAATTCATAGTGATCTATTAGTCGATATTGATTGATAGTTGTTGTTCGATTCAAATTCACATGATGTACTTGGCTTCTGTGATGTTCAGATTTGTAGCCTTCGTGGTAGTCCATCTACTTTGAAGCATAAAACTCATTCCATGTTACTCAGTTCCAATATGTTAAAAGTTTTACTTATTCTTGATATTGGACAAATTTTTAGTCTTGTATCAGCTAGCTTACCAGAGTCAGAGATCTGTTTCACTTCTTTGTATTAATCCTTAGTATCAATATCGTCCAGTTGCTAAAGGTTATTCACTGACTCTGTTGATTCGTAAAGCAATCAGAAAGTTGTGATTTGTCATTTCAAATTTCTTGGGTCACTATAGAAAGGTACTTTGAGTTTGTTGTTGAGCCGCCCTGGAGATCCCATGAGTTCTTTGAATTTTGGATGCCTCATTACCATTCTTCAAATTCTTGATTAACGTTGCTTGAGTTTTGAAGCTTACTCGTTTCGTTTGAGGTGACAAATCGAATCCTTCTCATAATGTAGAATGACTCAACCTAGAGTGAAAATTTGGTGCGACTTTTAGAAGAATTGGCTTGTGTTATGAACCCGCTAAAACAATGAATTCGATTCGCCAACGATATTTGGAAGCTCAAGAGAGAGTGACTAAAAAGAGAAAGGTAAAGATCGTCAAGGATTGCTAACTGCAGAGGGCCAACCAAAGGATTGTGTTGACCGTCGACGTCACCAAATGTTATTTGGAGAAGGGAAATCATGCAATTCGTAAAGTATAGTTGCGTTGAGATTTGTCTTGTTTTGGGCAGAAAGGAAGCGTTCATCGTAAGAAATATAGTTTAAGTGTCGGATACTATGTGCGTGTTTTGGGATACCCAGGCGACAACCGGTGAAATCCACTTGGAAGAGGCGCTTGATCACCGCCCATTCTAGATGGAAGTCTCGGGAAGTCAATTGGATTATCTGGTTATACTTATGAGGTAAGATCTCCATGGTGAAATAGATAATTGTGTATAGGATATTTGTATAATAAAGAAAAGTTTGGAAATTGTGAACCGTTTGATGTTGCCACCTAAATTTTTTTCAATGTATATGATGCATTATGTATGAGGAGATTGAGGAGGTATGAAATAAATTCATTGCATGTGTTAGAAAGGTCCGGAATTGGATTAGGAGCTAAAATGTCCTATGATGAGAAACCAAGGCGTATCCTAGACTCGCGTAGTCCAAAGTTGAGAGGTAAGTCGATGTTAGTGTATGGTTACGTGAAAATGTGGGTACGAAATTCGAAAGATATACGTGTGTTTGTTGTGGTTTGATTGATAAGAA
The DNA here is from genome assembly GCA_019656275.1 of Rhododendron kiyosumense. NCBI lineage: Eukaryota > Viridiplantae > Streptophyta > Magnoliopsida > Ericales > Ericaceae > Rhododendron > Rhododendron kiyosumense. The sequence goes on from BPLS01000714.1 coordinate 436,791, forward strand.
TCTAGAGATAGATTTTGATGGTTGTTGAATTGTTGAATGATGGATAATGCTACGGTTCGAGTATGTTGATATATTGTTTCGCATGGTTGGATTAGTTTTTTTCAAATTTCGAGGACGAAATTTCCTTAAGCAGGGTAGAATGTAGAGACCCGTAAATTCATTTCATAATTTTATTGTTTTATAAATGGAAAAGTAATGAATTAATGAAAATAAAATGAAATAAAATAAAATTGGGGGTCAATGTGGGAGAATATGAAAGATCAGGGGTGGTGGTGTAATTAGTGCATGTGTGCCGTGTATATACCAGTGAAACTTTTTCCCTTTTTCATTTTATTATCTCCCCCTCTCGGCTCTCTCGATCTCTCTCACTCTCTCAACCAAAATTCATCTCCAAACCCAAAACCCACAATAATCAACTCCCAAACAATTTTCTACTCGCATTTTGGAACTCGTATTGCGTTGGACAAAGCTTGGTTTGGAGTATTTTTGCTTGGTTTGGAATTCCGGAAAACAAGGGTTGCTCCATCTTTTTCGATTTGTGTTTGGGTGCTCGAGGTAGGAAATTCTACCTCTCTTTATATGTTATTTGGGTTCTCTTATGTCCTATTTGAGTATCTCCATGTTTTGTTTGAGCTTATGTTGATTGTGGTTTGGTCTGGACGAAATTCTGATATCTGATGAAAATCGCCAAATTCTGGATATCTACTGGTAGGCCTGTCCTTTCTACCGGTAGAACATTGTTGCGTTGCCAGAAAAATTAGTTTCGTACCGGTAGAATTTTCCTCCTACCGGTAGGTTGTTTCAAATTTTCCTCGTGCAAAAATAATGGCCTTTCTGTTTTGCATCTGTACCGGTAGGACTTGATCCCTACCGGTAGGAACAATAAAATTTCCAATCTTCTACCGGTAGCCCCAATTTTCCTACCGGTAGGCCACAGTCAAATGTCAAAAAAATATCTGTTGCCGTTGAAAACCTTTTAGCTTCCTAAAGCTTTTGAAACTTTGACTAATCCATGGTTATAAATATATTATATATACATATAATGACAAGAAAATGACAGCCATGCCTATAGTCGGATTTGACGTGAAATGCACGCGGAGTTAATTAAACTGGTGGGATTCATGGAAAGATATAAATAGGCTTTTCGCACGACATTTGTACGAATGATTCACTTGAGCACATAAACGGCATGCGCCAGCTGGACACGGAATATCGAGTAGTTCGAAGGTTGAGTTGAGATAACAAGTTTGGGAACAAAATGGAAAATACGATTGAGTTGACGTGTGAATTATCTATTTAACATTACTATCCCTTTCTCATTCGTACTCTTGCAAATCGAAATTTTGGGAACATGTATGGTGAAATGCGAAACGAATAAATGTGAAGTAGATGTACGGGGTCATGAGTACCCGGAAAGTATCGTGGGTATATGGGGCCCTAATCCCGGAATGTGAAGTGGATGTACGGGGTCATGAGTACCCGGAAAGTGTCGTGGGTATATGGGGCCCTAAGACCCAGAAAGTTCTCTCAAGTTCGCTATTGGACGAGTTAATGGAGGAGGGATTATTTAAACTTATATTGGAGATCAATGGGAGGCGTGCGGGGTTCCTTAAACCGAAAAATAAGTCGTTAATACAGGAAATGTTCTAAATGGAGGTGTGAACAAAAAGGAAGAATAAAAGTTGACTAATAGATTGACTATCGATAGAAAAGCACTCCTTGAGCCTCGGTTTTGCCGATTCGAAATTGGTTCCCATAGCGACCTCATTTGTTATCTAGAACTTGATTTCTTTTTGTTCTACTCATTCTTTCGTCTCACTCAATTGCATATAGAGTTTGCGTAGACTTTTCTACTGGGCTAGTGTAGCTCAAGCCTATATTATTTTCAGGTACTAATCCGGAACCATAGCTTGCATGCTTGGAGTGCTTGACGTGTGGACATTACTTTTGAAACCTAACCGAAGGAGTTACCGAATCACTTTTGTAAATTTATTTTGGAGATGTATTTGTAATTAAATTGAAATTCTTTTGACTTGGAATATTGTATCCATTAATTCTCTTTCGAAATTCAATACTTATGTCAATTTGGGGCCATCGAGCCAATATTGTAATATTTTGGAACCATGTGAATTTGGAAGTGTTTGCCGGGGGAATGAGAACACGTTGATTATTTTGGGTATCGTAAGGGATATTTGCGAGTATTTTTATTATGAAAATCATTTATAATTATGTTGAAAATTCAGGACGTGACATAGTGTTTGTTTTAGCTCATCTCAGTTTACTTTTGGAAATGATGGATGATAGCCTCGTTTGTAATTATTTTAAAAATATCTTTATCTATATACACAACAAAACTATCATGCATTCATTGATCACACATACGATTTCGAAGCCTAGCTACTTTTTACAATATTCATAACGGAAAATGCTCTCCCTACAATGAAGAATATCCAAAAAGGTAGAAACATAGAAAACCTAGTTTTTTTCTCAAAGGCAAAAACCAACGTTAGGGGATTTTGTAGGTGATGATTCTATTTTGACCCCGCTTTTCCCTAAGTACAAAACCCTTATGTGGGTTGGAGCAAAAATAAATTTTAAAGTATGATCAAATGAGTAAAAATGAGGTGAAACTTATACATATCTCTAAGAAAATTTGGGAGACAGTGTCAGTAGGGCCAACTGCCTCCCCTTGTCTCTTACTATCTCTGCCCCTGGGAACAAGATCACTAGCTGTGCCGAGAAATAATTCGTTGCCCTTGGGGCAACACGTCATTCTTGCCTTAAACAAATCAAAACTTGGCTTTTGCACTTTTTGTCGTAACTCTTGCCACACAGCTTTCTCTCAAAAATCAAGTGTTCCAAATTAGAATCCATTTGAATTGGTGAGAAGATTTTATTTTATTTATTATTTAATTCTAAATGGTCATAATTAAATTTTAACTATAGGGCTCTAATTGATTAGCCTTAAGAAAATCGTAGAATTAAATATCTTTTAGGACTAACCAAAAAGAGCCCTAAAGTCAAAATTTAATTATAACCATTTAGAATTAAATGATTAAAAAAATAAAATCTTCTCACCCATTCAAACGGATTGAGATTTTGAACACTTAACCAAATTTAACGAAAATAAATTAAGTATTCCGAATTTCAATCCGTTTCAATGGGTGGGAAGATTTTATTTTTCTGATCATTTAATTCTAAAGGGTCATAATTAAATTTTGACTCTAGAACTCTCGTTGGTACTATCCTAAGAGATATTTGAATCTACGATTTTCTTAGGATTAATCAACGAGAGCCCTATAATCAAAATTTAATTATGACCATTTAGGATAAAATGATCAGAAAACTAAAATCTTTCTATCGGTTCAAACGGATTGAAATTTGGAACACTTAATTTTTTAACCATATATTTTAATATATAAACTACATGTTGAAAAATTAAGTATTTCAAATCTCAATCCGTTTGAATAGGTGAGAAGATTTTATTTTTCTGATCATTTAATTTAAAGGGTCGTAATTAAATTTTGAATTTAGAGCTCCCGTTGGTTAGTCTTAAAAGATATTTGATTCTACGATTTTCTTAAGGCTAATCAATAAGAGTCTTATAGTCAAAATTTAATTATAACCCTTTAGAATTAAATGATAAATAAAATAAAATCTTCTCACCCATTCAAACGGATTGTAATTTGGAATACTTGATTTTTAAGAGAAAGTTGTGTCAGGAGTTATGACAAAAAAAAAAAGTTCAAAAGTCAAGTTTTAATTGGTTTGGTTTGAGGCAAGAATGACGTGTTGCCCCAAGGGCAACGAATAATTTCTCAGCTGTGCCAGCCATAATCACAATAATAGCTGCATTTCTGCCTCGAGGCCATTTCCACATTCCATTTGCAATAATGACGGGTTCAGATCTTACTTGCTGTTTAGATCAGTACTAGTAGGTATATATGGTTTGGGGCCACCGTGTGTCACCCGTCCTTCTACCACATGGCATTGATTACCAAAGGTGACACCAAAGCGGTCTCGTCATTCATATCACATTCAACTTGTCGAACACATGAGCTCCTCCCAAAAAGAGCTGTCTGAAGACAGCTCTCGGAGAGTCGGAGTCCTCTCGAGGGCACAGACTGGAGGCTAGGGACAGAGGCTTGAATGAGACATTACATTGATGGCTGAAATATGTAGAAGGTACTATAAGTGAAAGAATGTTCAAATTTGTAGGTTCAAGTATGTCATATTCTTTACTTGAATAAGAGGAATGTAGTTGAGTTGTATTGCACATAAGATAGTGAAGTGACAGATGGTGCTGCAAGAGTGTTTCAATGTAGCTTAATAATGTTTTTTAGGTCCCTATTTAATAGGGGTGGCAAATTGAACCCAAATCCAAACTCATAAATTAAAAAATAGATCCAACCCTATCTATATAATAAGGGAGGTCTGGGTTTGAATCCAAAAGACAACCAACGCTCAGATTTATCTCCTACATAAATCTACACCCTCCATTTAGCAATGGTTGGCCCGTGAATACTTATCCTTTTCTGAGCAATTTCTAATCACACAAATACCCCATACACGCCTCCCGCTCTCCCTGTCTCTCTCTGCGCCTTCCCCCCCTCTCTCTCTCTCTCTGTGCCGCCTTCCCCCTCCGACACCGCCTCCCCCACCGCCGCCTCCTCTGCCATTCTCTCCGCACCGGCCGACACCCCTGCTTATCCGCACCTCTGCTACTATCTCCATGCTTTAATCTGATTCCAGGTAACCTAACGATTCTAGAAGTTGTATTCTCATGCTTTAAACCGATTCCTAATTGGAAACGAATTGGATTCTCTACTTTAATCTGGTTTTGGGGGTGTCATAGTCTGATCGAAGCGACCAAGAGGAATCTTAATTTTTTTCAACTTAATTGGAAACGAATTGGATTCTAAACTTATTTTTTTTTCCTAATTTTTTTTCCGAGACATTGGTGAAGCCCACCAAAACACATTATACTTCTGTAAGTGCATGAATGTTGGAAAACGTCTTAAAGATTCTCTGAAAATGGATTAAAGATTCGCACTTGAAGCATTGGCTGGGATCTTACTGAAATTTACAAGACCTTAAATTACTGAAATTTGCAAGACCAAAGTTTGAGATCATAATCGTAAAAATTGTATAACTGGTAATTGGGACACTTTGCAGCGTGGGTCGTTCCTTATTTTCATACTTTGAGCGGTTGCCTTGGTAAGAGCATGTTCCTTAGTTTAATGCATCCAAGGTGTTTGTAAAAATGCCTCATGCAAATGGAATTGAGACGGGAGGTTGAAATTGCTCTGTCGTAGTTGAAGTGAACAATAGATAACCAGTTGATGCAAAAATCCCTAGAGTTTTATTTGCTCTGTCATGAGAATGAGTGCTCGGGTGTATGCATATGTGTCCATTTAACCTCCCTTTTTCCCTATCTTTTCGTCGTTTGAACAGAGAAACAGAAAACTTCAGGCTTTAAATCAGTACCACTTCCCCGTGAGCCTTTTACTGCTCATATTCAATTAGTTCAAATGGGTAATGAACTGAACAATAGACCAAAGCACGGTTTGAATCATTACCACTTCCCCGTGAGCCAATTACTGAATCATATCCAATCAGTTCTATAGTTTAAGGAATTATGTTGAGAGGATATTTATTTATGTCCAATCATGAACATCATCTTTTTCCCTCACAATAGTTATGTCCAACTTTTATGTCTCATGGTTCTTCTATTTTGTAGGGGTGTAGCGCGTGAAAATAATTTCAGCGTTGCAGTTTGTTGATATAGCGCATGAAAATAACTTTTCTGTCTCATGGTTCTTTGCCCATATGTTCTTATCATATCTCCTCCAAAATCTGTGTTCAAGTCTTTTTTTCGTTCCCAGTTACTTCACCCATATGTTCAGATCATAACTCCTTCAAATTAATCTGATTGTGGATGTGTTGTTAATTATGGCTTGCAGGCTTCTTCAGAGGTAACAACCGTGGAGAAAAGAAGGTGGACTCTCAATGACCGACATCGAAAAGCCTCTCGGAAGGTGGACTCTCAATGACTTTGGCAAGGGAAAAGAGGGTCAGTGATCTTGACTTCTATTTTATGTGTTAGATATGCAAAGTTTCAAGGTTGGGCCTTTTTCTCATTTGAGTATGTGTTGCTTTGTCATGTATCGGTTGGTACATGTTGCTTATCTCCTGAATTTAATTTTTCCAACAAAATTGTTTGCTAGCTCCTTAGAAATCCTAACGAATATTGTGATATTTGAACTCTCTTACTATTTAAGGTGTTCAACGTGACTGTGCAATTGTATTTGTGTTAATTTTCAATTGATGGGCAAATTAATCTATTTCATTCTGGACAGAGCAATCACTAAGGTACTTTCCAAGAGCCAAGGGGTTGCTAGGAAGTCATATTGGGTGAATGTAGGAAAGCCACAACAATATCATATTGTCGATTCTAAAGTATCTATTTCGATCGTCTCAGGCGATGGGACCGGTTTTTTTTCTTGATGTTCATATCTTAGGCGGCGGGACCATTTTTTTACTTTATTGTTGTTTGTTTTTGTCTGGCCCATTTGTAATTTTGGATAGTTACAAACTCACTATTATGTTGCGTTGTGGCTTTAAGCAAGGGGAATTCCTACTAATATGCTTGGGTTTTTTTTTTTTTTTTCATAGTTGGGTTCGTTTGGCAATGGTTGATATATTGCACATGAGTCCAATGTCTATTTGTGTGTGCAATCTTTTGAGCCGCGACTTCAAGCACGGATATGAACCTAATTTAAAAATCAGATCTTCCCGTATAAATCAACTTCGTTGGCGAAAGTGGTCAATAGTTTTATAATTCATTTTAGTTGTATTCAAAATGCGTTCCGCCGTGCCTTCAGGCACGGGCATTCGCTAGTTCATTTATAAGTTGGGTTAGAATGGGTTTCAATCCATCTAACTCATCTAATAATGGGTTTCAATTGGGTATCAATTTGGTCAACGTAAATGACCCAATAAAATATACATATAACCCAAAAAAAACAGGGAACAAACCTAATACTCTCTCTCGCGCATAAAAAAATTTCAAAGGACCAAATCCTCTCTCTCTCTCTCGCATAAAAATATCACATAACCCAACCCCCCCCCCCCCTCTCTCTCTTTCTCTCGCATAAAAAAATATCCCTGAACCAAATATGAAGGTTACTAATCGCACCCCCCTTGTCAGGCTCCCTGCCTGACATTCTAGAGACTGACCCTTTTACCCCCCACTCCCACATGCACTCTCTATGTCCCTCTCTCTCCCTCTTTTGATTTTTTTTATAAAATTTTAAATGTTAATAACTTTTTTTTTCACGTATTTTTTTAAAAAAATTAAATATTTTTGAAATCTACTCAACGAAACCTATCAAACGAGCTTAAAATTAATGGAGAAATTATGTAAAACGAAAAAATTATATTTTTTTTCTTAGTTTAAACTGTCTAATGAGATTAAAAAATGTATTTCAAATTTAAATCCGTTTGAACCGGTGGAAAGGGAAAAAAAATTCTAATCATTTTAGTTATAATCATTTAGGAAGTAATCTTTTCGTTTATAACTTTTGATAGGAAAGTCTAATAACATTTGTTCTTATTGGAGAAGTTTATTTTTTCTTATATTTTCAGAATATGTAATAATTTTGGAACTTTCTGAAATTGATTTTTTTTCCTTTTCCTAGTAGGGTTAGGGTGTGCATCGTATTTAAGGAGTTATAAGCCTTAGGACTGGACAGTTTGTGATTATTATTGATAGACAAAGTGTCTAGAGAGAATTTTATAAAAGAACATTATGGATCAGAACAACTTTTATTTTCTGATAATTGGTCAGTTGGGAACGATATTGCGAATGATATTCCTTGTGGGGAGAGTAGCTCCTACGTTGGGCGTGATTACTCAAATATAGAAGTTTTAAAAAAATGAAGAATAAAAAAATAAAAAACAAAGAGATAATATATTGGGCCCAAAAAAATCATTTAATTTAAACACATTATTTCATATTCAATATTAGACTTGTTTGATAGGTTTCGTTGAATAGATTTCAAATATATAAAATTTATTTAACAAATACGTGATTTCAACCTCTTCGAACATTTTATATATTAAAAAATATGGTTAAAAAATTAAGTGTTCCAAATTTTAATCCGTTTGAATTGATGGAAAGATTTTATTTTTCTGATCATTTTATCCTAAATAATCATAATTAAATTTTGACTTTAGAGCTCTCGTTGATTAACCCTAAGAGATATTTGATTCTACGACTTTCTTAAGGTTCATCGACGAGAGCTCTATAGACAAAATTTAATTATAACCATTTAAGATAAAATGATCAGAAAACTAAAATTTTTCAACGGTTCAAACGGATTGAAATTTGGAACACTTAATTTTTCAATCTTTTTAGACAGTTTAAACTACTACAAAAATATAATTTTTCCGTTTTACATTATTTCACCATCAATATTAGGCTCGTTTGATAGGTTTCGTTGGGTAGATTTCAAAAATATAAAATTTATTATAAAAAAATAGGTGAAAAAAAAGTTATTAGTATTTACAATTTTATAGAAAAATAAAATAAGAGATAGAGAAATGAGGGAGAGAGAGAGCAAGTGGATGAGGATAAAACGGGAAATTTCATGTGATGGTGTCAGACCCCCCCGACAGAGGGGGGGCGATTAACAGCTCTCTCTCTCTCTCTCTCTCTCTCTCCATAAAACAAACCCATTTCCTCACAAGTCCAAAGTTAATAGCTGCTAATTCATTTATAATTCGTTGTTCAATACTAAAAAAATGTTCCTCAAATCCTTATCTAAACTATAAATATTTGGGTCATGAGTTGTACTCTCTCTCTCTTCTCAATGATGGAAATAGAAATGCAAATAATTAAAAAAGAATCACCGTCTACTAATTAACTAATTGACCGAAGTTCTCAAAATGCATTTTTCTGACAAGTCAAAAATCATTAGACCCTGTTTCACTAACAACTTTAGTACTTTTTTCTTTATTCAATTTTTTTGCGATTGTTCATTTTGTGCTAATTTTTTTTTAAAAGTAATTTTTTTTTTACTTTTATCCAAATATTTTGGAAAATAATCACTTTTAAGTAAAAAAAAGAAGAAGTCATAATTGGGTCAATGGGCGGGTCGGGTTTTATTTTAAATAAATGGATTGGATTGGGTATGAGTACTTGAACTCATAATTAATGGGTCTAAATGGGTCAATGACCCATTAAAGACCCAACCCACTTACCACTTGCCCATTTTGACTCAAACCCGCCATTTGACACCCTTACTATTTAGTTAAAAAACAGAAAGGGGTTAATTGGCTGTATTCTGTAAGGAGATATAGAAGGTGTTGGCGAAATTACAACAATTTACACCAAAGAATAAAATTATAATGGACAAATTAACAGGCTGAGTCACCGAAATCTCTCTCTCTTTAAGGAGATTCAAGCCCTCTATGGTAACAAACCGGTGCAGTAGAAAATCTCTGACTTGTCTCCTCCAGGATATAACAGTCGATAATTTATCGTATGGTTCGGATCTACTCTGCACAATTAGGAGAACCCAAAACTCCACAAATAAAACACCCTTACACTTTACCCAAGACTCTCACGTACATATTAAAAACTCACCGACTAGTTTTCTTAGAGAACGAAGATGGGAGGGAGAATTGAGTATAAAAAGCTTAAGTATTTTTTGACTAGTCTACTATGCTTACAAAACCACTCATGAAAGCTATACATAGGCAAGAGAGAATTCATATCATATCTTTTCATTAATGACTAAATCTCATACGATAGATATGAATTCAAACTATATCTTTTTCATTAATGACTAAATCTACTTAGATATGAATAGATTTGCTAGATATCGATAGATATGCTCTAGATTTGCTAGATATGGATAGATATGAAAAATATGCTCCCGATTCTTTTTAGATTTGATAGATTTTTCTAGATTTACTAGAGATTCTCTTTGATTCTTATAGATTTGCCTAGATATCCAAACAACTGCTAAGATAAGAGCTTTTCATGGAGATATACATGTGACTTGTAAAAGTGTAGCACCAGAAGATGTACAGAAATTTAATGTTAAAATAAAAAATTTCCAACATTCCCCTACCTATTTTATTATAAAATGAGACTCCTGGGCAAAAAGGAATATTATGCATTATGAAGGTGTGCTCTGCATTAGTGAAAACAGTAATCTCTACTCTAGAGTCAATAGTGGTCTCCGACTTGAACTATGACTGCTTAAGGGAAATAAAAAATATTGCCCACATATAATAGTCCAAGTATTGACATGAGCTTTAATAGCCAGCACATTAAGGCCTTGTGCTAATCCCAGTTTTCATGAGCGTCTTTGAGAACATAGCCTAATTCTCTTAAGAAGTGACCCCACCTCCACACTCACATAGGTGAAATCTGTCAAGGGTGCTCCTGTAATTCTAACACCCCACTTATAAGAACTACAGAATTTCATTAAGAGTTTCTTAAAAAACTCAACCTCCACAACATTACAGGATAAATGCACTCACACCATAGGGATGGACTTAATCAAAATTTTCAGTGCATTTCCAAACGATCACCATATGATTCGTTCTTCCCATTGAACCTAGTTACAGGATCTCTGGTCCCTGGGTTGGGTATCCTCATACGTGGCTCATGAATTTAATGGGTTTAGCCTCATCCCCCTCAATGTATTCCAGACTATTTCTCTTGCTAAGGCCTTGGTTAATGGATCTACAAGATTATCACATGATCTCACACAGGTCACATATATTATGCCATTACTCAAATAAGATCTCACAGTATTGTGTTTTTTTCTGATAGGTCTGGATTTACCGTTGTAATAATGGTTTTGTACTCTACCAATTGCAGTAGTGCTATCACAATGAATTAACAAGGGAGGAATTGGTTTTTCCCAAAACGGGATTTCATTTAATAAAACTCTCAACCAATTAGCCTCCTCATTCGCTGATGCTAATGCTATTAGCTCAGCCTCTATAGTAGAATTAGCAATAATAGATTGCTTTTTCGATTTCCAGCATATAGCACCACCATCCAAATTAAAAATATATCCTGTGGTAGAGAATAAATCACTTGACAAAGTATTTCAGTTGTCATCACTATAAGCTTCAAGTACTTCAGGATAGTTTTTATAAAACAAGCCATAATTTTTGGTACTAGATAAATATCTCATTATTCGCTCAATGGCTAGCCAGTGTTCTCTACTCAGCTTGGTAGTAAACCTGCTCAGTACTCTTACTGCATAAGCAATGTCAGGTCGATACAGTCAGTAGCATAACGTAAACTACCTATTATATATGGTAGCATATTCTTTTTTATCAACAATATCCTTGTCATTTTTAACAAAAAATAAATGCACATGAGGATCAAAAGGAGTAAGAACATGTTTGCAATTATCAAAATGGTATTTTTTCAAAATTTTCTCAATATAATGCGACTGATTGAGAAAAATACCATCATATGTGTTTGTAATTTTCATCCCCAAAATTACGTTAGCCTCACCAAGATCTTTCATATCAAAATAGCTACTAAGCATATTTTTAGTCTCATTAATAATATGGATATTAGAGCCAAAGATCAGTAAATCATCCACATATAAGTTAACAATAACATGTGAATTTTCACAAGATTTATAATAGATGCACTTATCACACTCATTTATCTTATAACAATTTTCAATCATGCAGGAATTAATTTTCTCATGCCACTGTTTAGGCGCCTGCTTTAAGCCATATAGGGATTTAGTCAACATACACACTTTGTTTTCTTGGCCAGGCTCCACAAAGCCCTCGGGTTGATCCATGTAAATTTTCTCATCTAGATCTCCATTTAAAAAGCTGTTTGTACATCCATTTAATGAATTTTTAAATCATGAATTGCAGCAATTGCAATTAACAGTCTAATGGATGCTACACTAGTAAACAGAGAAAATGTATCAAAAAGTCAAGAGCAATTTGTTGCTTAAAACCTTTTGCAACAAATCTTACTTTATATTTATCAATAGAACTATCCGGTTCAAGCTTTTTACGTAGGACCCATTTACACCCAATAGTTTTACAACCCGGTGGTAAATCGACTAATTTTCAAGTTTTATTGGACATTAGTGATTCCATCTCATCATTAACAGTCTCTTTCCAAAAAACAGCATCAGGTGATGTCAAAGCCTCTTGTAAATTAAGTGGAGTATCTTCCACATTAAAAACAAGATAGTCAGGGCCAAAATCTTTTTCAACTCTAGCTCTTTTACTCCTTCTAGGTTCAAATTCAAAATTCTCTTGATTTTGTAAACTAGGAGTTAAAGAACTAGGCTCAGGTAAAACTAATTCTCTAGATTATTGACCCCCACCATTTTTAAGTTTTAAAAGGGAATTTTTCTTCATGAAAAATTGCATCACCTGATTCAAAAATAATTTTGTTTTCCATATCAAAAAATTTATAGGTTGTACTATTTTTGCATATCCAAGAAAAAGCACAAGTGGTAGCTCTAACACCCAGTTTGGGTCTTTTAGGGTCTGAAAGCCTCACAAAGGCCAAACAATCACAAACTCTCAAATATCCCAAATTTGGCTTATGACCTTTCCCCAACTCAAAAGGAGTAATTTTTCTTTTCGTGTGGCACTCAATTTATCACATGACAAGCCGTTAAAATTACTTCTCCCCAAAGATTTGAGGTAGCGCCTGCTTCAATAAGCATGGCATTGGTCAAGTCAATTAATTTTCTATTTTTTCTTTCAACCACACCATTAGACTCAGGCGAATACTGTGGAGTAACTTCATGGATAATTTCCAAGGATTGAACAAAAGAGTTAAATCCAAAAGATTCATACTCACGGCCTCTATAACTTCTAATTCTTTTAATCTTTCTACCGAATTGATTTTCAACTTCTTGGAGGAATTCTTTAAATTTATCAAATGCATCACTTTATATTTCACACAATATACATAAGTATATTTTGAATAGTCATCAATAAAAGTGATAAAATATCTATTTCCTCCACGAGTTAAAATTCCTTCAAACTCACATAAATCCGTATGGATTAGTTCTAACAATTCGGTATTTCTTTGAACACTCTTATGAGGCCTCCTTGTGATTTTTGCTTTACTGCATGTTTCACATTTCTCAAAATCTTTTTTCAGTTTGGGAATTAATCATAAACTACTCATGATTCCTACATATTTACTGTTTACATGACATAGTCTAGCATGCCGAAAATTTAAGAAAGACAGCATGTAAACAGAAACAGTAGCTGGTTTATTATTCTCAACATTTAGTTTGAACATTCCATCACATGCATATCCCTTACCCATAAACACTCCTTTTTTAGTAATTACAAACTAATCAGATTCCATAGTCTGCTTAAAGCCAGATTTATTGAGTACAAAACTAGACATCAAATTCTTCCTCATGGACAGTGTGTAAAGCACATCTTTCAGAGTCAACACACGTCTAAAGGTAAACTTCAAATCAACCTCGCCACTCCCAAACTCATTGGTAGTACTAGAGCCACCAAGCATCACAATTTTTTCTTCGGCAAAGGGAGTTAAGTTTTGAACCAATTTTTATCATAGTAGACATGTCTGTTGGCACCAGAGTCCACCCACCACCCTTCCACACATTGAACCATATATATATATATATGTCTATAATCATAGCCACAAAATTAAGGCTCCTCGGCAACATTAGCCTGTGGAGCATTTTGCGTTTTCGAAACTTGCAAAATTGAGCAATATGCCCACTTTTGCCACAGACAAAGCACCGACCAGTTTATTGGGCTTGTGAATGGGGGGTCCTTGCTTCCAATTATTTTTTCTCATTTGCATTTCACCTCGAGATTTACCCTTATTTTTGAAAATTTTCTTATTTGGCTTTAAATAATCATTTTTTGGAAATTGACCTCTGGGTAAGTTATTTTTTGCGGAAACTAACTTTACCTTAGTGGTGAAATGTCCGTTACCTTCGTGAGTCAAAAGTGCATCTTGACCTCTAGCCTCCTCCTCCACTCGGATGCGGGTAATCAAAGTCTCCAGGGACGTCTTTTTTTGCTTGTGGCGCGTTGATTTCTGGAACTCCCTCCACAAAGGTGGTAATTTGTCAATGACGCTTGCCACCACAAGATTGTCCCCAATTTTGATGCCTTCAGACTGGACCTCTGCCACAATCATTTGGAAGTCTTGTACTTGCTCCACAACAGATTTACCATCTATCATTTGATAGAAAAAAAACGGCTAGCTGCATATTTCTTTGCACCTACTTCCTCAGTATCATATTTGTTCTGCAAGGCTTTCCAAATTTTCTTTGGAGTGGAGTAAGTAGTACCATAATAGTCATAAAATTAATCTGCAATGTAATTTAAAAGATAATACCCACAATTATACTCATCTACATTATACTGCTCAACTTGTTCAAGATGAGCATATTTTTCATCATCGGTGAAGACTTTGTTGGGGTTCTTTTCAGTTAGGATGTAGGCCACCTTGAGGAGACTGAGATAGAAAAGCACATTGCCTTTCTATCGCTTGAAGGGAGCTCTCTTGAACTTGAAAGGCTTGTTGAGATCTCCGATATTTTCATTGGGCTTCTCAGCTGTTTGGTCCATTTTTGAATCTCCTTAAAATTGTTGGCAAAATTACAACAATTTACACCAAAGAATAAAAATATAATGGACAAATTAACAAGCTGAGTCGCAGAAATCTCACTCTCTTTAAGGAGATTCAAGCCCTCTACGGTAACAAACTAGTGCAGTAGAAAATCTTTGACTTGTCTCCTCCAGAATATAACAGCCAGATAATTTATCGTATGATTTAGACCTACTCTGCACAAGTAGGAGAACCCAAAGCTCCATAAATAAAACACCCTTACACTTTGCCCAAGACTCTCACGTATATATTAAAAACTCACCGACTAGTTTTCTTAGAGAACGAAGATGGGAGTGAGCATTGAGTATGAAAAGCTTAAGTGTTTTTTGACAAGTCTACTATGCTTACAAAACCACTCATGCAAGCTATATATAGGCAAGAAAGAATCCATATCATATCTTTTCATTAATGACTAAATCTCATAGGATAGATATGAATCCAAACTATATCTTTTCCATTAATGACTAAATAAATCCACTTAGATATGGATAGATTTGTTAGATATGGATAGATATGAAAGATATGCTCCCGATTCTTTCTAGATTTGATAGATTTTTCTAGATTTACTAGAGATTCTCCTTGACTCTTATAGATTTGCCTAAATATCCAAATAACTGCTAAGATAAGAGCATATCACGTAGATATACACGTGACTTGTAAAAGTCTAACACCAAAAGATGTACAAAAATTTAATATTAAAATAATAAATTTTCAACATAAGGTATATGTTATGGTGTTAAGGGCTCCCATTCATTTGGAGCCTGTTATCCTCGACCCTGCTTTTGAAAGCCAAAAGGGAATATTTTAACCTTTCAAACATACATATTTTCTTTGTAACTTGTAAGTCAGATTTGATTGTGTGAACCTGATAAGTTTGTCTTTTATGGTTTTTATGATGGAACTAGGTGCATGGCGACGTGCAAGGCACGTCTGTCATGCTCGTTGTGGAGATCAGTTTTGGTTGGGAAAAATGACGGTCCAAGATGTGTTTTGATAATTAATACCCACCAAGGACATGCTGAGAACATTTGTTAATGCTAAAAATGTCTTTGACAGGTATTAATTATCAATACACGTCATTTGCCGTCATTTTCCCTTTTGGTTGTTCCTGATATTATAGATGTAGTTGATCATAGCAAAAGTTGTATGCATAAGTTTTATTAAGTGTTTGGTCTTAAGTAGTTGTCTACAGAAGTCATGGTTTGGATAAGTTTTTGCGTTTTGTAGCTAATTGCACGACTTTTGCTACACGTTTTTTTATTCATAAAGAATTTACACATTTCATCAAATACCATCAAACAATAAGTTCCATAATGTTATACTTCTCAAGTTTAATGCTAAAACAAAGTATACTGGTTTTAATATCATCGAATCTGAAAACTCCAACAACCGTCTCACAATTAAGTACCTATATAACAAAAATAAAATAGAAAAACAATATGCAAAATGCATCTACACTAATCAAATAGATACTGGAAAATAAACATGGAGTACTATAGCGCATGAACGAATTATGGACAAGAGCATCCGGCCATTTGACTTAATCAATGTGCAGAGTCCACCTCAAATTATCGCCCAAACCTAATACGTCTCTGTACTCGTGTTCAAAGTTACATATGCTTTGTAATCAAAGTAACCAGTACCTCGGTGTTCAAAGTTACCATATGCTTTGTAATTAATCAAAGTAACCAGTACCTCGATGCCTTGCAACAGCTGCAATCACTTTTCGGCCTTGAATATGAATAAGATAATAAAAACCTCCTTGTGGAGTTTGAGGATTTCGATGCTCCACATATACCCATCGGAGAAATGGAACATGAATCTAATCTCCCATTCCAGGAATTAATGCTCCAATGACTCCATCTCAGCAGATCATACAAGTTCCAATGAAAGCTAAAACAAGCATGAACCATGATTGAGTTATTTTCACAAATAGAAATCCATCTTCCTCATAATCTGGTAGCTCCTCTTCAGCTTGTCCAAGGTACTAATTTGGGCATGCTGCCATAGCAATGAAGAGCAAAAAATTTAACTTAACTATTATCATGAGCTCTAAGAGTATAGAAACATATTTAACAGTTGGAAAGAAATTTCCAAAAAATAGACCAAGCAAGGTAAAAAAAAGAGAGGGCAATTTAGTTTTGAAACTCAACAACATAAAAATGAAATATGATAGTCGGTAAGAGTACATGTGTGGTGGTGTAGCCAAAGATTCTATTAGCAAATCCTATTTGCTTTCTTTTCTCATGAAACCCCTCCGTCCAAAGGGGCTTTGTCTAATCGTAGGACACTTACATCCCCTTTGGATTGAGTGAATTGGAAATGAATAAAAGAAATGGTACGTTATAGTAATTTTCAACCAAATCACTCATTTGGATTGAGCATTTTGGTTAGAAATAGACAAAAAAGTACAAAAAAGAATTTTTTTATTGACTCTTCCCCTTTCTCACCCAATCTAATAGAAAATGGTAAAATTTTGTGAGAAAGGGCTCTCCTTTCTTATCTCATCCTTTCCTATCATCCAAGAAGGCCAATTAGACTCCTTAATTTGGAAGGTTTCAAAACCTCTCATCACATAGTCATTTGAAACCCATTACAGTAAAGCTGCCAAATTGAGTATTGAAATCCATATCTACGAAATCATATCTTCATTTCGGTATCATCCTTAAGTAACTACAAGTCTACCACCAAATCATTTCATTCTAGATCAACAAACCAAAACATAACCTTAAAACTACGGTAGGACATTGAAAAACGCACATACGAGGAGCAAAAATTGAAGCAAGAAATTGCAAGATCTCTCTTTACCTTGAATACGCACGCGGTCATTGTATTGACCGGGGAAATCTGAAGGGCATTGTAGCGACAATCATTGAAGGCCCAAGTTCTGCATACAGTGAGACCTATTTTCGCCCTGGCTTGAAGCATTGCAATGACTTTAGGTCTAGTATATTCATCGACAGCATGGTCCATTAAGTAATATGAGTTCCACCCATTAATGTAGAAAATTCTACCATCCAAAGTGAAGTGAGTCCCATTCCTCTGAACAAAACTCAACTTTGGTTCTTTACTGTCATTGACCCACAAATCACCAAATGACTTGTAAATAAATGCCATGCATGTTGCAAATCCAACAATGGGGTAAAAGATGTAACCATAAATAAAGCACAAATTACACTGCTCAAGATTTTAAATCAACAAATGTAAGATTCAGAGGCATCTAGATTAGGTTAACGAAAATTGAGATCTCACCAGGCCCGGTTGTGAACAAGATGTCCAAGGAAAAAACCCACATCCCTTTCTGGAAAGGGTACCCAAACCAGACCCCAAAATCATCAATGGCACAGTTAAGTCAGAAACTGGAGAATGTAACTGAATCAAGTACCTGCATTTTTTTGTGATACCAATAAACATTAGTGGTGGAGGTGGTGGCCAAACCAAAAATCAAACCCTTTTCCAATCAAAACATCGGGGGGAGGGGGGAACTCACCGGTGAACGTGGGAGAAGATGTAGTTGTCAGGAGAACGAGAAATCCGTAGGGGAACTCAACAACGAAGGTCGGAGAAGATGTAATAGCCAGAGTTCACAGAACAGAAGCATGCAACACTTTAGTAAGCATAGGAACAAAACCGCTGAAACAAACATCACCCCATCAGGCCATCAAGCCACGTGCCCTTCACTCCACCCCATTAAGCCACGTAAATTGCAAAGTGGAGAACATGAATTGACCATGCGGCCCAACAACCCATGAACGATATCCCAGCAATTAAGGGGTAAAATTGACCAAATTAACCAAAAATTGGCAAGCGAAAATCCCCCCAAAGTGCTTCTTATTATAGAGGGGAGGACAAAATGGTTTTACTTTAACATTGTTCCTTATTGCAAACATTGTTCCGTATTGCAATGTGGGAAATGGCAGTTTGGAGAAGACATGCCGGACAGATGGCATACTAGTGATAATCCAGTAGTTCATAAAATTGAGAAGTATGCTTTCTAATTTTGTTTCAACCTTATTGTTGCAAATGATTTACTCTTAATAGGGAGAGAGTTGTAATTAGCTCTATTTGATCATTCTTTCTTTGACAGTCTAATTGAAAGTGTCTCTGGAGAAACCGCTACAACAGTTTTATTAAAGGATATATACGTCACCGCGATCTGTATGCTTTTAGAATGGTTTCTTCTTTAAAAGATCCCGTCTCTTCTCCAACTCACTAATAACTGCTTATGTTGGTTCAAAAACAATCCAAGAGGGGGGTGAATTGGGTATCTCAATTAAAACGCGGAATTAAAAGCTAATTGCAAGATAAAAATAAAGCAAGTCAAATTGCCCCAAGTAAGATTCAAAGATTATCAAATTACGCAAGCAATATAAATATGCAAAGCGAAAATTAAAGAGAGTAGGGAAGAAAGAATCGAACGCAAGGATTTATAGTGGTTCGGTCCGCAACTTCACGGCCTAGTCCACTCCCCAAGTGTCCAACTTGGGATTTGCTATACTATCTCCAATAGTTGCAATCTTCTAGCTTCACGGGTGCTAGACAACCTTTACAACGAGCAATTATCCCCAATTGCTCCGACTAATTTTGACTCTGGTGCTAGTCACACATAATTGAACTAGTTTTGACTCCGGTGCTAGTAACATCTAACCCTGAAGTGATTTTCTCTCCAAAATCACTTATAAAAAGATAATTCTCTCAAGAATACGAATAAGAGTGTACAATCCCCTTTACAATTGATGCTCAAGAACAACACTCAAACTAGTATATTAAGATATTCAAGATAAGGCTTTAGAGATAATTAACGGACATTCAAGAGTCTCACTGCAGTTTTTCTTCAAGAGATCATCTCAACTTTCTTCCTTCGACACACGAGTATATATATCCTTCAAGAATGAAGCTCCATTTGACTGTTGAAGATTAGTAGCCGTTGGAAAGAATAGGCTCCTTCCACAAATCAAGTAATCACCTCCTTTCTCGTTTCCAGAAAATATATCTTCTACTTTTTCCATCCTCAATATTCTCCAATCAATCAATTATCTAGTTTCATTTTTCCACTGAAATGCATGTGCAGGGGAATTTCCACTAGCCGTTGGAAATTTAATCTCCCAAAATCATGCAACCAATAATTTCTTTCATTTGAATCATTCTCTAGCAATTAAGTTAAGGAGAAGATTTGTCCTTAATCTTCCTCCTTTCAATTTATCTTGACTATTGAGATAGTGATTTGGTGTAGCAATATGTCCATGAGTACTTCAACCAAATCCTACAAAATAAACATTAACTCAAATGAGTACCAAATATCACAATATTAATTATATTTTTTTTCAATAAAATATATTTGTTATCATCAAAATCAACAAGGTATTCATAAAAACCTTTGGGCTAACAGCTTAGGTTGATAAGAAATTCGCAATTGCACCCTTCAGGTCTTTCTCTGTGCCTGAATTTTTGGCTGAGGTTCAGGAAGTGGTTAAACCTGTTCTTAATGCTTATTTCAAGGTAAATCCCAAATGGGGTGCCTTGTCTCTTACCATATTTTCTCATCATGTTACAATTTGGGAAGGAGGACAATTATATGTTAAAGACAGTTCTTGATATGCGTCTTAAAATATCTTCCATTGACCACAGGGAGAAGATGAATTTCTGAAGACGTATTGCAGCACTGAAGTGATTGAGCGGTGCAAAGCAGAGCGCAAGGCTTTTCAGAGCCAGGGTATCTTTTTCGATAACAAGGTGAGCCGAGAGATGAGATTTCAATATTTTTTTTAAGTGATTGCCACGTATGTTGATAAGATGAGAGAATTCAACATTCTCACCCCTCCTTATAGTTGGTCAATGATATAACTTTATAAAGTTAGAGATAGAGAAAAAACAACAGTAACAAGTGGATTTGTTGGGGAAAAACAACAATTGAAAAGTTGGGTGTACTTATTGATATCTTCTTAATGCAAATTCTACACATATCTGATGTGGAATTAAGGGAGAATAAAATGATGGGGGACACTCATATCATCATTGTGGCGGTAGGCACTATTGGCACTTCGACTGTGAATTCTTGAACCAAATGACTTTATTGATCATGACTCTACTCTTAATTGTCACAGTTCGGAACCCTATGTTATAGACTTGGTTCAATAATAAAAGGGGGCACGGTAAAATCCCAAACCTTTACTTGCAGTTTGGTTGAGTCTACATTAGCATGGCAAAGTAGTGTAGTAGGTATAAAATTATTTTCATTTACCGTTTTGAAAATTTACTGATACAATTTGAATCTTTGGTTCTAAAAAACAACGCAACATAATCTCAAGTCTGAATCCCTTGTTGAAATTTGGGATTCGCAGTACGATGTTAGGCAATATTAATGCGGAGAGTATTGTTTTAATTAGGAGTTGAAATTTTGTTTATGGAAGTAATGGTCTGCTGACTCTGCTTACAGCCTGGCCATCTCTGCTAGGGGTGTACATGGTCCGGATTGGTCTGATTCTCTATAGAACCAGTAACCGGACCATTTTAAACGGTTCTAGAAAATTGAAAACTAGAACCTAACCAATATATGCATGGAACCTAACCAGAACCAAACCGCAAGCCCGGTCCGGTTTTAGTTCGGTTCCGGTTCTATCCAATAAGCATCCAAACACTAATTCACAAAATATGAACTCATAAAATTAAAAAAATAAGAAGATAACTTGCTGGAATAGGAAAGGAAAGAAGAAAATAAAAGCTTTCCTAATGTACACCAGCTGATGTGGATGCTGAGTGGATTAATAATGGGCCCACAACCAAAATTTTGGGTTTCAAATTTTCAGCCAAAAATTACAACCGGGAAATCAACAAACATTTTTTACTAACTGGACCCACAACCTCCATTTTGAATATATAAAATGATAATGACATAGAGAATAGTGACCAGGTTTTTGAAATTAAAAAGTCAATTGTACGTGCAAGAAACAATATATAATGTGGGAAAACCTAAGAGGAAAAATCGGATCATCGGTGCTGCATACCCCCATGGAACGGTAAAGAAGAACTGAAGAAAAGAAAGGAAAGCAAATGAAATTTTGACCCCAATCCTCTGATAATCACTCCGCCATGACTGGGTATGCACCCCTCTCTCTTTCTTCTCTCTCTAACTCTATCTATATATGTATTTTGTATATGTGTCTTTCTTGCTGAAGGTAAGCCAGAGGAACCCGTTTTGATGATATCTTCTCAGTTCAGTTTAGTTCAAGGTTTATTGGAAAACGGACAACCTTTCTCAATACCGAGTTGATACTCTGAACTAACTGTTTCCTTGGTTTTCCGCCTGAGTTTTGTTTTTGTGGAAAGAAGTTGTAGTCTTAGGTTTATGGTGTATCTGAGTAGGTTTTATGTGACCTCAAATCAGTAAATGGGTATTCTACACCTGAAAGCCTGATCTATTTGATCAATAGGGTAAATCAGATGTTTGGTGTATCTAATTAGGTTTTATGTATAGTGAGGAGAGGATTGCGATTGGGATTGATGGTGAGGAGGGATTAGTTTTGTCAGAGGTAGTGATTGCTATAATCATTTTTGTTTTGGTTGAGGAGTGAGGGGATTAATGTTGTAATGTATTCAAGTAGGAGTTAATCCTCCAGATTACCAATCCTCCTCAAAAAATGGCAACCAAACAGCTGCTACGCCATGGGGGCCCACACGCGTAGAAGTCCCAACCCATGCTCTACGATGCCCAACAAACAGGGCCTCACAGTTATCTTATGGTTGATTTCTCACAATTGATGTTTAGTTTCACTATACCGAGTGGTTTAAGGATGCTTTAAGAAAGCCTTTGACTTCACAATTATTGTGGCACAAATTGGGCAATATTAGGTTTTTTTTTTTGTTTGAGTTGTGGGAGACTGAATTGCCTGTTTGGCATCATTAGCATTTCATTGCCTATTCTCTCTTTGGTCCAAATTAGATAAACTAAGTCATTAATTTATAGCACCAGTCGCTGAGCAAAAATATCCTCTACCCTTTTTGAAAACAGTGAGAATTGAACTTCTACCATCTTTTTCATAACACCTGTGCACTTTCTGTGTTGTATGAAATAGGGACTAAACATCAGGAGGATAGAATGTTGCGGGATTAACCATGAGGATGATAGAATTTTGTGTCTACAATCGTTTCCTTCTAATAAATTGGACCAATGAAGTAGCCAGGTTTATGTTAATTCAATATTTCAATGTGCATTTGGAGAAATCACATCCAAGGTCTGATGTTATGTTATCTCTTTGGTATTGCCTATCTTGGTGGTGTTCTTTGTTATATTCAAAGCCATATTCTTGTTCGTGAAGCAGCTTTGTTTAGTGAGTAAGATCAAGTTCCAGTTCCTTGCCCAACATGGCCTTTAGTCACTTTAAGACTCACGGCTTAATTCAGCTGTCATTCTGCTATTTTTCTAGGCAACTTTAAGATAATACATTTTGTGGAAATATGATAGTCAATAGTTTTTATTAGTTACTTATGACTTGTACAGCTGACTTGATAGCAAAGGGGGCATTAATACTAGAATCTGATGCACATGATGCAAATCTATGCAATATCGGGAACTTTTATGTCCTTATATCCTCTCTATTGAGATTTACTTCTGCTTTAGCTTTTAAGTGAAAGACACCTTGAAAACGAGATACAGTGAACATTCATTTTAAGATGTCCGACCCTCACAAGACAATATTTGTTATACGGTGATGGAAAACAGAACTTGGACCTTTTGAAAACTACTAGCTATTGTCAGTTCTGCGTCCTCACCATCTTATAACAGTACTCAAGTAGTTCTATGTGATCTGAGGGCATGCAAATTAGCTAGCGGTCACTTAGTCTTCTTCTCATGTTTATTGTAGGTCAGAGGCGGCAAAAACTTCCTCCAAGAGGTGAGTAAGATGATTCCTAAGAGGTTATCTAGCCATTGTTTTTTACAGTCTTCATGTTCTGGCTTTAACATTGAACAGGCTTGACTTCTGAAGATATTTACGTCCTCAACTTTTTCATTGTTTTGCTCTTAATATGGTTATTGGGTTTTATCCCTGTATATCTGCTTAGTCCTCCCTCCTGGTATATGCCAGTAATATTACAGAATCCAAAATCTTGAAATTGTCTTTCAGATTATAGGTCTCTAGTTCAGTCACTAATATTATAGTTATATGGCTTGGCTATAATTACTGTGTGTAAACTATGCAGACAATCGTGGTTGGTTGACAGCAATAGGATTGCAACAAAAATCAAGAGTGCATCTGGCTTGTGTGATCCGGAAAGAGTCCACTGGAAAAGCAACCCAAGTAGACCTTGCCCTAATTGCCAACATATCATTGACAATAGTGATGTATAATACCTCCCTTTTGATCTAATATTATATAACTTTCAGTTTCTGGATTATGATTAGGTGAAATGAATATTCTCCTACATTCTCTGGTTCTTTTTTTTAATTGGTTGACATTTTGCTTTTCATTTTTCTCATTTCAACTCAAATATAAAGTAAGTTGGTTATTGAATCCCTGATTACGCACTTAAAACAGGACACGGTGCCTCTCTTAAACTATTACTGGGTTTTGGGTCTATTTTGGTTAGCTTTATCGCTACTAGATTACAGGTCTATTCGTGATTTTGGTTTGGCATTTATCAGCATTACCAGTTAAACGAGTCGTACATTGCATTTCAATTGGGTATAAAGTCGTGTAGGTAAGCTATTTGCACCTTTTGAAGCATTTGGTGTCAATCTTTTTACATTGCGACATTATTTTTTCTCTTTTCTTGGTTCCAACAAATAAGCAAACAACCACCATTTTTAAATATATCCTCTACTTAGTGAAACTGTTTCTTAACAGAGGGTTCAATATATATAATATAAATACATAGTGTAGGTTATATAACAGAGGGAATATAAATATAATTGCTTTCTTTAGGAAGGTAGGCATTATGCTGTTAATATTATGGAAATTGTTCGTCTTATCCCCTTTGAGTAACTGCTTTTACTGTGTTCTAATCCTCTCAACATACTTGTGCAAGAGGTCCTTGGTGGTTCTCAGCTTTTGTCATGATATAGAGAAGGTGTATCGCTTTCTGTTTTCCTGCGATTGCGAATTTGTGTCGAAGCTTATATTATAGCATAGGTGCAAAGCGACTGTTTTGTTCCAAGTGTATGGGGTTTTGGCCACTCTTCATACTTTAACACCCAGGCATGGCTATATATTTTTTCTTAATACTTAAACACACAAAAAGAAACAAAGAAAATGAAGTTTTGTTAAATTTGATAGATGCACAAGAAATGGGAGCTAGAAAAGATGACTTTCTAAGTGCCTAATAATTTCCTCCACCTAAATATATAGAAGAATCATGCACGAATTCTGTTGCTAAACATAGATGGACTCGTTTTTTTTTTTATTGGCATTGGTACTGTAGACCTTGATATTCCTAGTTCACTAACCAGAAAATTTTACTCACTTGGGATTTCTTCAGCTGAACCTACTATGTACTAACCTAGTTTGTCATGGAGTCTGAAACATAATGACCTTGGATCAGATTTTTTATTTTTTTTGGGTGGTTGATCCTGTTGGAGTTTATCCCGCATTGGTTAATTATTTTTTCCAAAACTAGTATATGAGTCTGGGCGGCCGTTCCACTCATTGCCAATCTTGAGTTGGTGGATGCTTTAACATGGTATCAAAGCTAGGATTTCGGAAAATTTGTTTCCCCTTGTTTGTGCCAAAGTGCACCGTTGTTTGTTGTGATCCACGTGTTATGGATCCTTTGTTTACCTCTCCACATGCGAGTCGGGGGTCGCTCGTTTATCCCACATTGGTTAATTATCTTCTCCAAAACTAGCATATGAGGCGGCGCAGCCTCTCCACTCAAGACCAATTGGCAATGAGTGAAGAGGCCGCCTAGGCTCATATACTAGTTTTGGAGAAGTTAATTAACCAATGTGGGATAAACTCCAACTGATCACTTGATATTTTGTTTAAGTGACCTGATATGAGAACTGCGACCTCTTCTCTTGATAGCCATACACTCTAGTTACATAGATATTTATGATACTAGCAGCTATCCAAAAAGTGTCCAACTTCAAGGCAACATATTTGATTGCGGGTTTTGTTTCTTTCTCTCATTTGTCTTGTGACTCTTATCTTTGGATTGAGGTATGGTGCATCATATAATCACTTGGTGATTTAGACCTTTCACTGGTCTCACAACCTATGGTTGGTCATTTTTTTGTGTGTTGAACTTTGGTTGGACGTTTCATGTGTATGCACAGTTTTTAGACCTTTGATTGGTCTTCAGATTGGCTGTAGCTGTCTCGATGCCTAGTTTCTAAGTTATGTCCATCATGTTTTCGGGTTTGATATACAGTCACACACCCGACTATTGGATGTGCAGCTATATAGTATCAATTTTTCAAAGTTTCATGGGCTAATGTGTGTATCCCTGTTATGACTAAAATCTTAGGGACAGCTCTACTCAATTCATTGAATTTCAGGACATATCTGCATTTTTGGTGGTCTAGACAATGTGTGAAACTACTCATTCCAGAGTCTGTTTACAGCTTGGATTTAGCATTTTGCTTAGTATCAGCTAGAAAAGACAAAGGAAACAATGAACAACAAAATCCAGAACCACAAAAAAAACAATAATAGAACCATCTAGTCCCCAATCACTGGGGGTATGGGTGGGGGAGGATTGGAGACAAACCTAACCTTTGGCGATATATGCACAAAGTGGTAGCTCTCAAAATACCACTGAAACAGTGACCCCCTATACCTCCAAGAACTGAGGAGCTAAAGAGACGTTTTGCTGCACATGGCTTGATTGTTGATCAAGCATAGCCTATAGCACCGGTTTCAAAACTAAGAGCTTTTGGAACCTCTATGTTCTCAGGTAACTCAGGAGTGGCCAGGATTACCCAAAGGTGTCAAATTCGATCCATCTGATCAAGAGATTATATGGCATTTACTTGCAAAAGCTGGCGTTGAGAATATGATACCCCATCCTTTTATTGACGAATTCATTCCAACTGTGAATGAAGATGACGGGATTTGTTATACCCATCCTCAGAATTTGCCAGGTCTCTAACAGAAATTACCTCGATGTGATTCTTGTATCTCTCTCGTTGAATGAGTTATAATTCTAGGAATTTTCAGGTGTTAAGCAAGATGGAAGTGTTGCTCACTTTTTTCATAGAGCAATCAAGGCTTACAACACTGGAACTCGGAAGCGTAGAAAGATAAACGGCGACGATTTTGGCGATGTTCGTTGGCACAAGACTGGAAGGACCAAACCGGTTATATTAGATGGGGTCCAAACTGGTTGTAAGAAGATTATGGTGCTTTATGTGACCGCAGTCAAGGGTGGGAAACCAGAGAAAACCAATTGGGTAATGCATCAGTATCACTTGGGCACTGGAGAAGATGAAAAGGATGGGGAGTATGTGATCTCCAAGGTGTTTTATCAGCAACAAGTAGTCAAGCAAAGTGATAAAGTCGAACAAGATTTGCCTGAAGAAGGCAATGATCTTATGATTGCAAAAGTAGATCCAGTTACTCCGCAATCTGTGACTCCCGAACCACCCCGGGCAGAAAAAAGAGTTTCTGATTTTGACCCTGTACAAGTTTTTGCTATTTCTTGCACCGATCCTTATTCTCAGGTAACACAAACTATCCGTTGGGCATCATGAGTCATGACTATATATTTTGTTTGAATAATACTTAGGTGACCACATTTGAGTTTGATGTGGTACTTTGTATGCACCTATCTCAATTGTTTGTCCCTCCCATTATGCGGTTGGTTGCACTTAAGGTGTCACATCAGATGGTGTACACAACTGTGAGCATCATTGCATTATTCGGTTTTCTGTTCATTGAAAATAAGGTAATTGTAAAAATCCAAGCGTGGAGTTACACTGCTGGTACCTTTGTTTTCCTTGGGCAGTTTTTTTTGTTGCCAATCAAATTACCAAAGGATGCCCTAATTGGTACTTTTGGATTAGGTTTTTTTTTTTTTTTTTTTTGCTTAAGAGAATATATTAATTTGGGTTCATTGATAACTTCTGTTAGAAAGAAAAAGGCGGTTGCGTTTCTTCACTAATTTTGTAAGCAATAACAGTTTCATCTGCATTTTACACCGATCTCCAGGCAAAAGAAAAACCAAAACCTGATATACCAATGTTTTTTTTCTCCCTTCATGATTTTTAAGCTTCAGAATCATGAGATAGGGCACTTTGAAGATGAGGAGCAAGCTGTGTGTGGGAATCCAAATTTTCAAGACTCCCTTATGGCAGAAAATCATGCAGATCTAACGACAGATAATACTGACAATCCGACTGAGGAAGAGCCAAAGTGGTGGGACAGTGAGTCTCAGAATCTTTTAGACTCACAGCAGCTTGTGGAAGGGCTGTCCTTGTGTGATGACCTTCTCCGTAGCCAGTCCCCAGGCAGGGACGAAAATATAAATGGAGAATTTAATGGCAAGCCCTGCCTTTCTGACTATTCTCGTTTTGGACCTGAGTGTTTGAAGAAAGATTTAGAGGCGTGCCAAGATCTGGCCCTTGATCCGGCAAACATAGAGCTCGATACGCCCCCTGATTTCCGGCTGAGCCAGCTTGTATGTGATGTTTGTTAACTGCTGCATCCTTTACTTTGACCTTATTTGCTTACGTTGTTCATTTCCGCTGATTAGCTTAAAAGTAGAATCCATATGCTAAGCAGGGTTTTTCCACTTTAAAAGAAAGGATTTTGGCCTTAAAAAATCTAAAAATTTTACGCATGTATTTTTTCTTATTTGGAGTTTCTTAAGATTACAAAACATAATTTGAGCACTTGAGAAATATTACTGAACAACCTTCTTAAACTACAACTGCTTAGGCATATGAATTCACATACAAGAAAAATATGGTGCAAAAAAGTGGAAACCACCGTGAATGCTTTTGAATTTTCTTTTTGATGAACTTCTCTGTACTTTTGTAGGAGTTTGGATCGCAAGATAGTTTCCTTGCGTGGGGTGGGAGCAAGGTGGTTGACTAAACATGGTTCAAATATCCTCATCATCCCAGTCACGGATGAAACCCTGCCAACTCTGTATTTTGTTTCCATTTTTCCCCTCTAGACTTCATTTAGTAAATGGTATTTGAGTAAACCTAAGATACTCTTCATGGTGGTGTAAAGTCTTCCTGAAATTGGCTGATTGTCTGGTCCATTGGCTCCTCGGAAGAGATTTGAACAAATGTCAGCTGGGTATAATCGTAACTGCAGCTTCAAGGCTGACTGTAAGCAAATTTCCCTAACATCAGCTTGTTTCATATGTTTCAGACATTGACTTAACGCATTTCTTACGTGCTTTTATTCTCGGTGATGATCAGGACCTTTCTTCTTAGCTTATTTCTGAAATAACTAACTGTTGATTTCATTCGGATTGTGTGTCAAAGCTGGGGTATTGGCTGGGGTATTGTAGTTCATTTGCTGGATATGGTGGTTGATTTTACTATCTGACAAGGCTGATGAGTAGGTAAAAAACCCAATATCTTATAGGTCTTTATAGTTTGGTTCAGGTGGTGACTAGACCTAGTTATACTACAGAAGTCATTTACCCTAGTTGAAATTTGGGTGAATTCCTTATTGCTGCAAATACACAGGAGTTTACCTTGGCATGTATATACAGTATATATATGTGGCTAGTCAATGCACAGGAGTCGTACAGGCGATTGATTTCTCGGAGCAGTCCAAAGCCCGTACCCGTACAGCCGTACTAAGAGTGAGACATTGACCTATTCAGTTCTCCTACACTAACAAGTTCCTTGTTCGATTGGGTACAAACATATAATTGACTATGAATTATAACCAAGGTGGAAATCTCAACTCCCTGAGTGTAACTTTAACTTCATCACGCGACGAGGAGCAATTAAACAAAGAGAAATAAGATGATAATATAAGGGCCTTGACAGTTGACACCACGTTGTTGCATTTCTCACAACCTCCATATCGGGAATGAAGCGCCTTCTCCTAGTTCTTCTACATCAACTTGTTGCATAGCCCACTCATACAATACAGTGTGGATCGTATCCTGGTTAAGCAAACAAATAAAACTAATCAGTCGCCTTCGATTTGAAACTAAGCAAATAAATAAAATTAATACCAGTCGCCTTAGATTTGAAACTGGGTGAAAGTTGTGCGAATAAGCATTCTCAAATGGGCTATGGTTACAACATTATCACAGAGCATGAAGAGCATCTCCAGCAGATTCCTCAAACTTCAAATTTCAAACGATTTAGGTATCAAACATGAAATAAGTGTTTCAGTAAATCCCTCAAGCACCAAATAATTTGAAGTCACCCTTCAAATTTCCTTTCTCTCTCTTCAAATTTGGGAAATGCCCCTCACCCGTCAAATCTCAAGATTTAGGAGTCTAGGAGAAGTCTCTCTCGAGCTTCTCTCCCTACCCTAGAGAGAGAAAGCCCTCCTCTTCTTCTTTCTGTCTCCCCTTCTTTTTCCCCTCCCCGCATGGCAGCTCCTCCACCTCCTTCCTCTCCATTTTCTTCCCTTCTCCTCCTCTCCTACTTCCATGGTTATGAGGTGGTTGAGACTCTCCTTAAGGAGCTGAAATTTTTCACTCTCCCCATTATTTCTGGACTCAGGAGCCACATCTAGAGTTCTAGATCTGGTTTCTTGGAACCAGTTCAACGGCGACAGTGGCAGTGGCTTCAGCCTTTAGTCTGCGGCGGAAATAAGCTCAAATTGGTGTGGCGGGTCCATTCAGAAGAGTTTGCTCTGTGTCCATACCTAGCCACTCCATACTTGGCCACTCCAACTCCCTTCACAAGTGTGATCGACGGGTCCGACTCCAACGTCTTGGCTCCAGGCGATTTTTTCTTTTTTATTTTGTTTTGTTTGTTGTTTTTGTACTTTTGAACCGGTAATGTCTGGTTTTATTGTATTGTGTTTTCCTTTTTGTTATATATAAATCGAGTTTAATTCTGGTAAAAAAAATCTCAAGATTTTGTAATTTTGTTACTTTCTTTTACCATGTTTAACGAAACAATATATAAAAATTATTTTATGGGTTATTTTACCCAACTTGCCTATAAGTATATATATGTTCGTGGATTTTTAACTTGTTTCACAACAAAAAAATAATTTCCTCTATTGTTTTATTTTTTTACTTTTTTATCATTGCGAACATGAATTTCCAAATTTTAGTTATTTGAGAAAAAAAGCCAAAGTATTTGAGTTGAAGATACGACATTAAAAAATTATTACATATCACACAATTATCTGGACAAATAGAATCATAAAAGTATATAATAGAGAGAGAGAGAGAGAGAGAGAGAGAGAGAGAGAGATTGCAAAATTTGTGACTTGTGGCAGGGGAGACTGCTGCTAGGGTTGCAAATATGTGAGGTTCAGATCACAATGGGGCATTTATTCTGGGTTTCCGAAGGAAGATTGGGACTTAACGGTTATGGCAACGGAGCTTTGGGGTTCAATGGATGGCCTTAAGTTAGCTAATTAAGGATTGCAATTATTTCGATATTGTTGTGTGTACTGATGGTCTTGCAGTGGCCAATGTCATCCAAGACTAGACTCAGGCAAGTGCTCATCCTTTGAGTAATTTGATTACTGGTTTCTGTAGGAGGGATTCGCGGCTGTGAACCTCAAGCATGACTATCAGGATCCACTGATTGTGACCAGATCCAAGGCAAGTCCCGTTGATCCACTGATTATGACGTTACGTAGCTGATAACCACTTTCCTTCCCTACTTTAACTGTGTGGTCTCCTCTAGGGTGTTCAAGAAAATCATCCGAACCGTAAAATCGGTTCGATCTGGACCGAACCATCCTATTTGGTCTGATTCTGCAGTTCTACGGTCAGGTTATGGTTTCAAAAAAATAAGAGCCGTTAATTTTAGTTTGGTTACTGATTTTCAATTAATGAACCGTGGTTAGAACCAAACCGGACCATTTAAAACTAAGATATACACATGTGTGTAGTTAAATATGTATTTGAATTTGGCAAGTTAATCTTTTTCTTGCTAAACTTAATTTATTACGAAAATTTTTATTTTTCTCATTCATTTCATATTCTAGCAGATTATCTTTCTATTTTTTTAATTTTATGAGTTCATATTTTGTGAATAAGTATTTGGATACTTATTGGATAGAACCAAAACCGGACCGGTCTTGCGGTTTTGTTCTGGTTTGGTTTCATGCATATATTGGTTAAGTTCTGGTTCTCAATTTTCTAGAACCATTTGAAATGGATCCGTTATTGGTTTTCTAGAGAACCGGACCGTGTACACCCCACTCTCCTCCCTCCTCTCATCCTTCAAGGGCAAAAAAAAAAACCCATCGTTGTGCCAAAAATAGCACCACTGTAAAGTTATTTTAAGATCAACGGGACTTGCTCTAACAATTCATTTTGAAATACAAAATAAACTTTCGTTAAGTTAAATTTGGACAGTGCTGGAGAGAAAGAAAAGATGATTATATAATCAGTCTCATAATTTCCACTCTTATTAATGTTATATATATAATAATAGAAATAGAAATAGAAATAGAATCGATATTTCTTCATTTCTTAGAACTGCAACCTCACCTTTCATTTGAATAACCACGCCAAAATGCTACTGTTTAGATTTTTAGGGGGATCCACTGGCTATTTTGAACAACTCAGTATGGAGTCGTAAGAAATGAAGGTTCTCCCGCTGATGGGTCTAAGTACAACGAATGAAGGTTGAGATTTTGTCAATCAAAAATGCTACGGACATATTGTGTCTTGTCACAGATTTGAATACAGATTATATTTGAAACAGTCCGATAAGTACGAATCTCACATTCATCGTATAGGATCCACATGCATTGAACAATTAACATCTATGTGTCCGCGTCTGTGTTGGGCATCTATGCCAGAAACATTGTCGTTCTTCAATTTCTACCGCTGAAGTTAATACCTGCAAAATGTAATCATCTATTTTCCTTTCTACCATTATTGTTGGGCCAAATTAAAGTTCACTTGATCCACCCATAAATATGTATCTTGGGCTTATTCCAAGTTTATAGGGACCATGGGCCTTTGAAGTGAGTAGAGAAAGTTGTGAGTATGTGGGCATGCCCAAAGTTGCAGGGGAGGGAATTTCCGACTCGACGCGAAACGAAGTTAGTGGATTAAGATTGGTTATTTTGTGACAGAACACGAATATGAAACGATACAATAACACAAAAAGTTAAACAGATCGGGTTAGCGTTGCGAGAATTCAGAACGAACACAAGATGACACGAGACGATGCAGGATGTGAATTTATGAAATGACACAATAATATGACACGAACTCTACGCGAAGTTAGTTAGTTAGGATCAGCTATTTCTAACACGATACAATAACATGAAAATGTAAACATCAGGTTAGGATGGAGAAAATTTTAACACGAATATCCAAATGACACGAACACCACACGACACAATACCCACCACAACCAAGTCGTGCCTTGTCAGAGCATACATCCAAAATAGAAGCCGAAACAGGAAAAAGAAAAGTTTCAAAAATAATTGCTCAAAATATAAAACAACAAAATAATTGCTCCAAATATATCCCTCCGTACTAGAACAGGAAAAAAATTTCAATAACCATGCGCCCAACCGTCTATTGTGTTTTAGGATGACTCGAATTTGAAGAGAAAAAAACAAAGAGAAAGTGTTTAGGTGAGAGTAGAGAGATTTCAATCCGAATCATCCAAAAATACTTTAGATGGCTCGAATGTACCAAATGAATACCACATAGAATACAATAAGTCTGTTGATACAGACAAATTGAACACAGATCACACACAGACTTTGTGTGGGGCCCACTACGGGTCCCACACAAATAATCCGAGCTATTCATTAAATGTAAAATATTTTTTCAAGGGACAAAGTTAAAAATCAGCTCAATTCAATATCTATAAATATTTGATCCAATTGTCTAACTTTCCATTATCCTGAAATTCGAATAAAAAGTTAGATGATTGGATCGAGTACTTATAGGTATTGTATTGAGTTAATTTTTTGTGAGAATCCTTAGAAAAATGTTTTACAACTAATAAATGGCTCGAATTATTTGTGTAAGACCCGGAGTGGGTCCCACACAAAACCTGTGCGCGATCTGTGTTCTATTTGCATGTGTGAATAGCATAGAATATACCCACCTGTCATCAAAAAATTTCTCAAACAACAGGGATGAGAGACCAGAATTAAAAAAAGAATCCAAAGCCAAAAGAAGTGGACCACACCACTTTATAACGCACATCTTGGTCTTGGCCCCTCCCCAGCCAACAAAAAGATAAAGAATACTTACATACTGTACTATACATGAAAGTCATCAGCGAATCTTCACAAAGATCCAGACAATAGTACACCACTAGATACTACTCCCTCCGTCCCAAATTGATTGTCCAATCCGCAAAACGGAGCGCTAAAAATAATACAATTTTTTCAAGAAAAAATTCAAACTTTTTTCACAAATTAAAAATTCGCATTGATATCTAGTAAGTTGTTGAAAAACTTTTGATTTTTTCTTGCAAAAATTGTATTATTTTTAGCGCTCCGTTTTGCGGATTGGACAATCAATTTGGGACGGAGGGAGTACTATACATTATACAATGCACCAATCCCCATCATCCACGTCACCACCACCAACCCCAAACGTCATCACATAACTTTCCCAAAGTTAATCACGTCCGCCCATTTCACCTTTAACCGACAGTAACTCCGCGTCCTCACCCCGCCATACAATAACCCCAATGAAACCTCCAGAATCCCGATACTACCCCTTCCGAACACGTCACCTCGACGTGTCACATTCCTTTTTACTATTGTACTTTTCCGTCTTTTTCCAAACAGACCCGTGGTCTCCGTCCCTCTTGCACATATCGCAATCATCATTATTTAAATTACAAAAAAAAATAGTCCGTAAATAAATAAGGGTACATATTTGATGTGTGACCCGTTTCGAATTCTACAAATATGATCTGAACTGCTTATTTAAATTAAAATATTTCATTAAGGATCCGTCTAAAAATTGACTCAATCAAATATTCGTAGGAACACTTACGATATACCCAATTTTGCTTTAGAATTCAAACCTAAATTCTAGGACAAAGTTGAATGTTATATAAATGCCCCTACCGATATCCGTTTGAGATCATTTTTTGCAGAGAATCTAACAAAATACTCCGTATTTCACACAAAATAAGCGTCTCAATTCATTTTTCTGAACCTGAGGCTTAAAATTGAAATGTAAGCGTGGGCACAGAAGATACCAAATCTGCACCCATAGCACCTTTGTTTTCCTTCAAAGTTCGTTCCAAATCCATGTGAAAAATTAAAAGATTGAATCACGTACTTACGATACGATTTATCTGGTTGAGTTGATTTTTAAACACAAATTAAATAATTATCTTAAGTTAAAGAAAAACTCGGATCATTTGAGGCTATATGTGCAAGAGAGATCTGCACTGCACCCATAGAGGTTCTCCATCCAGATCCAGTGCGCATCATCCTAGCAAGCTAGGCTTTAGCTGTCTGAAAACAAAGGCTCGTGACGGAACAGGTCGTAGGGGGCCCACAAGCTATCCAAGGGACAAGGCTTCTTGGAGTCGAGTCTTAACCAAGGCTTCCCTTTCCCACTCCAGTGGAGAAGGCTCACCGGACCAGGGTGTAGATCTCGGCAAAGTCCTTCGAGGTTGTCCCCACCTAGACCGTGTTGGTTCCACCTGTGCTCGACTGGCTCTACATTCCCGGCAAAAACTAGTAGGAATGGAGGCAACGAACCTGTCATTTCGTACGCAAGTATAAGCAAGTTTACCAGTTTAGCTAAAAGAGCATCTTAGGTATTTTATCTAAGCAAAAATTTAAAATGGGCACTGCATCAATTTAGAGCAAGTACACCAACTAATAAGTAAAAGTGCTAATAAACAGTGCAAATTTTATATTTTACCTACTCATACATCTTTCAAAACTATACCAACCTTTTTTATTTTAACTATAACTTCATAAAATAATACTATTTTTTCCTTCCCTACTTCAAGATTTGATTTGTGGAGCGTGTGAGAGAGAAAGTAATAATAAAAAAAATAGAAAGCTTGTGAATAGTTGATAGAATAGTTGATAGGTAAATTTACATAGGAACTGTAGCAAAATATAATTTGGCTTCAAGTTTTGCTTTTCTGCTACAAGGGGATTTTCTTGTTGAAATTCTCTATTTTACCTAAGCAGCAAATAGAGAAGCTGATAAACTTGCTCTTAGGTAAAGAAGAAGCTATTATCCCTTTCTTAAAAAAGTTAGCTAAATATACGTACGAACTATTCACTATGTACCTATTATTTTACATTAATTTTTCTTTTCTCTCTCCTCTTCTCCCCGTCCTATCTTCCCATCCCCTGTATACACACATAAAAAATAAAATTAATATTTTAATAAAAAATAGGTTAAATGAATTGTATTTGTATAGTGTTAAAAGAAATATGAGTCGGTAAAATAAAAAATATGCAATGTTTAAGAGTTTTTTTAGCAAATGACCGATAAACTTGTTCTAAATTAGCAAGTATAAGCACATATGAGGTGGCATTTTCGCTAAGCCAACTTCTTGCCACTACTTTGTAGTCAAATTATTTCCACTAAATCATATATAAGACAACTTTTTGTACTGTTTTGGGCCTTATAGGAAGAAATGCGTGTGATGCTTTAATTTAGTGAAAACAAATGAACTAAATGCAAAGTTCTTGAGAAAAAAGATGGTGGAAAAGAAGACACTCCTTCTATCCTTTTTTTAAATATTCTGTTTCGTAACTCTAACTTATTAAAAAGACATCATCATTACACTTTTTACATCAATTTTTTCCTCCACTCTCCCTATTTACCCATCATCATTACACTTTTACTCATTAACTTTTCAAAATGGAATCTACTTTTAAGGGCAAAATAGACAATGTACCAACTTTTACTCTCTAACTTTACAAAATGGACACTTATTAAGGGACAATCCAAAATGGAATACTGGACAATAAATAAGGAACGGAGAGAGTACAAATTTAGGGCTCGTTTAATTGTCCGAAGATACATGCGTGAGTGATAAATATAAGTGGAATAAAAAATGCTACAGCACGTAAAAATGCTGGTAAAACTAACGGGGAGAGAAAAAAAAATTGGTGTTTATTTTGGTTAGAATTGCTATTCAATAAAAAGTTGGTTAGAATTGTTTTTGGTAAAATAATTCAAAATGTTTGGCCAGCTTGCACAAACTATGACTAATCTACTATAGAACAATCTCAATGTAGACTAGCAAGCCCAATTAAAATTAAAGCAAAAGTTCAGTATGAATTGACTCCATAATAGTAGTTGATAACACCTAGAAAATTTTCAACCGAGACAAGGAGGAGCAAATCTTGCGGCCGAATCACTAGGGTAACCAACCCTCCCCCCCTTCTCTTTTTGGTTAGTATTGTTACAATTAAGCGTTTGGTACTACTATTCTATTCTTGCACAAAATCACATAAACAAAATAGGTAAAGAAATCACATCCATAAACTCTGAATTTCGGAAGTATCAAAGCTCAAATCCTCAATGGAATTTTGGAAGCAAAATATAAGTTATACGAGAACTTAATTTGAAATTAAAATCTGTATAGACAGACGACAGTTGTCGCAAACAGGTCAATAATCTTCTTCTCGAAATTGGCAGAAGCAAAATCCATTCTTCTATTTTTTTGGCCCACGTACGATAGTATATCTTTATTTTCTAATACCACCTTCAAATCCCACTCGACTCAAAGTACTTACATAATTCGCCTCACTTGTTTAACAAACTCACAGAACGATGAGTTCGTTACAATTAACAAATCAAATGCTCCTACTAGAAAAAGGTCAACCCAATTTTCATTTTATTACAAATAACAAACAGAAGGGGTCTACCAAAATTGATACTAGTAAGCATTCGATGATCCTCTTTGATTTTCATTGTAACCCATAAAAAAAAAAAAAAAAGGATTTATACTCTTTTGCATCGTAATTATATTCGCCGCCCCGGTGCACATTTCCTATGTAATTAAAGTATTGACATTGTGTTATTAATTGGTGGAATACGATACGACTAAGAAATTCAAGATTTTGTCAAATAATGAGCTTTCAATGAAAAGGAAAGGATAAGGAAATACAGTAATTGACATACTCCCATTTGCCCCCTAATTTGGGTCAGTTATAAAATTCATAATCAAATCTAAATAGGCAAATTAGGCACTTCCAAACAAAAACACTTTGTTCGGTTTGCGATTTTGAGATTTATTTTTGAGATAAATTTTTTTATAAATTTGCATATTTTTCTGTCTTTAGTAAATTTTTTTAAACATTTTTGACAAATTTTTTTACTTTTTGAATAGAAATACGCTATGTTCGTCCAAAAAATATAAAATAAATAAAAAATTGACAAAAAAATCACTAAAGACGAAAAAACATGAATAACGAAACAGTCAAAAGTTTTGAAGAAGTTATTTCTGGAAGGAGGACCAAACAAAGTGAAAATATCTGTGTATACGAAAAGCACCAAAACTATTTTTAAAAAAATACTGTAGTTTTCTAAAAGCATAAGTAATACTAGTAAAATTGAAGGAATTCCTCTTGGACGTACGAAATGATGAAGGAATACTGGGAGGTACTCCTCCATCCCAAATTTTTTGAAATTTTTTGTCCAGTGGGAATAGATTACTACCTATCATTTTCGTATTTCTTAATTTGTGCCAAATTAACACTTCCTGAGTTCCTAATATATGTAGTGGATAGCAATTAAGTTATGCAATGAATGAATTTTGGCATGAACAAAAAAGGATTTTTTGGCAAGAATAAAAGGGTTTTGGCATTATCTATTCCCTTTTGAGAATTTTACGCGTGAAAGTTATTTTATTTTTCGTCTCTAAATTACAATATTTTAGGATTTTCGTAGGTGTGCAGCAATTTGGAACCACGGACGGACTAAATTCTGCTAATGAATTGACGCTAAAGTATCATTTTTTTTGTCTTCAGATAGACCGGCAAAATACCCCGTATTTTTGTGCCAAAAATATCATTTAGACGACAACGAACAAAGTTAAGCGAAATGAGTTGAATTGAATAATGGGTATTTTTGTCTAAAATACCTAAATAGTACTAAATACTCATCCCGTCCTAAATACTAAAAGGCAAAAAATCAACACACAGAAATAATTATATAGCAGTAGTAAAATTTATAGTCGGAATTATGATACTAACCCAATTCATATATTCTGTATTTCTTCTGAATCCGCATCCAAACCTCGAGCTTCTCCGTGTACCTCCCCTCCCTCCACTTATCAAGATCGATCACCATCACCCCGGTGTTAAAATAACACGGCCTCCGGTCCCGAAAAAATCCTGAGAAAACCGGGTTCGACCAGAACCCGGAGGTAAAATACGAGCTGAAGTTCGCGTGGCAGTACTCCGGCGCCCCCAGTATATTCCCGTTCAGATTGATCTCCCACAGCTTGCCCACGTCGTCGACGACGATTAAATCGGAGTCGAAGTAGATGACTCGGCGGACGGAGGAGGGGAGGAGTTCGGCGAGGTAGATCCGGGCGTAGTTGAGGGGCTGGTCGAGGGCGCGGCGGACGGAGAGGGAGATCTTGTTCTTGACTAGGTTGTGGTCGAAGCGGTAGAGGTTGAAGGAGAGGTAAGGGAATGTGGTGAGGATGGTGTTAAGGAGGTGGTTGGGGCGGTGGTGGGGGGAGGAGAGGGTGAGGAAGTGGAAGGAGATGTTTTCGGGGCAGCTGGAGTGGTGGAGGACGGAGAGGACGGCCGCGATGGAGCCGCGGAGATAGGTGGCGTCGAGGGTCATGGCGATGTGGATTGAGGCGGCGGGGGTTGTGGGGTGGGGGCATTCTCTGCCGTTTCGGAATGCGGGGGCTTCGCGGAAGTGGGGGAGGGGTGCGGCGGGTGACGGCGCCGGGAAATGTAGGGAAGTTACGAGGAGGACGGTGGTTAGGAGGAGGTGGAGATTTGATGGCATGGTGGGTGGTGGTGGAGGGGAAGGGAATACGGTTAGGTGCTTGGTAGTGTGGTCATTCGGGAATGATGAGAGAGATAAAGCG
This sequence comes from Rhododendron kiyosumense, assembly GCA_019656275.1. NCBI lineage: Eukaryota > Viridiplantae > Streptophyta > Magnoliopsida > Ericales > Ericaceae > Rhododendron > Rhododendron kiyosumense. The sequence goes on from BPLS01000714.1 coordinate 476,600, forward strand.
AGAGAGGGAATAGGGGTAGTTAGGGTATTTCGTTGTGTGTATGCATTGTGTCACATAATTTTTTAAAATGTTCGACTTCCGGTGTTAATTATTGCACTGCATTAGCATTCTCAATTATCATTCTTGTGAATTTTAATTAATTAAAATATGTTATAAAGACGCTTTTACACTTGTATTCGTGCTACCACACCCGCTCAACGCACGCAAATTATATAACTTAGATCGTGACTGCTCTTATTTTAGTGGCAGAGAGAGGAAAAAGTATGGAAATAGGGGTAGTTGGGGAATTTGGTTTTGTGTACTGTTGTACACTACTCTGATCTGAGAGAGAGAGAGAGAGAGAGATAAGAGAGAGGAATGTAGCGGGTGCCAGGCTGGAATGCCGCGTCTTTTGTCTGGGAGAGTGTGACATTCCACTTCATAGAGGTAGGGGGTAGGAATCCGGTGGTAGTAATGTTTCCAAGGACAGAGTGGTTGGTGCCGTAAATGTCAAACCGTAATGTGTGATATAGGGGAAAATTAATTCGGGCCCCATTTTTGCTACGTTAACTATTTTGACATACTTATTTTCGAAATTCATTGATTAGATTTTTGTCATACTCCTACTTTTTTCGAGTGGATCATTTATTCAGCCGAGATGAATAAAAAAATATTAAAATATGAACAGAAAAGGAAAAATTTGCGAAAGGATGACAATCAGACAGAAATAAGTTTTTTATAATTACAAATGGATTTTTTCCATGTAAAGAGTCTAGTGCGCTCAAGAAAACTTTACTATTACTTGCTTGAATGGAAATAATAATGCTCTCTCTGTCTCAATTTAAATGTTCTTTTATGAAAATTTGTGCATTTTTAAATCCCAAGAAAATATATTTTTACATATTATTTTTAAAAAAATTTAACTTTGGTGTAATTTTTTAATAAAATAATATATTGATAACATTTTTTTTTTGTTTGAAAATGTACGGATTCTTGTAAGGGACATTTAAATTGGGACAGAGGGAGTAAAAGATTGGGGCTACGAGCATGGGTATAAAAACCACCTAACCAAGCTCTTGCACTAATCGTTTTCGAAACAAAGGAATAAAAATTCCTGGACAATCCGGATGCACATTGTTTACTAAAAAGGAGAAGAAAAACCTAGTGATAAAAGATAGCGGAGCGGCAGAGCCTATCCCTTCCATAATTGTACATAAAAATGGCAACGAAGTACTCTCTATGTTCCTAAATAAGTATCTGGTTCACAAAAATAGGCTTTTAAAATGATACATTTTTTTCAAAAAAAAATTCTCAAATTAATACTCCCTCCGTCCATTTTTAATTGTTCTGCTTCGTAATTCCAACTTATTAAAAAGACATCATCATTACACCTTTCATATCAACTTTTACCTCCACTTTCCTTCCTTACCCTTTATGAAAATATCATCATTATATTTTTACTCACCAACTTTTCAAAATGGAATATACTTTTAGAGACAAAATAGAAAATTCACCAATTTTTACCCTCTAACTTTACAAAATGGACATTTATTAAGGGACAGCCCAAATGAAATACTGGACTCTAAAAAAGGGAAAGGAAGGAGTAGATGTCAATAGGTTCTTTTAAGTTGTTAGAAATATTTGAAATTGTTAACTAAAAAAAAATGCATCTTATAACGGCCAAAGTTTGCGGGCAGACGGAAGAAGTAGTAAATATTTGGGTAAATATTTTCAGTTGGGTTAGAGGAGGATAATATTCCTTTAAACTTTATGTAAGGGAGTATAAATGAAAGCAGGATAAGAATATTAGCATTCCTCTTCTATTATTTTGCACTTCTTTTCTTTGTGCCGTTATTCACATGAAATTACCCAATTACCATTTGCTCATGAAAAGCAACTAAGAATTGAGAATAATTGGTAATTTTATATGAATAATGATAAAAGGAGTGGAAGAGATGAATAAATGAGTCCAAATTTATTTCTCAAGGAATTATATATAACAGATGAAATAAAGGTAAATTTTTCACACTGATGAATCAGGCTAATTCACACAAACTTATCACAAATACTAGTAATTAATCAGGTCCAATTGTTTATTTTCATTCATTAGCGGTTTGCACTTAATGACAAATTAGGCTAAGAATCCATTTATCTGATCACACACGTAATCAGATCCAAGTATTTTTTTTCACCCAAGACTTGTTATCATTGCTAAATAAAAACTGTCAGGTCTTGCAACCTAATAACAATCGTGCTTATGTGACCCATTCTCACATTTGGTATCTATTTTGGCATCAAATACAATAAAAATTCTAGTATGGGAATCCCAATATTAATGACAGAAGAAGAGAGTAATTCCAAAAAAGTTGGTAGTGAATCTCCAACTGATCGATTGACCATTGTAAAGCGTGTGCATTCCAATATCATCATCTTTAGATTGACAATGAACTGGGAACGCTGCTAATTATATGAACCCTTGTATCATCCAATTGTGCACAAGCAAGGTGAACTATCTGTGGGGCTCCAATGAATGTGGCTTGCTTCCTCTGAAACTGTTGTTCGTCTGGATCTAACTTCGTTCCCTTGAACCTAACCTGCACCACGAAGCATGACTAAAGACCACATCGGAGGAGCTCCATAATGGCCCTCCAACATGAGGATAAGAATAGTACAGAGAGAGGAAAGCAAAAGACCAGGGTTTCGAGGGTATGAGACGATGTACCTTTTAGGGCTGCTATCCCTTGGTATTTATTAGGGTCCTTGGCTTGCTCTCTAAGTTCGTCTATGTGTCTGACACACGTCGGTTGACGTCGCGTGACGTAGCAGATAAGGTAGTTAATGTGAGCTGTCATGGGAGATATGGCCGAGCCAAGCCTCGAGGGAGCTGTCATGGGAGACATGGCCGAGCCTAGTTGCCTAGCTCCAAGCCAAGCCGAGCCTCGAGAGAGCTATCATGGGAGATATGGCCGAGCCTAGTTGCCTAGCTCCGTGCCGAGTCGAGCCTCGTGGCCTAGCTTCGGGCCGAACCGCAGAGGGTAGCATCGTGGCCTTTCGCCGAACGTAGTAACTGTGGCTGAACCAGAATATTCGAACCACTACAATGGCCCCTCAACTTCTTCTGGTACAAATAGAGTACAAGAGAAGTTGACAATGAGTTTAGCCAAATTTCAATGGCCGAACTGTAACGAGATCCTTTGGTGCAAGGGTCGAATGCCATACGGATTCTAGAAAGCCACCCAGCATGAGAAAGTTAGCCAACTGATATAAAGGTCTTCGATGGCGTAAGCGCAGAATGCCGTGTGGACTCTAAAAAGCTCCAACAGTTTTAAGAGTTAGTTGACTTGATACGAAGGTCATTGATGGTGCAAGCGCCGAACAATCGTTTGGACTTTAAAAAGCCCCGACGGTTGAGGGCTGGCCGAAGGCTGTTGATGTCGTAATCGCCAAATAGTCGATTGGACTCTAAAAAGCCCCAACGATTAAGGGTTGGCTGAAGGCTGTTGATGGTGCATGTGCCAAACGATCATTTGGACTCTAAAAAGCCTCAACGATTGAGAGTTTGTTGAAGGCCGTTGATGGCGCAAGCACCGAACGGTCGATTGGACTCTAACAAGCCCTAATGGTTGAGGGTTGGCCGAAGGTTGTTGACGAACTTTGTGGATATTGTCGTGCTTCACGGGCTTGGTTGTGTTCTTGCTCTGTCGAGCAGAGATCTTAGACCGTGATGAGCCAATAGGTTAGGCTGACCTTCACGTGTCTCTTTTCTTCAAGCATCCTTCAACTTCTGAACTTTGTTTTGTTCCTTTCTTCTGTTAGGTCTGGCTCACTCGGTTTACAGCATATCCTTTGATTCGAGTAACTCATGAGAGGAGTCAGGTATTTCGTCTGATGATCGGCTGCTGAGAGAGGTTTTTGAGGCTCTTAGGTGCACCTTCTGCCAGTCTAAGAGGATGTCAGCCGATCCACTAGAGGAGGAGTTTCTCATCTCCAAGCATCACTGGCTGGCCGACGATGGAGACGAGATTGGGTTATTGTCCCTTGAGGAATCAACCCAGTTCGAGTCTCAGCTGGGTGATGAGGTCGAATCACAACTTCACGCCTGGAGTCAGCACGTCTGCACCTTCTGCCCGGGGCACGGCTGCCTTAGGGACCTAAATTGAAGACCCAGATGTCTTGCACAAGGGAAAAAAGTGTCCATATGTCCATTACTTTGACGGAACCAATACTAAGTACGCAAGGTTCGTCCAGAAGTATAATATTTTGGAGGATGGAGGGGACTCGGTACAAAAATGAGTACAAGGCAGCCGCGAAAAAGCCAAAAGAGCTAGAGAAGGATTTGGCTGACTCCCAGGCCGAGGCGGAGAAGCTAAAAAAGGAACTTGTTGAGGTCGTGATGAGGGGAAAGGAGGTGGCCGAGCTTTAGGTTGAGATGGAGAGGTTGAAGAAGAGTAGGAAGGAAGAGATTGCGGCCGCTGATCAGAGGGGCTACAAACAATGGATATGAAAGGGCTGGGCTGGAGTACCAGAGGGGGGACAAGGGCATGGTGAACAAGGCGATCATCGAGAGGTTCTCTGCGGCATTTAAGCTCGGCTCTGAAGCGGGTTGTCGAGCCATGGCAGGAGTGCTGCACTTGGAGGACAATTCGTCTTTTTATGGCTTAGATCCCAGTGCCCGTGGTGACAGAAATTGCCTTGCCGTACTCTCCTTCCGAACGTGAGCCATTTCCTTCTTTCGAAGATGAAGCTGTCGCCGACCCTCAAGGTCAAGACGAAATGCAAATTGACCCCTGATCATAGAGATTGAACTCCCTTACAGGCACCGATTCTGTAACGCCCCGAATTTTGGGTACGTTAAATAAGACATTTTTTTTGAAATTTCAAAACAGAGTCTGGCTCTTATTACAACAAAACTCTCACAGGAGTTCAATATTACAAAAGAGAGGGATAACTAGGGTTTCCTATCTACAGCTTCTCTTGCTTCTCCATCCTAGCCAGCTCCTCGGCTCCGAACGCCTCCAAGGTGTACAGCTCGTCCTGTTCATCTACAAAATCTGACACATTATACCAGCGTCGCCACCGATATAATATGTCAGGGTCACCAAAAAGGCAACACCGTGAGCTACGAAAGCTCAATAGAGTAACCCCATACCCGCTAACCCATAACTTACAAACAAACGATCATAGAAATCAAACTAATAACGATAACACATCCACATTCTCGTTGGTGTCCAAGTTTTCCCGTGTTTCTCCTACGCGACTCATCGTAAACCGTGTCAATCATTTCCATTTACAAAACCATCTTTCAAAATCATTTGCATTGGCTCCGTACCGCGGATAACCAAGCCACACACTCACCCAACCTTTCAAAAATCATTTGACATTGGCTCCGTACCGCGGATAACCAAGCCACACACCCAACCTCGGTTCCGCCGTTCCGGGTTCCCGAGTATCCTCACAATGGTTCCGCCGCACCGGGTTCCCATTGGCACACATTGCATTGGCTCCTCTTCGCGGATAACCAAGCCATACCTCACCATGGTTCCGCCGGTCCGGTTTCCCATGGGAACACACACAACCTCACAATGGTTCCGCTATTCCGGATTCCCATTGGAACACACACACACTTACGTAATACCCTCGAGATGGTCATTACGTAGTTTCGAAAATATTTTCCAACCGAGAAAACACAACTTTTAAACCACACCCTAGGTGCCATATTTCTACTTTCTCGTTTCTCGTGTTTCGTTACATGCAAAGACTTCCGCGGTAGGACAAAGTAAGCATGAAACAATCTAACAAGGTCATCCAATTCTATATTATTGAGCATGCTCACAACCATCTTAAAGATCAAAATACGAATACTTTACGTTCAAATGTGAATTTATCTTTCTTTGGAATTAAATCTACTTCCTTTTTGGAAAGTTTAAAAGAACATATGTTTTGAAACGATACTAGAGTTAGAAGGGCAAGATTAAACTACCTTGATCCGAAACTAGTCGGGGCCGAATAAGCTAGTTGGAAATTTCTACGGGCGGTGAATACTCCAAATCTAGACCAAACTTCGGATGGCAGTAACTCGGTCAATCCTTGGCCGAATAGAGTTGTTCTTGGGTTGAAATCGAAGATCTCGAAACCCTCTACAACTTTCGTGAAGAAAGTTGATCCTAGAAACGAACTTAGGTTGGAGAAAATGGGGATAAAGGAAGTGACAGTAAGCTGTCAGGAAATGGAAATCCGAGAATTTTACTGAACTTTGAATGACAATATCTTTGTCATTCCTTAACCGATTGGGGTGGTTCTTGGGTCTAACTTGAAGGTTTCGAAGTGTTCTACAACTTTCCCGAAGGAAGTTAGTTCTAAAAACTACTCTAAGCAGGAGAAAAATGAGGATTTTCGAAGGGCAGTAGGCTGCCTGGAACTGGAAATCCGAAATTTCTAGAGAGAAGGAAGAGCAAATGCTTGAGGTGTGTTCAAATGGCAAGAGAATGGCTCTATTTATAGGCCAAGGCATGCCCTCTCCCTCTCCCTCTCCCTCAACTTTTGACACTTGTCATGCCATCATGGAAGATCAAATGCCAATCCTAGGCTTGCATGGCTAGATTGGTACCAAGATTTGATCTTGGAAAATCTTGCAAGACTTGGTGGGCAAGGAGGAATAAGTTGTACAAGATTTTGTGTTAAACAAATCAAGGAAGTACATTGGAGGTTAGTCTTGGCTAGGAAGAGTAACAACCAAGGATTTGGAAGAATAATGGAAGATCATGGAAGTACAACCAAATCTCTTTCCTCTTTCTTCTTTCTTCCCTCCTTCCTTCCTCTCTCTCTCTCTCTCTCTCCCTTAAGTACACTACTACACTATATATATATATATATATATACACACACACACACACACTAAAGGTGCAAGAAAACAAATAAAATAAAAGTACTTCATCGCATGGGAATTTTAAGAAAAGACTAGTATATCAATCCCTTTGTACTTGGTGGAAAGACCAACCTTTTACCCAATGGATAATAACCACCCTAACTTTTATTATCCAATGGATAATAGTTGCTAGGGAGATTATATATTAAAATAATCAAAAAGTACTTTAAAGTAAATAAAAAGTCTATTTTTTTTTATAACTACTAGTACTTTGTTCAAATTTTCCATTGAATCCTTTTAATATAAACAATTGGGTTTCTATTATCCAATGGATAATAGTTCCCCTAACATTTGTTGTCCAATGGACAAAGAATAAAACCAAAAATATTTAAAAGAAAAAGAATAATCAATTCTTGTTCTAGGGTTCAAAAGGTCCAAAAGGTTCTTGAGGGGCAAAATGGTCCATTTGCGGTTAGATAAAAGTAACTAGGTGGCTTGCTAGCTCAGTTTCTCCAACAAATCGGTTAGAAACTAACTAGGCTTGCCTAATGGGGCTAAAGCGCAAAGAAATCAAATTTGAAGGGCAAAAACGTAATTATGACAAAGTTTGGAAATTATAAGCAATTACAATAAAATTCAAATTTTTAACGAAATTTTTAACGACAAAAAATCAGGGTCGTTACAGATTCCTAGGGTGGTCAGTTGCCATAGTTTATGTAGCCCTAACTTTCTCATGTCTTGAACACTTTTGCTTGAATTTTTTATCATTTCGTTTGTTTGGGCTGGACGGCTCCGAACATTTGGAGTTTGTTATGCCAAGTGTAATAGTTGATGCTAGGGAATTCGCCGAATCTTGGGCAATTGGTTTTGATGTAATAGTTTGCGGGAGGATGACACTGAACGATCTACCTGGTCGTGCCTCCCAACTTAGGAAATCCACGACACTTTTACTTCGATGCCTTCAAGGTTTTCAGTTTTGATGTTTTGGTCGAGCCATTATTGTTCTTAGCCCCCATTTTGGTAAAAGGCTCGGCCAAAGTGCCAGTCCTTGGCCAAAGTTATTGTGAGCACAATTTGTTGAATGATGTGTTGGCTTACTCACCGAAGTGTGAGTGTAACCGAGTTATGGCCGGCCTTAGTGTCTTGCCAAGCCGAACCAAAGCATAAGTCCTAGCCGTAATGTGGGTCTTAGGCTCAGCGGACCATACGTCCTAGGTGCTTTTAAGGGCATCATAATGGTCGAAGCAATGATGCAAGCATCAAAATCTCTGAGCCAAACCAAAGATCAACCTTGTACGACAGTTGATACTCGGGTGTGACTGGAATCTGCATTGCAGAGGTCAACTATAGCCGAGATAAAAGAACACTTAGTAGTTTTTTGCAAGTGAGCACTTTGAGTGACAGGAGGAGCACGGGTGCAGAACACTTAGTAGGTTTTTTTAAGTGAGCGCTTTGAGTGATGAGAGGAGCACGGGTGCCTCGTGTCTCATGCTCGGCCAAGAATTCTTAGTTAGTCTTTTGGCAAATGTACTCTATGTTTTGGAAGCTCGGCCTGGATCTTTTTCTGAGAAGGGAGATTCAATGAACTTCCTAAGCTGGTTCTCGCAAGTCGGCCTCGGAGGTCGGCCATCACAGCTGGACCTAGATTTTTTGAGGAACCTATACTCCATTTCTTTTTCTGTTACCTCGGTACAGCATTGTTGAGTTTGAATAGACGGTATACACGCTACCTTCTAATTGGTGGCTCTTTGTTTATTAGTCCCCCAGGTGCTAGTGGATCGGAGAACTTTGTTGCCTAAAAGCAACGTTGTCTTTAGCTCTAGCGTTCTCGAGTGGCGGGGCGATTTGGTCATTGACCGAACGACGGCGGTGCTCATCGTTTCCTGTTGTTGCTCGAGCATCTTGGATGTACGCGAGGGTATCTTTCGCCATTGTGGGTGGCTATTGGGTCACAGGATTGGGGCTAGGAGGGATGAAGCCTAGCTCATGAGAGAGAGAGTTGTTGAAGTTCTTTCGATCTCAGAGGAGACCAGATTGATCGGAAGAGGGGGAGCTACGCCCATCTCGTCGGACGGAGGCTTGATTTAGAGTGAAAAAGAGAGGAAAACGAGGAGGAGAGGGGGTTGAGCCACCATAGATCGAAGTGTTTCACATCGGGTTCACCAATTGTGGGGCTCTGATGAACGTGGCTCGCTTCCTCTGGAAATATTGTTCATCTGGATCTAACCTCGTTCCCTTGAACCTAACCTGCACCACGAAGAACGACTAAAGACGAGGATGAGAATAGTGCAGATAGAGGAAAGCAAAGGACCAGAGTTTCGAGGGTAGGAGACGATGTACTTTTTAGGGCTACTATCCCTTGGTATTTATAGAGGGTCCTTGGTTTGCTCTCCAAGTTCATCTATGTGTCTGACATGCGTCGGTTGACGTCACCCGTGACGTAGCGGATAAGGCGGTTAGTGTGAGCTATCATGGAAGACATGACCGAGCTTAGTTGCCTAGCTTCGGGCCAAGCTGAGCCTCGAGGGAGCTGTTATGGAAGACATGACCGAGCCTAATTGCCTAGCTCTGGACCGAGCCGAGCCTCGAGGGAGCTGTCATGGAAGACATGGCCTAGCCTAATTGCCTAGCTCTGGGCCGAGCCGAGTCTTGTGGCCTAACTTCGGGCTGAACCAAAGAGCTAGGGTAGCATCATGGCCTTTCGCCAAACTTAGCGACTGTGGCCGAACCAGAATATTCGTACCACTACACTATCAGAGTTAGGTTGATCATGAAAGAAACAAAACAGTGACCCATTGTATCTCTCGTTATATGAGATTGATTTGTACCATATTTCTCACTCTTATCTATCTTATCTTCATAAGTCTCACAAACTCTTGGTTTTCTTTCTTTCTTTCTTTATTTTTTTTCCTTATAACAAAATCAACTTTTTAGATTTACATAACCCGAACTAACAGCCCCTACAATCCTGCGACACTTCTCCTTATGTCATTCAAGTTTTCTTTTGACTTTGTTCTTTTCTCTCTTCTAAAAAATAATCTTGTTCCAATACATATATATTCTTTTAATTTATTTCTTCTATATGGCATTTTTCTATTTGTTTTCTCTGATCTCATTTTTGTTCCGTCTAACAAAAAAGTTTCCACTATCAATATTTCTCAATCGGTCAAATATATTCTTCCCCACCGGTCACTATTTGTGGTCATCATCTTCGGCGCTGGATGTCAACGATCAAATCTAGCGCTGGCGCCAATAACGTTTTCGACCAACTTTTCGGCGACGGCCAATTTTTCGGCGCTGATCAATTTTCCATCCAACTTCCAACGACGTTGATTTTTTCGGCAAACTTCCCAGCGATGATGTAGTGGGAGGGAGGTATTTTGGTTAATGTGGACCTAGTGCTTTACAAAATAGTTAGGTGGACCTAATGAATTTTAAAATAGAAATAATAGACTAGAGAGTGAATCTCAACTCTTCCAATTTAATGTGAGTCTTATTATTTTGCCACTTTGCATGAAGATGTTTTCTTCCTAACTCTCGTCACACCTTTATCCTCTCCTAATAAATTCCCTCATTAAATTGCTCTCTCCATGAAATCTCCAGAATTATAAATACAATCAAAATCTTGAAATCTTTCATTAGGCATTGTAAATATATTTTGCCTACGATCTTACAAAATTGCAGAAAATATTTTCTCCAATAAGAAAGATGATCACCATATCATGCATGTAAGTCTCCATTTTCACCTCATTGTGATCATAGAGGAGCGTTTGGATCTTAGAATAATATTGCAAAAAGAAAAAGAAAAAAGTAACTAAAATTCTTTTCATGTGATAGACCTGTAATGATCATTATACTACTCCCTCTGTCCTTTTTAAGTATTCAACTTCGTAACTTCAACTTATTAAGGAGACATTATTGTTACACTTTCACATCATTTTTACTTCTACTTTCTCTTCTTACCTTTTATAGAGACATTATCATTACACTTTAACTCATTAACTTTTTAAAATGAAATATACTTTTAGGGGCAAAATAAAAATGTACCAACTTTTACCTAATAACTTTACGAAATTGACACTTATTAAGAGACAACCCAAAATGAAATACTGGACTCTAAAAAAGGAAGACGTAGGGAGTAGTATTTTATTAAAATTATTGAAGTTGAGCTTTAATTCGGCTCATTTTGAGTTTAAAGAGCTTTGATGATCGAGCAGATTCGTGCTTTGAAAATTCTAAACAAGTCAAACTCAACACTGAATTCAACTTGATTTGGTTCGTTATCCTCGAACAAGCAGGGCCAGAGCATTGAAAATGTTTTTTTTTTTTTTTGGTAAGATAAAATTTTATTAGAAAATCCACATTACACAATATAGGGCATTCCCCAGGAAGAGACAACATGGCACAAGGCCAACCCCTTATCTCAACAACATTGAAAATGTTAGACGAGTTGAACTTGACCTCAATTGTTTATCCTCGAATCGAACCCAAGCTGAACTCGAGCGAGACAAATATTTTATCAAGCCGAGCCGAGTTTAACCGGGTTTAGATCGATTTGGCTCATTTGCACCCCACCTGTCAAAGTGGGAGGGGGAGAGTACTGGGGGATCGAAGAACGGGAAAAGAGGCTAGCTAGCGATTGTGTCCCAAGATTGGTGCACTCGTACCCAAAGAATATACAAGAATGCATCATCATAAAAGATTAAGTATAAGTGAAAGTATAGATAAGAGATTAATAAAGATGACTCATTATTTATCTTTTCTGCACTTGGCCATAAATCAGGCTAATTAAGAATGCGTCATCTTCTCTTCTCTCTTATAACCAACGCTAGCTAGTAATCAAACCCATGTATGCATTTTCACCCAAGTTTTGCCGTCATTGCTGATATAGAAACCGTCAGATCTTACAGCCCAGAAGCAATGAATATGAACATCCCCATTCTGACAATGGTAGAACTCTATATCGAGACTGAAAACATCAAAGATCTGGTTTCTGGAACCCCAGTAGAAATGACAGAAATAAAGAGTCCTTCCAATAAAGTCGGTCTTGAAACGCCAACTGAAAACTTGGTGAAACAAAAGCGCTTGCATTCCAAGATCATGATGTTTATCTTGACAACGGAAATACAATAATCGAGGGTACTTTGGAAGCTGGTCGATAATAGAAATTCTTACATCATCAAAACTTGCACCAGTGAGCTGAAGTGCTACAGTCAGGGTGATCATAAAAGAAAGAAAGAAATGGCCCATGTGCATGTGTACGCCTCTCCAAATATCATAACAGATCAGATCAGATTGATTTATGTTTTTGTTATATATTCTTATCTTCATTGGATATGCCTATATATATAGCAATTGAAATTCCCTTTTTGTTTTGCCTTTTTGGTAAGTGATTAATGCTAGTATTAGATTTTGTCAATGCAGTTCAGATTGCTTAGTAGTAGTATATAACACAGTAGTAAATTGAGAAATTAAGCATGTACTAGATCTTCGGAATCCATTTGGATTATGGAGAATTGACTTAGGTACATCCATGCTCCTTTCGGTTTAATTTGCGTGGCCTTTAGGATTTGCCTTAGCTAATCTTTCTTCCGTTGTGATTTTCTTAGTTTGAACAAGGATCATGATTCGATTGTGTCAATGCATTAATGAGAAGAAAAAAAATCTAACAAACAGAACGATATCTTTGTAATTTGGAAAATTAGCAATCGGAATAATGCTACCCTACCACTATCCATTAAATAAATATTCACGAGTTTCAATTTGTAACATTTAAAAGAGAGGGAAAAAAAATTACAGTTGTATAACAGCTGTACAAAACTCGGGTGAGAGAGAAAAAAAAATTAAAATTTAGCTAAACTCCAATTTCTAATAGCTCACACGAAAAAATAGCAATTGAAAATATGAACGGTTCGGTTCATACATATAAATAATTTTTCAATGACTTTCATTAAGGGCTACATGATATTTTTGAAGTAAGGCTTTTTATTCTTTGAAACCGACGAATAAAACTCAAGACAAAGTCTGGTATTACGATATAATTTCTCTTCATTTTTTTACAAACATCATGCAACAAAATATTAATCCCTTCGTCCCATTTTTTTTGTCATTTTTTGTGCCATTCTTTTAACCCTTATATCTCCCAATCTATAATGTTTTTCATAATTTTGAAAACTTTGTATTATAGATATAATCGAAAACTATCAAACAAGATCCAAATTGCATATTTTTGGAGATTCATATCGGAAGATATAAGTGTTGAAAGAACGGCACGAAAAACGAAAATGGACAATAAAAATGAGATGGAGGAAGTACTAAACTTCCATCAATTTTTTCTCTTTTTTGATAACTCAGGTGTATGAGCTACTTTTTGTGTACCATCGGAAAGTGTCACCCCCATAGCCAAATCCTGGCTCCACCATTGCCGGGCCCTTCAAAAATCTTAAAAGCGTTTTATAAGGGTTTTTTTTTTTCTTGGAACCAAAATGTCAATCTCCTTGTCATGTAAAAGTCTCCATTTTCATCTCACTTTTTTCGCTAGCTACCTCTGCTCCTCATTGTGATCATAGAGGTGTGTTTCGATCTTAGATTGCCAAAAAGGGCAAAAAAATAATTAAAATTCTTTTTGTGTACGGTCGACCCATATAGACCAGACCACTATAGTATTAATTTATAGAATAAGGTCCTTCATTTTCAGCAAAAGATTTCTGAGTTAGACTATGGAAACAAGGACGGAACCAAGATTTTATCTTAGCAGTGGCGAAATATATACTAAAAAAGTTTAGTAGTGGCGAGACTATATAAGTTGGACATATTTTTTTTTTACATATAATAATTGCATTTTCTAATATTCTTGTCGTGGCGGTCGCCACCACTAGACCCTCCTGATCCCATATAATGGAAGTCCATTGCTCTTTCTATTAACTTAGACAAATCTTGTGTCCAAACACGGCCTAAATAGCAATTCCGGCCGTCTATTTGTTTGTCTGATTGATATTTTGGATTTTTTTTTTTTGTGACATGACCGTTCAAATTTGGTATTAGGCCATCTACAGTGGTATAATCAAAAGCTAATTGTTGTTAAAGTTAACAATATTATTGCAAAAAAATGGCTCACAATGATATAATCAAACTTAGCAACATTCTTAGAAATAATCAAATTTTGGGCTTTGGATAACCAAAACTAGCAACCTTTTTCAATAATCAAAATTTGTGAACCTCACACCACATAAGTTAACTAGTTCCAAAATTTATATACACGCGTATTTCAACTAGTATTTTCTTCTTCTCTTCTTCACTTGCTCTATATCTTCTTCACTTCAACCACAAACTGTTTCTCTTCTTTTCCGTTTCTATTTTAGGTTGCATTCTTATGAACTTAACTTAAATCTGAAAAATTATCTTTATTTGAATTTTTTTCGCATTTTTTAGTTTTGAGCTAAACTTTTATGACTTATTGATTCGTCTTGACGAGAGGAATTAGAAAGGTATTTTTTTTATTTTTACCCAAGTATTTTGAGAAATAATCACTTTTTAGCACACAAAAAAAAGAGGATTTTTTTCAACTAATAAGTGGTTATTCCTTTTTTGTTCCTCCTCCTATGGTTGAGTAAATGAGAAAGAACCTTGCATTCTTTTCCAAATTCAAGAACACATTTGATATTTTTTGAAAGATTAAAAGAGTGGTGGGTTTCTGATATAGGTAACATTAGGAAGAACACCATATATTCGATATATTTTTGCCTAAAAAAAAACGTAATGGAGGGAAGGGAATGGCAGGAAATAGAGGGGGAGAGAGAGATTGTGTGAAATTATGGTGAATCCCTTATTTTGGTTGTGGACTAAAAGTGACCATTGTGAACCTCAACATTGTTAAGCTTAGCAACATGGCCTTATATTTATTTTTTACTACATCCCCTGTAGATATTTTGTTCTGATCGATCATACCTTTATCCTCTCCTAGTAAATTTCCTCATTAATTGGTAGCTCTCTCCATGAAATCCCCTAAACTATACACACAATCCAATACTTGAAATCCTTCAATATTAACAATATCTTATTCCCAAGATCTTACGAAATTACACAAAAATATAATTTTTCTCCAATAAGAAAGGTGAAGTAGCAATCACCAAGCCCAAAGCTCTTTAAAATTTTTGAAGGGCCCATATTTTATAAGTCTACCCTTCGTAGTCCCACAAATTTATTTATTTTTTAATCCCCTTAATTCTCATGTCTATCCATTTTCATCTCATTCACTCTGCCACCCTGGCCTCCCAAGTTTACAATTTTAGCTAGCTCTGCACCTCACTGTGGTCGTACAGTTAATTGGACATTATTGCTAACGACAAACTGCTCCTTATAGTTGGACATTTTTTCAACGACCGATGTTTCTCGATATGCATTGATGAAAGCTTGTAGGTATGTTGCCTGCGGGATGCAAGGCAGCAGGTCTCACCACACAGTGATGGCTAGATGGGATGGAGAAGTCGAGACACCCATTGCGGCTTGGCTATTATCAGAAGAGTCCGTTGAGGTGCACTTTTGTTGTTTAAAGTCGTCACTTAGTTTTAGGAACCAAACTGGACAGAGATTTTGGAATTGGGAGCCAAGGCTATAGTGGAGGGAAAGAATTAGGCACTCCACTCTGCCCAACCACAAAGGTTGGCCCGTACTCATACGACATATGGCTTTTCGATGTTTGATTTGACTCTGCACAAAAATGTTAATTTTAGCTATTAAACAAGTAAATAAGTGATCTGGACAGTATGTAAACCATACGAGATAGGGAAATGTGACGCCATGCAAAATATAGCAAAATACAATAGAGTAGCAAACTGTCCCAGCAAATCGATTTGTTGGCCTCCAGATCGTACTAGTTTAATGTACCAGTTGGCACATCGAAGTGTCGGCTGGTATTGCTCTTCCTCACGCCAGAACATAAAGTTTAAAGACGTAGAAACAGGGGTTAGAAAGCTATGAAACATAAATTGAGACAAACCAAAGTTCCTGTGGCCTTTTCCGCCTTGATCCATCGGTAGCTTGGTTGCTTGATTTGAGGTTGATTACAGTGATTGGTTCACGAAATCCTAAGAACTAGCTAGGTGGGTTCTTTGGGGTTTGATCACTCGGGTATTTTAGCTCATGGAGAGTTGGGGGGTTTTGTAGGTAGTTTATGAGGGAGGAATACG
Source organism: Rhododendron kiyosumense (assembly GCA_019656275.1). Classification (NCBI taxonomy): domain Eukaryota; kingdom Viridiplantae; phylum Streptophyta; class Magnoliopsida; order Ericales; family Ericaceae; genus Rhododendron; species Rhododendron kiyosumense. The sequence continues at coordinate 492,632 of BPLS01000714.1, forward strand.
CTAGAGCTTCATGGTAGTAGATGATTGAATTGTATGTTGTAATCTCCGAACCCTAACGCTCCTTTATATAGAGTTCAAAGAGAAAATCAACCGAATTAAACTAATCCGATTAATTGGAGTAATTAGGAGCCTAGAACTCTATCTCTAAGAGTCCCATTTGTGTCCACCAAGTTGGCCGATCAATCGTGAAGAGTTTGAGCTCGGATTAAACACTTGCCAAAACTTCCAAATTTTCAGGAAAATCGAAGTGGTGGCCATGAGAACAAAGTGGCGGCCGACGAATGCATTTCGCGGGCGAGGAAAGTGTCTCACTGGAGGATTGGACTGAAAAGATCCCATGGGGGAAATATTGAAGTGGTGGGCGCCAAATCGACCTGTCAGCCAGCAGATCGATCTCACTGAAAAATTGGATTTTGGGCTTTCTCACTCTAGATTGGGCTAAAAAAGTCGCTCGAGCTTACGTGAAATCGATCGAAACAATAGGAAACCTAATTATCACCGGAATGCTTGACCATGTCGTTTCGTGTAAAAATTAAACTTATAAAATCTTAGAGTTAACTACTACTCTGTAGAACAGTGGTTAAAATCGAGTGTCGATCCTCAGGAACAGTATGACTAAGTTGCGCTAAATTCGATTAATTTCTAGATTAATTCAGACAGAAAAAGTTGGATTGATTTGATTTTGAGAACTGATTAAAAAAGGAAACAATTAAATTAAGAGTTTGAAAATTGATGGGAAAAAGATTTAGGGTTTTGAATCCACTCCGACCACGTAACAACGACATGCATAGGCTAGGTTTAATTAATCGAATCAGAAGGGATTATCGGTAGGACTTGCAAACCCTTTTGATAATCGTCAAGAAAATAATTGCGTTGTTAAAAGCCATAGACTAACTCATAGCACAAACCGTCTCAACAAAACGGTCAGGTCGCCTAATGGCACGATCCGTCTTACGAGCATAATCTATCTTAGAAATCCAATCACAATCAATAAAAACCATTGTATAACTCGTATTCGAAATCGCGCATACAAATACTCAATAGGTTAAAACCATTAAAATCATTCCGTTCGATCAAACAAAACAAGTTCTTAGTTATACAATCAATCCGAATAATAAACCAAAATTCTACACATAAACAGAGTTACTTGACACGAAGTTTCATCTTCCCATATGCCCCGTTCAGTTCCCATAACTTTCCAGTGTTCAGTTGGCAGGAAAATTCTAGGACTTCCCAATTTAAGTTTTCCTGCAGGAATTACTTTCCTGCAAAAGTGATCCTGCAAAAAACACAGGATTTTGCATTGCGGGAAAAGGAAAATAAGTGAACGCTCACAAAATTTTTCCGAAAGTTTCTTTTTCCTGACAAATGAACAACCAAACCTTAATTTTTCTTACAAAATTCTTTTGTCAAATGAACACTCACAGGAAAATAATTTTCTTTTTCTTTTACTTCATCTCACTTCACTTTTTCATGGATTTAGTTACACAATGTCACTCTCTGCGACCACTCTAAAAATAAATAAATAAATTACAACTCGATAAATGGGGATACAATTATGAGGGTTTTATTATGGAATTCGTCAACACAAAGAGACCGTGGCCTATGGTTCTAACAAGATTGACCACATATAATTCGTCCATAGTGAGATTATTTAGTTTCCAAAAAAATTGTTTGAATGTGTGTGCCTAGTGCCTACCAAATATCGGTTTAGCTAGGCTGAACAAATAGTCAATCCAGCAAAATAATCAGGTTAGCGAACCGGGCGATAAGAGTAGATCGTACCTTCTTCCTCGATGCACATGTTACTAACAGTATTTTTTCACTTTTGGACCTCAAATTTGCAGTGTGATCAGGTCCCATTACATGTGTGTTGGTGTGTATGTTCTCAGTCATGTTTGAATGGGATGCTTTAACCTTATTATTTAAGGTGCCAGGAACTCAATTGCCTTGCTGAATTTTTGCGCTTCAAAAGTAGCTTTTCATGACATTAATGGTGGGTCATTTTGATCCATTCTGTCACCTTTTTACTTAATGCATGACAGCATGAGTAGTCCTCATCTGATATTAGTGGTCGGATTGCATTTGAATAATCGATACCACAAAGCCACTGAAGTCGCAGTCCAATGGTAAACATCGTGTACTATGATGGATTTGTTCGATCGGGATTCAAACGTCACTAACTACTATTAACTTTCGCCATGCAAAAAAGAAAAAGAAAAAGAAAATTGTTAACCACAAATTAATGTTTTGTATCAGAGGACCATCAAAAGAAATCTCCAGACCAATTTTTTACTTTTTACAATCAAGTGTGAGGATTAATTCATGCACATCTCTACAATTCTCGGAATGCTGAAGGTCATAATTGGAAAAATATTCAAGGTCCCAAGAGCAATTCTCCGCTGTACTGGACGGGGATGTAAAGAAGATTTTGTGAAGTCTGTTTTACAAGGGGAGTTAACTTCAATTCGCTTAGCTTGGGCTATATATATCGCAAAAGAGAGATGATTTTCGAATGTGTCTTTTGAATTTGAGATAACTAGTAAACAAGCAATCCAGTTACATGTTTCTGATCGAACTTGTGCCTGCATAGGAGGCCAGGAGGTTAGCGCCTGGGTTTTCGATATCAAAAATGTTTTTCGGGCCAGCAGATCTAAAGTACTGGTGTTTCGCTCAGATAGGTGAGCCGCTCAGCAATTAAACAAGGAGGCGAATGCAATGGCCGCTTCAATGGCAATTTGGAAGAGTGTCCCAGCTTGGTGCATGGAGATTTTCCCCACTCGTGTTGTATTCGGTCTATTTTAATTTGTTTTCTGATTTTGCTGCTGGTTAGCCCCTTTGTGGGATCGATTCTGTAGCAGATCCAACAAAAAAGAAACTCTGCTCACTTTAATGTTGTGTTCTCTTTACAACTCAAAAAGGATTTTTTAAAAAATTTCCCCTAAATTTTCTATACTTTTAACATTTCCTTCTCTATCTTTCTCCACTTATTACCCTTACTATTATTCAAAAAACTTTTTGAAAACCAATCCAAACATAGTATTAATTAATTGACTCTGGTATGGTTTGAAAAGAGTATGCAGCCACTAATAAACTACGTAGTTGGTTCAGAATATACTCTACTCAAACATTTTCTGAGTTAATCCCCAAATTTATCCTTATTAAAGTGAAAATTTCAGAAACAGCCAAAGCAAAGTGATCAGTTTATTAATTAACGTGTCTCATTATGGTTAACAATTCAGTGTCAGACGTCATGACAGTCCATTCATATAGAGAATAAATGAGATCTAAAAGGTACATGAAATACCTTTTTTTTGGGGGTTAATTACTTGTTGCCCCCTTTATCTATACACGATTTTCACTTTACCCTCTCCTACTATAGAACATTACAACCTACCCTCTTTATCTTTCAATTCCTAATACATAAGGCCTGCCGTTAGTCTGGGATCCAAAAAATCATCAAAGGGGCATATGCATGTCACATGATCTGTAAAAAAAAAAAAAATTAAGTGCTCTAATTTTCAATCCGTTTGAATAGATGCAAAGATTTTATTTATCTAATTATTTTATCCTAAAGGATCATAATTAATTTTTGCCTCTAGAGCTCTCGTTAGTTAGTTTTAAGAAATATTTGGTTATATTTTTTCCTTAGAACTAATTAACGAGAGTTCTAGAGTCAAAAATTAATTATGACCATTTATTATCACTACTAAATGATTATATATGCAACATTTTAAAGTACGCTGAGCAACATTATGTGCTAGGTGCACTATATTGCGAGGTACCTTTTTAGATACACACAAATTACACTATTAAAATTACAAAACATAAAACGAGTGAAATCCCTCCATACATGCTGAAGATCCAAGCTAGCTAGCAGTAGCAACACTATGCAAGCCCTTCATCACTATAACCTCAGTATGTACATGCTGAAAATCCAGGCTAGCTAGCAGAAGCAACAGTATTGTCCAAGCCCTTCTCCACTAAAATTGCATCCGTACGTCAACACTATGTAAGTCCTTCCCCACTATAACCTTTAGTACATGTTTTAATTAAGATCCAATCTAGTACATGCGCACAAAAGATCCAAGCTAATTTCCGTTTGATCAGAAAAAAAAAAAAAAAAGAAAAGAAGATCCAAGCTAGCAGTACGTAGCAACGCTATCCAAGCAAGCCCTTGATCTTCACCACTAAAATTGCATCCGACGTCAAGATGTGCACCGTTTAGGATCCTCCCCCAAGCTTTAGCCCATCTAACCGCTTGAAGAACAACCAACTCCTCCCACCATTCTAGCTGATTTCACCATCACTTTGGTAAATCCTCCCTGGCATGGCTCGATCTCAAATATTCCACCATTTATCACATGCCAAGCACCATCAACCACAAGGATCTCCCTCAGTAACTCTCCCACAATTTCAAGAATTCACCCCCACTTGCAACTCCTGTCTTAACAAAATCTATCAAAAAATTTTAAGTTAATCACCTAATTGAATAAAAGTCGAACCTTCTGAAGATAGTACTCATCAGTGTCACATCTTTTTTCGCCGAAAACACATTAATTATGAGTGCACTACATCTCCTGAAGGAGACAAATAGACTCAATTACAACCTCCACATCGGGAGCCTCATGAATCCAACCCTTAAACCAATCATGAAACAAGATTGGAGTACCCCAAAAAGAATCTAAACCTAACCTAGACGCCCTCCAAATTCTCTTCGCATTCTCTTCGCAGATGCTCAACAGACTCATGCTCTCCACATACCGGACAACAAGGATCATTAACAAGCTTTATTCTAAATTAACCACCCTTAACCACCAAAATCCTATGAATAACTTTCCAAATGAACAACTCGAGTTTGGGAGGAACATTTAAACCCCACACCTTTCCCCATTGATCAAAAGACACTCTACCCGCTCTAACTGGGTGTTTTCCCATTAGAGCCACAAAATAAGCTGACTTGACCAAAAAAGACCTTTCTCATAAGATTCCCAAACCACCACATCCCCAATTTATGTACTTTTTTTTTAACGGCAAAAAAGAATTTTTATTAATCTTTGAAGATGTTACAAAAATTAGTAGAAACAAAGAGATAACATAATGTCTAATCTGAAACCCAATCCCTAGATTGGAAAGATATCAACAAAGAAAACACCAATATGAAACAAGCCAAAATACCTGAAAGACCTAAAACCCGGATACATGGGACCCCAATCCCCAATTTATGTACTTGGAGTACATATGGACAAAATCTTTGGCACCACCTCCGCCGGAAAGAACACCTCATGAATAAGGGACGCTGGGAGGCTGGTGTCCCCTTTGGGGACAACAGCGTGCTGCTACCCCGGTTTTGGGGCCCACCTCGGTCTCGCTCCGATAATTGGAATCGTTCACTTCATAGAGCTCGTCAAGTAGAACAACTATGTAAAAAATCAGCTTAATTGGACATCATTAAGTGTCTGATCGGAGCCCATATAACTCTCGGTCTATGGTTACAGTGGATTTGATCCAATGTTTCGGATCCATTCTTTTCAAGATTAAAAGGGTTCCGATTAGGCACTTAATGATATCCAATTAAGCTAATTTTTTGCATAGTTTTTCTACTCGACGAATTCTACAAAGTGAACGATTTCGATCATCGGAACGAGATCGGGGTAGGCCCCAAAACCGGGACAGCAGCATACTGCTGTCCCCAAGGGGGACAGCAGCCCCCCAGAGTCCATGAATAAGAGGTTTGTGCCAATTATACCTATGCCAGTCCATCAAATCCCTCACCTTGAAATCATTAAAACAAGAGACCGCATTGGATTGAATAATCAGGTTGCAAGAATTGGAATCCACTGATCCCTAAACACAGTATTAATCTTTCTTCCATCTCCCATCTTACAGTTTAACCCTTTAGCTAGCAAATCCTTACCCCATAGAACACTCATCCATCCCCAAGAACAACCTGATTTAGGAGAAACATGCAACAACTCATACTTCCAACAATACTTTCCCATTAGCACTCTAGCCATTGCTTTGTTCGGATGGTGTTTTGGAAAAAAAAAAAATTCAACTCCAACAATACTAGTCATTAGTCCTACTTTTAATCATTTATCTCTTCCATCATTATTCTCATTTCTCTCTCTATTTCTCTCAACTCATTACTTATATCTTCAATTATTACTCTAATTTCTCTCTCAACTTATTACCCTAAAAACTAAATCCAAAAAATTTCACACTGGTATCCGAACAAGGCATAAAGAATTCAGGGATTTGATTAATAAGTGTCCAAGCCAACTTGGCCAATAGAGAGCCTAATAATCATGTTCGTTTTGGAGTTTTGAATTTTGAATTCTAATCATTGTCTTATTTTTTTTCAATCATTACTCTCATTTTTCTCTTTATCTATCTTTAATCATTGTCCCTATTTTTAATTATTACTTTATTTCTCTTTACACTCATTACCTATAAATTCAAATCCAAAATCCCAAAACAACAAATGGGGTCTAAAAATCTCTCAATCCTAACCCTCCGGCCTTACTTATGGGTTTACACAGATCACTCCACTTCATCCACCTCACACCTACATTATCTCTTTTTCCCCCACAGAAACCGCAAAGTTAAACTTCAAACCTTTCTGATAAAATAGTTTGGAGCTTGGAAAACAGAAAAAGATAATTTTTTTTTATAGGTCTGTTTGTTAGGTTCCTCTGCATTGCGTTTGATCTGGTTGTTGCTGTTTTATTGTCATTGGGCCTTCTTTCTTTCAATTTTCAGAATAAATTCTATCACTTCCAGGCCTCTGATCTGGAAGTGTGACGGTTTGACAAGTGAAATTAAAGTGTAAAGGGTCAGGGACGAACCCAAGGGGGGTGCCCCACTCGAACGCGAACCCCATTCGAAATTATTTATTTATTATATTTTTGTATAAATTAGCATAAGTATAAAAGTGTATTAACATATAAACATTAAAATTAGTTTTATGTCTGAATTTTATTATATGATACATTATATTTGTTGTTTTATGAGCTGTTTGTCTATTTGGAGCTATTCTTTCTGATTCTTTTTATTTTTAATCGTTTGAGAGAAATATTTCAAAATAAAGTCATTAACAAAACTAACTCAATCATTCTAAAACTTGTCGATATTCATTTAAAACATACTTTAAAATTTTTTCCTCATTTTTATCTAATTTAACTTAAAGTATGCGTTATAAATTTTTGTAGTATCTTACTGTGATTGACTTAAAAAAATGAACTTTCTCTATTATGATTAACCGGTGTCTCCACTAGAGTATATTCCTGAATCCGTATTGTAAAAGGCTAAGGCTGTGTTCCATAACTGCCTTAAGTTCTTATTTTTTGTTGAATAAGAATGCTTGTTCCACAAAAAAAGTTGCTTAAGTACTTATTTTGTAGGTAAAGATATAGGTACCGACAGTCCCTGTAGGAAAATCGTACCTATGGCCACTCTACACATCTCGAATGTCGTTGATTCCCGCGAACGCCCCCTCGGTTTTTTTTATAGAATTTTTGGACAACTCAGATCGGCCGTCCGGTGGCCGGAGACAGCCCGGCACGGCCGTCAGAACGATTTCCCTCCCCGGCGCCCATTACTCATAGCACAACTCCTTATTTGTTAAAAAAACAATTTCAAGCTCAAAAATTATGTGTTTACACTAATAATTTTCTTATCAATATAGATCTTGTTTGATAGATCTCATTGAGATCTTTAATACGGTGCAAAAAAATTTGATTTTTTTTCATTTACATTATTTTTGAATTTGAAAATGTGAAATAAATTTTTTATTTGAATTTTTTAGAATTTCTTATTCTTTAAGAGGAAGTTCCAAAATAAATACTTATGTTTTAAAAAAGTTTTCGGAATGGGCTCTAAGTGACACTACGTGTAAAGTGCACGGTGCAAAGTGGAGCTCTCTCTCTTTTTTTTTCCTTTTTGTGTGAGGGGGGTTTTAATTTACCAGGTGGGTTGTGGGCCTGTGGCCTCATAATACGTGTCAAATCTGGCTGTCTATGGAGTATTATCATGCTTGATGAGATAGTTTGCTCATATTCTTTTTCTGTGGAGATTAATGTTTGAGTCCCATGAGAGGCGGCGTTTGGGGTTTTAGAGCATCTCCAATGGCCTCGTCTGATCCTCCTTCTCGCCTGATCCGACGAGCCGATGGCCTAAAACCAACATCCAATAGTCTCACGGCCGAATTCATCAAAACCTCATTTGCTACAGTACCTCGTCACCACAGGCGAGATACGGAAGCCTCTCTCTCTCTCTCTCTCTCTCTCTCTCTCTCTCTCTCTCTCTCTCACTCGGTGTTGGCTTCATTGTTGTCGCTATTGTTGGCCCCGGCGAGCGGTCGGATTCTGGTGGGGTTTGTTGCCTTCATTGTTGTCGTCGTCATTGGCTTTGGTGAGCGGTCGGATTCTGGTGGGGTTTGTTTCAGCAATCCTTGGGGTTGGATATGGCGAGCTGTGATATGTCGGATTTTGGCGAGCTGCGGTTGGTCAGATTCAGATTCCAAGGGGTTGGGATTTTCCGGCGAGGCTGAAATTTGGTTAGATTCGTGTACCTCTGTTGCCTATGTTGTGTGTGTATATATGTGTATATTTAATTGATTTAATAACCTAAAAGCTAGGCCGTTGGGGGAGAAAAAAATTTAGGGGCTGGTTAAGGTAGAAAATGACACTTTTTCTAGACAAATTGGCTAGGATGTGCTTGAGACTATTGGAGATGCTCTTAAAGCTATAGATAGTTTTTAAGCCCTCTCGTTGACTAACTTTCTATCGACCCTCGTTAACTATAAAATATGACCAAAAAAAAATTATTGTTTCATTGAATTTAAATTTTTTTTTTTTTAAACATGGCATGGGTACCACGTCTGGAGAATGACGAATTCCCGAAATGACTCGTACTCGAATGACTTATATTTCTTTCTCGTTTTCTCTTTCTTTCTGGCAAGGTGTTTCTGATTTTATCTGAATTAATTTATTCTTACATAGTCCCATTTAAAAATATACTAAAATAGTCACGGAGCATAAGTTGTGACGGTAGTCTCGAGAGAAGTGATAAATGAAATTTCCACACTATTCATATTAATTGAGATTCAGACGTGTTGATTTTTAGGAAGCGGATTCTCTTCGATTTATGTTTTTAATTCGAGGAGGTAGTCGCAATCTGAACCGTCCAATACTGCAATCAATGGTTTGAATTTTCTCAGAGATTTTTCACTGAAAGAAAAAAAATCTTCACGCGAAGAGTTCTTGAGTAGATCCAAACCATTGAATTTTCTAACACACAATGATTTGGATTGTTTCCTCCTATCCAACTTGGACATGAGAGGATCCGATCCTTGATTTTTAATATTCTTTTTTCACTACACACATTTTAAATATTCATGTGAATGCTATAATAAAGTGCTTCAACGAATAATTTTTTATAACTTTTTTTTTTTTGCATCAATAAGAAGTAGATTTTTTTAGCGCTCAGAAAATTTTTTAAAAACACTTTCAAAAAATAATTTGTTCTTAAAGGCCAAAATGGCACAATATTCCGTGATAAGTATTCAGATAGAGTAATTTATTTGCCAAATACTATACCTTTTGTTTAGTTTCTCTTGTTTAGGAAATGAAACATATACTATAAGCCAACCAATACAAACTATAAAGGGACTCACAGGTTGCTGAAACAAAAGAAACAAAAAAAATAATAATCCAAAGAAAAACCGCAATAAAAATAGCTCCAATATAAGAACCAGTCGATCCGCTAATGGAGATGAGTGGATAAACCTTGATCTGCATTTAATTGAAGCCAAAAATCCATCGCGGATTTTGATTGAACTCAAGAGCCAAACCCAAATCTAAATCCCCATATCTAGGCCACCATGATCCAAGAGCCTAATAATGTACCTAGTAAATAATGATATACATAAAACACAACGAGGGTTGGGTTGTTTTCACTTGCCAAGATTTGCTCTTACTCAAGAAGTGAGTTTAATTCTTGAGAGTAGTCCAACCAGTTAGAAGGTGAAAGTTCATTTGAGTAGCTTTATGAGTGCATCTAGCGGCCCCCCTCCTAGTTACTTCTCACTGCTTTTTGGGGTTGTTTGTTCCATGTGGATCAGTCTTAGATAAATTAGTCTCGTTCTATTTGAGTGTAGGGAGGGTGTGTAACTATGTTGTTAAAAAAAACAATTGATACAATATTTATTGTAGTTACACTCGATAGTCAATACCGACTCCCTAGTATTCTTCAGTAGGACCACCAAATAACACACGTCTTAGTAATAAACAATTAGAAACCCCAACCCCCCCGGAATTGAAGCGCAAGACCAGCATCAAATTAGAGCCCAACCTGTCTTCCTTCCTCAGTTCGTTCTTGACTTTATTTCACCGCTAATCGCGCCACTCTCTCTCTCTCTCTCTCTCTCTCTCTCCACATTTTCACTTACCACTTCTCTCACTCCCTTCCAGACATATCTCTTCCCCCTCCCCCTCCCCTATGTCCCAACACCAACCATACACCCCATCAAACCATGTCTCCTTTTTTCCTCTTCATCCTCTCCATCCTCTCTCTCCTCTTCCCCTCCCCCTCCCTCTCTCTCTCCTACCCTTTCAGTAAGCTCAAATTTCCCCTTCTCTTTCTCTCTCTAAATTTCAATTCCTCTTCTATATCTACATTTCTGATTTTCTAACTAACTTTTCAACTGTTTTAACTAATTACCTCACTCTTAACAGACACGGACTACTACATTGACTGCGGCGGACAAACCAACTTCACCAACAAATTCCTCACCAACTGGCTCTCCGACCGCTTCTACACCGGCGGCTCGACCGGCCTCGTCTCCGAGCCCCTCCGGTTCGCCAACCTCGAGGAGAAAACCCTCCGGTTCTTCCCCATCTCCTCTGGGAAAAAAAACTGCTACATCGTCCCCGTCCCCAACGGCCGCTACTACGTCCGCACCTTCACCGTCTACGACAACTACGACGGCCAGTCCCACACCCCGAGCTTCGACGTCTCCGTCGAGGGAACCCTAGTTTTCAGCTGGCGGTCACCGTGGCCGGACGGGTTAGGTCAGTCGGGCGCTTACTCGGATCTGTTTGCATTTGTGACTGATGGAGAGGCGGACGTGTGTTTTTACAGCATTGCCACTGATTCCCCGGTGATTGCGTCGCTCGAGTTGGTACAGGTCGATCCGGCGTCGTACGATTCGGTTACGACCGGTAATGTTTAGATTTTTGTTGAATTTCAATTCCTTTGAAGGTTTTGAGCTAGCTCAATTTCGCTACTCCGTTTGACTGATCTGCGTAGTGAAATTGAGTAAATTTCCTTGATGGGAAACGCGTCAACGGGAAAACACACGTATCACAATAGACTTTGACCAGGTTCGATTTCTAGGATCAGGCCGCGAGGAAGTAATTTCTTTTTGAATTCTCTAGCCCAGTGTGAATGACTTACCCGGCGGACCAGGAAGGGGATTTATTGAGGTGCTCGGAGCTGCCCTGGACACCTTACCATCTAACCAAGAAGACAAAAAAACTTTACCAAGAAGCTTCGTTATTGGCTTATCGGGAAATTTAGGGAGTGTTTGTGCAAAGATTTTCGATGTGATTTATTTTTTTAAAACATATTTTTCGATGCAATTACCATGGTCTTTTTTGGTCATTTTTCCTAAGTTTAATAAGATTGGCTTCTAATTGTTTAGATTTATGATTCGTCTTGACGATTGGAAGCTAATTTTTTCAAAACGAAAATTATGACCAAGAGGGTCAAAAAGTTCACTAAAGATGGAGTTTGGAAACATCCGTCTTCGCTGTCTTTTTAACTTTTCGGAATGGAAAATGATTTTGGCACTCCACTTTTTTATGATGTCACTCCAAAACTTGTCTTTTTAGTGTGAATCTATCTTCATGTTAGACTTATCTGGAGATTCTGGACTTTCTTTTCAATTTCAGACCATCTAATTATAATTTTTCAGATTCCTCCACGAGACCAATGATTAATTCCAATTAAAAAAAATATCGGGCAACGTTTCATGAAACATGATAATTCTCACTTGATAATACCTGCTGTCTTCGGCAAAATTACGTTGAGTTTGGCGTAACACAATTTGGAATTAATCCAGTTAGAGGCTGGAACCTTGTGTTTAAAAAAGAGTTTCCTCATTCCCTATGAGTAAAAATCTGGGTTAAAATGATTTTTGGTATGTTTTGATCGAGGAGTGGTAAGAGACATTTTAGGTAACTTTTATTCAAATTTGAGTGTGGGTTCATCAATATTTGAGTAAGGATTGGAGATGTTCCGACAAATAATCCATCTAAAAGCTTAATCCTGCAACCTTGTTATTTGTATTCTCAACAGGTAATTCAATCCTGGTAAATTATGGCCGATTGAGTTCTGGCTCTGAACAGTGGGGCCCGGGGTTTAGCAACGACACCGACCTCTTCGGCCGATCGTGGCAATCCGGCGCGGAATTTCGGTCCCCAAACTCGGTTGGAATCAAGGCCGTGTCAGCCTTGAAGGATGTGGCGAATACTGATCAGAGTCCCAACTACTTCCCGGCGAAATTGTACCAGACGGCGCTGACCTTGACTGGGAAAGGATTCTTGGAGTACCTGTTGCCGGTGGATGCAAGGCTGGACTACATGGTGTGGTTTCATTTTGCGGAGATCGACGTGAGTGTGAATCAACCAGGGCAGAGAGTATTTGATGTGATGATAAATGAACAGAATGTGAGTAGGGAAGATATATATAAGCAAGTTGGGAGCTTTGCCGCATATAGTTGGTATTATATCGTGCGTAACTTGAACACTACTACTTTGAGCGTGAAGCTGGTCCCTGTTGTTGGTGCACCTATTATTTGTGGGGTTGAAAATTACGCGATTGTAACAACTGATCCCTCCACTGATCCAAAAGAAGGTACATACATGGGGATATGACTGATTACTTTTACGAGATTAGGGCTTTGAATTTACAGATATAGCACATGCATTTGCTTTTTGTTATCTAAGGTCATACGTGTTGAAACTCTAAACGTTGTACATACATGGGGATATGACTGATTACTTTTACGAGATTAGGGCTTTGAATTTACAGATATAGCACATGCATTTGCTTTTTGTTATCTAAGGTCATACGTGTTGAAACTCTAAAC
>BPLS01000714.1:505794-527874 GCA_019656275.1 Rhododendron kiyosumense
AATTGTGCTTAAATGAGCCTAATAAAGTACAGGTTCCGTTGGGGATACAATAATTTGAGAGGAAAGTGCCATAGATAATTTTGTTGTCTTTTGTTTCCATAGGTATGGTCTTATGCTTAAGAAGCAAAAGGGGGAAAACACATGAACCCTAGCAAAATGTATGTTCATGCATTTGCGATGTGTGGTAACTATACCTTTTTTGCAGTGATTGCTATGAGATCATTGAAAGAGTCCCTTCGTATTCCAGATAGAATGGGTTGGAACGGAGATCCTTGTGCTCCTTCAACTTGGGATGCTTGGGAAGGTGTTACTTGCCATCCAAATAACGACGAAACTGCCCTTGTGATCTCACAAATGTAAGCACTGCCTTGAGGTTTGTGTGTGTGTTTATTTTGCCATAGCTAAGAGTTTGATATCATTGCTTGGGTAGTATATGCATTTTAGTAGGGAGGCACAGTCAGGCCATCTGAACCTCTATCGTTAAGGAAGGAACTTTAGGAGATAAATGAAATGAATACAGGAAGCCTAGATGACCTGGTATCCAGAAATAACTACAAGTTTGAGCCTTCTTGGGTATAAAATGCATTAAGCCATGATGATAAAATAAAATAAAAAAGCATTGCAGCGTAGTCCCTAAAATGTCAACATCATGAACTTTTGAATCACCATAAAATGTCAGCATGCATTACAACGTGGTCGTTGGGGTTGAAGAGAATTTGAAACTCAAGAAGCTCATGAGCATTTGACGTATGCAGTCAGTTTCTTAGATATACCCATAAAAAAAGTTCTACCTTATATGCCTCCACTGTTCTAAAAGGCAGCCTAGGCAGCGCCTAGGCACTGGGCGGTTACCCAATGTCTAGATTTTAGGGTCTTAGCGTTGGTTAGGTGTTTTTAGTTGGGAATTAATCGGCTACGCGGGGATTAGTCATTGAGGTGATGACTAGTCGGCATGTTTGAATTTCTTAGGAGTTATTGGATTAACTCCTTAGCATTAAAGAACAAAGGGGTTAAGTGTAATTTTAAAAAAATCATGATAAATATCATATAACCCCGATATATACGTAATTTGTTTGCCTCTCCGGTTTGCATATCAACTATTCAAACCCTAGTCATATACCGATTACTCAAACTTTGGGGGAGGTGGGGTGATATATTGTGAAAAGGTCAAAAAAAAAAAAAAAAAACCCGACTAATCTCTAGGTCCTGATTAGTTCCCAACTAGTCAGCCTAGGTGCAAGGTGTCTCTCTTCTGGCCGACTAGTGCCTAGCGATTGTTATCGAACGTTGTAGGCTTGCTAAGGACTCAGATATATCCTTGACTCACCGGCACACTGCTGTGAAATTTTGGAAGATTTATTTGCCTGTCCACAATCCCATTAGATATTTAGAGTCTTTGTTCAACTATTCAGGGTAAGTGGATCTAATTGTGGAGCAACGATCTGCTGATATTCATTAGGGACCGATCAAGCCAAAAGTCGTTGCCACCTCGAGCAATCCAAAAGGCTCCTGCAAAACAAGTCCAAGGACCTGTTGGATTCCCGGTCGTCGACTCTTTGACTACCCAGTTAGTCGGAGAAGCACTATGTATGAATGCTTTGTATGAAGTAGAATCAAAGTGCGTGCCTTCTTAGTCGCCATGCTTGGCCTATTAATCTTCTTAGTCCTGAGAGAGAATCAAGGAATGATGATCCCTTGATTGGAGTTCATCACCATCTTAATAGCAGGGATAGACCACGCGGTCAATGGGATTCTGTGTTATCCCGTTATGGTGGAAGAGGGCCCGCTATTTCAGCCATGGAAGGCTCCCTCTTAGCGATTGGGCTGAGCGGTTGAGTCCTACGTGGCAGTCGATTGGTGCCGTCGGTTATCTGGGTCAGGTTATGGCTCATCAGGGACCATTATCTACAGGATGTTTTTCTTTCCTACACCTACATTGAATCTCCAATACCATTTTCGGGATTTTCCCTCATGCAAAATGTAGCTATCCCAGATGGGGTTGGTGTTGGAGTTTCAAATACCTACTGATGCTCCACATCAGCTTTTTGCCTTCATAATATTTCATTACTGGTTGTTGCTACTTGTCTCTCTTATGTTGACAAAAGTCAAGTGTCAACCTGAAACGTTGTGTCTTGAGACTGTTGGAGGCTATTTGTAAACTCATTCTGTCCTACGGTAATATTATTAAACCTCTTGTTAATTAGGAATAAAAGAAGGGTTGGTTGGTCTTTTAATCATTTAACTCTGTATTCTATTATTATGTGATCTTATATTTTAAAATTGACTCTCTTATGGCTTTCAAAGATTTAAATCCATCTTTTTCTTGCTAAGCAATTTAAATCCATCTTTACAGAGAGATGTATCTGCAAATTTAAATAAATTATTGCACTATTTAGATGTCATCCCATCATTTTTTTCTCCTTGAAGTCACTTTTTATGAGACCCGTTATTGACCAACTTCATCTTTCTTTTTCTTTTTTCTGCAGAGATCTTGGGAGTCAAGGTTTGAAAGGGTATATTAGTGATCAGATTAGTCTTTTGACAAACTTGGTAAGCTTGTAAGTACCTTCTATCAACTTTTATGCTCTTGATAATATCATTTGGTATCAAGTAATATTCAGCATCTGCATGTTTAATAGCCAACCAGCTCCTATCCGTACTACTGGGAGCTTGGTGCTTTAAGGTGTGGTGGTTCCAAGTTGGTGGTATCAGATATCATTGTCCCCATACCCTGAACTCTTACCTCATTTGTCAATCTTTCCTTGCCAAGATTTTCATTGATATTGAGTTGTTTCCTTCCCCTAGGAACTATTCTAGTTGGATTTGTGGTTGCTTAATACAATTTAATGCATAGTAGTGTGCGACACATTTTTTAGGTTTGATGCTTTAGTGCTATGATACTTTAGGATTTTCTCTGGGCGTATAAGATATGATCACTCGACTGAGAATGAACATGCATTGTGATAAAATCATGGTTTAATTTCTTGTTACAGGCAATTAAGTTAGGGGTTACTTGTGGTAAAAATGGTATGGTTAGGTTTATATGCTGTCCTACCTCCACTAACCTCAACAATGTTGGATGATGCTTTTTGGACCACCCACATCCCTCTTCCCCTGTAACCAACTCTACCAGACTTCCCCTTATGAGGGTCCCACACCTGGACGATGGCATTGCAAGGGCTGGAACTTTATAATTACATGTAGAAACATATTGTCGAAAAAGCTTGCGGTGATGGACAAAGCATAACATAACAGTTAGTTAATTATCATCAGAATGAGCAAAATTGATTATCCACAATTTAGGCTGCAGATGCTTTAATCCACTCAGTGAATGATCAAAGGTGGACATAGGTTTTGCTAGGCACAGGGCTTGGGGAATGTCACAAGTAACAGTTTATTTAACATGCACTTGGAAAAAAAGTGCGATTTCAGAAAAATTATATGCAAAACTCTTTATTGTTGAAGAGTTGTAAAATACTCCAATAATGTAGAAGGTGGAATTCTCCATAGTGGGGCAAGACGGTAAATGAATAAAATGAAGTCTTATCCGAGGTGTTTCATCTTGCCCGGCTTTCTTAGTTTCTGTGTCATGGAGAAGCATACACTTCCGATAAGCTTACACTTGGACAGGAAGCACTAGTTTTCCGTGGAACTGGAAATCCCTCAGTTAGGCCATTCTTTCGTCACCGAGGAGCAAAATTTGAGGAATAAAAGTTGCGCAGGAATGAAAATGACCTTGAAATATGTGAAAACAAATTCGAGGTGCTGTTAGTGTTCGGTATGCATGCTCATCAGGGGTTGATTGTAGATTGAAACAGTAAGTTGGTTGTTTTTACAAGGAAAACTACTGGAAACGATTACAATTTTTTATGGCATTTTTAATGAATCTTGTTATGGATAACAATCCGCAATATCCTTCTCGATATGTATTGCCACTATAAGTGGTCTTATTCACTGGTTTCTTTGATGTGAATCATTTTTTCTTGTTGTATATCAGTTTTTAATCAGTGTCAAAATGTTCTTCCCCACTGCTGTTTTTGTGCTTTTTTTGATCTGGTTGACCATTGGAATCATTTTTTGAACTCCAGGAACTTAAGCTTGAATTCATTGGGAGGTTCTTTACCTGCAGGCCTGGGTCAGAATTCTCTTATAAAGCTGTAAGTTGACGAACCATCAGTGCATTAGGGTTGTATTGTTACTCTCTCTACAATGTCGTTTTGGTGTCCTCTTATGACTTACCCTGCACTGTCTATTCTCTAAATTACTGGTTGAGTACCCTTTGTTGAGCACCTTTGGAATTTCTGCTGCCAAGTGGATTCATGTTGTTTACTTTCATTGGTTGATTGATAAATGTCTGGTTTAGAACCAATCCGTCCACGTGTAATTGTACCTTTGGTACACATTGTGCTTATCTAGCTGTCACTTCACTTGGCATATAGTATTATGGTTGTTTTCTGTACTTGCCCATCTTTTTTTTCTTTCTTTTATTTTTTTTTTGGGTGGTAAAATTTTGATAGAAAAACCCACATTACACAATACAGGGCATACCCCAAAATAACAAAACAAAGGGGCATTCCCCAGGAAGAGACAACATGGCACAAGGCCAACCCCCTACCTCAACAGAAACAGGAAAACAAAACAAACAAAAGGGAATTAAGAGAAGACTCTGCTTGAAATGTTCCAATCCCGACACAGCAATCTATTGTCATCAGACCGCCTAATGTTCCTCCAAGAGCTTACATATCCACGGATATCCGAATCCACAGCACGTATAATCTGGTTTGGATTAAACCGTATGCCTTGAAAAATGCGCATGTTTCTCTCCCTCCATAAATGGCACACAACTGCAGCACAAGACAGCTTGACCAGAAGGCTTCGCAAATGAGTACCACCCCTATGAACATTAATCCATTGGATCACTTGATGCAGAAGGAGGCAGGGCCTGTAGATGCCATTTTTCTCCACAAAATGCTGCCGCACAGAATTGGAAAAAGGACAACTAAAGAACAAGTGCACATGGGATTCATCAGCATTATTACAAAGCACACAAGTAGCACAATCAATAACTCCCCAGCTATGCAAACGATCCCTAGTGGCCAACCTCCCCAAGACACACAACCATTGAATTATTGCCCACCGAGGAACATAATGCTTGAACCAAACACTCTTATGCCATTCAACTTCAGGGGCAGTAAGGCGGAAGGCATTCCAAGCTGCTTTGATAGAGAAAACCCCAGTGGGAGACAAGCACCAACAAACTGAATCTTCACACAGCACATTAGGCAAAAAGGAACTGGGAGTATCCCTCTCAATAGCCCTGACAACAGCAGATCTACCATTTGGCCAATTCCAATTGTTCCCAGCAATAACAGAGGAGACTTTAGCAGAGGAGGCTCTACGTAAAATGTCACCTACTCTTTCACCAAATCTTTGAAATAAAGGACCAACTGGGTGCCAATTATCCCACCAAAGAAATGTGTTAA
The DNA here is from genome assembly GCA_019656275.1 of Rhododendron kiyosumense. Taxonomy (NCBI): domain Eukaryota; kingdom Viridiplantae; phylum Streptophyta; class Magnoliopsida; order Ericales; family Ericaceae; genus Rhododendron; species Rhododendron kiyosumense. The sequence goes on from BPLS01000714.1 coordinate 511,278, forward strand.
GAGCCATTACCCACAATATATTTAATCCAAGGTTGGACCATGACCCCAAGTTTAAAAATCTTCTTGATTGTCCAAGAAGAGACTGGAACCATCATAGTCCACATGCATTTAGTTTTAATCACAAACATATGGACCCACTTGATCCAAAGAGTATTAGCTTTTTTATACCGCCACCAGGATGGTACCTTTTCTAGTGTTTTTTTTTTTGGTGGGTTTCATCTGGCGTTTATGTGACAATGCCCATCCGTCATTTGGTTAGTATCTGTGGTCTTTACCATTCTGATTCTAGCTAATTTTCTTCTCAAATTTTCTTGGTCTTCTAAGTACGTTATTTAACTAATAGACTGAGAGTATAGGCACAACCTTTAAATTAGTGATCCAGATTTTTCAAGTCATTCTTATTGTCTCCACATCTTTCGCTACAGGGATTTATCAAGAAATCATTTTACTGGGTCCATACCAGATAGCCTTGCTACTTCACATTTGCAGCTTGTGTAAGTTCTATGTTTGTTCCACTTGTGTTGTAACTTTCTATAGATCGTCTTAAAGATTCAAATTTTCCCTAGTAATCTTTGGGTTCCTAAATTGAGAAGGACATTATTCGATTGACCAAGAACTAAAATACTATCCATGACTAATTAGACCGAAGCTGAATATAAAAATCGAGCATTGAAGTTGTGAAATTGCTATTTTACCCATAAGCAGTAATGTACAACCTATGTATTTCAGGTTATTGAATGACAACTCCCTAGAAGGTCGAGTGCCAGAAGAACTTTATTCAATTGGTGTCCATGGTGGAGCTATTGAGTATGTAGTACTTTAACTGCTTGATTTGCTAGTATCTGTTCTTATAGTTTTCGATAAAACTGAATAATTGAGGTAATCTTGATGTCTTCTACATTTAGTATACCATGTGTTTGCCTCATTTAATGCATTCAATAGTTTTATAATAGCTACTTCATTTTAATATTCTTGTAGCTCATTATGAGAGGTATATCTGGACTTTCAGTTGTGTATTATTCCATATGAGTAGTTATATCTGGATTTAGGGGCCGTGTTATCTTGAGGTTGCTTTTGAACAGATCAAGTTGGAGATATAACCTCATAAACTGCTGTGGTTCTCTGAAGAAAGAGCATAAATGACGTACAATCTACAACTGTGATTAGCATTTGGTATTTCTAGTGTGTGGAGTATTAAAATTGAAATACTGACAGTGGTGTATTGACTACCACCTAAATGTGCTGTTTCTTATCATTGTCTTCTGTCTGACTTCTATTTATTCGTTTTCATGTATCTGATACAATTTTAATATATTTTCTTACAGTCTCTCGGGTAATAAAGGCTTGTGCGGTGTGCCTTCTTTGCCTGAATGTCCTCTATTATCTACTGGTGGCAAAATTGCAGTAGGCATATCATCTCTGGTTCTGTTTTGCATTCTTTTATTAGCTGTATACATATGCTGCATCAGGAGGGGGCGTTATGATTATGACTTTGGTATACCTCCAGAATTGATGGGTAAGTGTATTTTTTAAGTTACCTACCCGATGAACATTTTCCGATTCTTCTTTACTTTGCATATCTGATTGAGGGCACTTTGTTTTCCTGTTGCGTGACTACCCAACATCTGCTTTGTGGTTCAGTGATTTCTTGATATTATGTTACATTTATTGATGTATTTCTCGATCCTTCTTTTGACACAATGACTTTAACCTCATATATTGTTAATCTCTCTACTTGCAGCACTTTCCGCAAAGAGGAATAGATACCATAGGCAGAAAACATTGATGACCCTTGAAATGGAAAGTCAACACGCCAAGGGCTTCATTCCAAACTTGAACTCGAGCTAAAGGAGTCCTCTTGAGAAGTAGAATACAAATTTTGATAAACTATCACACCCAAGAGGTGCATCGGAAAGGGACCTTGATTTACTTGATACACATTGCACAGTATATGAAGCGAGGAATGCCACCACCGCCACTGCTTCAAACAGGTGTTACGGGTCTGACTTTTTGGGGCTTTTGGCTATTTTTCCCATCCAGTTGTGTGAAATGGAGTCTCGAAAAACCACACTGTTTTAGATTGCATTTTATCTAATTCATGAATCGCACTGAGTAAGAAAGCAGATGTGCCTAGAAAATGTATTATACCATACCTGATTTTCTGGAATTTGACGAATATAACATGGGAATTCAGATCTTAGTGCGTAGAGACGCTAAACCACTTTGATACCAAGTGATCACATTGCGTTGATGCTGGTACATGTTATCTGGATGCCTTTCTCTAACTGGTCGGGCTTGGAGCTTGGACTGTGTTAATTTTGTAGTAGTAGTTTTTGTTGTATAATGTAGGAGTATTTGTTAAAACATCTAACTCAAAAGTTAATTGGTAATGAATGGAGAGGCCGTCTAGGCTCATTGGAGATTATGATTAACCAATGTGGACAAGGTCTAATTCTCTCCCGTAGGAACGGATTCAGAAATTTGTATTAGTAGGGCATACAAATTAGTAAACTTAACTCGTATGTTTATAATTCCTTAATTAATACTTTTGTGGGTAAAATAATGAATTGATTAGTATATTTGTAATTTCGATTTAAATTAGCAAAATGGGATGTTGTTTGCCAAAAAAAAAGGTGTGAAAATTTAGCACTCAAAGAAATAGATCGGACAAATATCCCCACAATGGAAATCTAGAGTAATTTTATTAGAATGCTACCACAAATTTGGGTATAATTGAAATATTTAAAAATATTAATATAATTGTATAAAATCGAGTGGGAATCCATGCCCTTGCGGGCCCCTTCTTGTATCCGTCTTTGCTCTTTGGCACACACAACCCCTAACTCGTATGTAGAAAGGTAAACAAATGAGGGCCATTTACCGGCTGATCCAGATTAGTCGGCCTACTTCCTGCAAGCTCCAGCCACAATTTAATTTTATAGGATAGATTAATTAAATCTGCTTCTCTTCCTTCATTCTCGTCGCCTCTTTCTGACAGTGATCACTTCGTCTCCACCTCTCACAAGTGGAACTGGGGATGGTGCTGTTAAAATTCCAACATACCAAAAAAGAATATGTGACACAAACATACTGAGGAGATATATTGCCTTGATCTCTTCCCTTTTCAAAAAAAAGAATTTCAAAAAATTTCCCCTAGATTCTCCTTATTTCTAACATTTCTCTCTCTATCTCTCTCCATTTATTACTCCTACAATTTTTCAAAAAAATTTTCAAAACACAAACCAAACAAAGCAGGCATTTGGTTCGTTGAATATTTTTTTTTGCCTTGCAACAATTAGATGTTAGACACAAATGGTGCAAAATATATAGATTTTGGCAACTTTTTTTTTTCCTTGGTGCCAACTATTTTCCTTCTTATTTATTTATTTATTTAAGAACTGACTCTATTTTCCTTAACCTAAATGTCATATATAGTATAAATATACTGTCATGCGAGATGTAGAGGAAAGGTCAGGAAGGGGCAAAGGTTGGTAACCCCTAAAAACAACATTAGAAAAGTTAAAAAAGAAAGTAGAAAATGCTAAGCAACATGGAAAAGGGTTAAAGAATATTCACAATAGAAACCCTATCTAGTGGAGTATGTTTTACTGTTATGTAGTATAAAAAAATCAATCCAGTCCGGTTTAAAATGAATTGGACTCGATGGTGGAGAATTGGATTGAACCCAAAAATTTTTTTTTTCAATTTTTTACTAAAAATCAAACTAGGCCAAATGGTTACCTCTAGAAACCAAAACCAAAACCAAATCACCAGTATGGTGCGTTACGATTTTCAGTTTTATTTTCCCGTTTATTTGCCACGTGGATTGAAAATCCAGTTATTAATGAAAATATTGCATCCCTGAAGGATCATGCGGAAGGCATGACCCTCATCCGCCATCACGTTCGCGAGGTCTTTTCCCTTTCTCCTCTCCTTTCTTCCCTTTTCCCCTCTTCCGTTCTGTCACTGAACGTTTTTCTTTCGGCTCGTCTTGGTTGCCGTCGGTGGTTATTGTTGGATAACCCCGGTTTTGGCTTAATGGCGAAGGGCTGCTCTAATGGCTGGACTTGATCGTTTGGTCGCTTCTCTCCTCTATTCCTCTCCCCTTTTCTCCCTTCTTTCTCTCTCTTCCTCTTCCTCTCCCTCTCCTCTAGTCCGTATCTTCTCCTTTTCCTCCCTCCTCTTTCCACTGCCGTTCTGTTGCTTTCTACTCTCTGGTTTTGGTGGTTTGCCAGGTTTCGGATATTTGCTGGTGGTGACGTTTGGCTTCTCAGTGTCTGTGGCGGCTCTGGTCGATCTATGAGCCGCGGAGCGGGTCTTGGGTCGGCAGAGGCTAGGGTTCTGACTAGGGTTCTTGGGTTTTTAGGTTCTGGCTTTGTTCCTTTTCGGTGTTTCGTTTTCGGCCCTTTGCTATTTTGGGCTTTGCCCATTAATTTGGTGGTGTATTGGTTGGTGTCTTGCCCATCTTTTTTTGGTTTGGTTCTAGGATGGCTTTTTTGCTGGTATATTCGAGATCCATTTAATCTGTGTATCCTCTCTCAAAGATTAACGAAATCTTTTTTTGCCTATAAAAAAAGGGGAAAATGACGGCCCAGAACGTGTTTTTGATAATTAATACCCATTAAGAACATGTTAAGAAGAATTGTTAATGCTGAAAATGTCTTTTGCGGATATTAATTATCAAAACACGCCATTGGCCGTCATTTTTCCAAAAAAAAACTTTTGAACTAATATTCCGACGACAAATTGTCCCCTTCCATTGACCCTCTCTCACGATTGAAAACATTCACTCGTTAACTTATTTGGACGCCTACAATCAATACTGCCATACTGGGCTGACCAAAGTTGGAGAAAGGCTTTCGCTTTGAGTCTTACAAAGTTGCTATGAAAAGAGCCTCAAATTTTTTTTTTTTATAATCGAATGCCCGACCAGTTTGTATGCATCTCGATTGATTTCGAGGCCCAGGTTTGAAATGTTTGGTTTATGTACGCGAGATTCGAACATGTGACTTTATGGAGAACAAACGCTTATTGCTTGTCAAATCTGTAGGGTTAATGCCTTATTTGGATAATGTTTTAAAAAATTGAGTTTGATTTTTGGGTAATGATTGGAAATAAGAGCAATAAATAGATAGAGATAGAGACAGAGGAATGAGAATAATGATTTGAGAGAGCAGAGAAAAATGAGAGTAATGATTGAAAATATAGGTAATCAGTGTTTTTTTAGTTAATTTTTTTTTTCTAAATCTCATCCAAACAAGGCATAAAAAAGCTCCAAATTTGGAGTTCAAAAAAAAAAAACTCCAAATTTGTCTAGTACTCACTATATAGGTTTATAAATTTAAGTTTATTCCACCAAATTAGTGAAAATTAATTACTTCACAATTATTATTATTTTTGTGGCTAAAATCACAAGAGTGATCATTAAATATTTATTTCAAAATTTTATAGTGATGCATTACTTTTGGAATTTTATTTTGTTGAATTCCAATTCCTCCGTCCCAATATAATTTGTACTACATATTTCACTATTTTAGACTTTTCAAAACTCCATGACAAAAAAAGACTTTTCAAAACTACTTTATACTATTTATTAATGTATGATTTTCTAATTATTTTAATAATCTTTGCCTAAGTGATCTATATGAAAACTATGAAACAAAATCCACATAAAAAAATTTTACATTAATATATAGGCATTTTTTTAGGAGGCCCGAATAGTGAAACATGGAAAATCATTTTGGTATTGAGGGAGTACTAGTTTTTTTTCTTAACAAATATGAGAAGTTATATTTAACTGTGAGGCAAAAGCTTACCTAACATCATTTTGCTATGTACAGAAACCAAGGTTGTTATTTGTTAATACCGTTTCGTACCGGCCGATACAGACCGGTACATACCGGTTTGGTGAGAAACCAGTACTCTAACCATACAATACCGTTCCGGTCTCAATACCAGGCCTTACCGATCGGTACCGGAAATTTCGGAAAATATAGGGCGAGATGGTACTACCGGAAATTTCAGCCGGTATTTTGCAAAGCTTGGCCGTTTGTAATTTCAACATGCTCCGGTGAGTTCCAGCTTTACTGACGAGTACCGGTGTTACGTATCACTGTGAAAACAGGAGAAATAGAAGAAAAATAGAAAGAAGGGGAAGAAGACATAAAGTTATGGAGAACAGAGAAGTATTTCTGGAAGTAATGCTGTTCAGACTTCAGATCTAGTCTTCCAGTGACCTTCCGATGAACTTCTCCATCGTCTTCTTCACGCCTCTTCACTATTCAGTCGATTCCTGGCATTTTCCTTCAAGTCTTCTCCAGATCTGATCAAAAAAATTTTCAGTGCCGAGCGGGTACCACGTGGTGCCCGCTCGGCCATTCGAGCCGTCCATTATGTGTATGGACGGCTCAGATTTGGAGAGAGAAAGTATTAGGATAAGAGGAGAGAGTATGTTTTAATCCGAGCCGTCCAAAAATGCATCGAACGGCTCGGGTGCGCCAAGCGGATGTCACGTCGGCAATACCTGAGATAGTAAAAGGACGACTGAAAGCAGAACAAGCTTTATTTGGGCCTAGCCTTTTTTGGAGATTATTCAGTGTATTTGATACATCATGCAGTAGCTTACATTCATTCAAAACCACTCTTTATTTATCACTGTTGTCCTTTTATTTAGGATACTGATTTTCGCGCTCCTCCGTTTATTGCAGGCGCTCCACCTTTTTGGTTTTTACACTGTGGTGTTGACAGCAATACCACAGTGTAAAAACGAAAAAGTGGAGCGCCTGCGGTAAAATTTGGAGCGCGAAAATCACTATCCTTTATTTAATGAAGGTTAGTAGTACTATTATGATAAATATATATAATTGTTAGGTAAATGATATATATATACATATATGTATTGAATTTTTAATATATATTTATGATGAATTGCAAAGATATAGGTATTTTATGATGAATTGCATGGTATGGGGGATTTTTTTGAATTATAATTATATATATTGTAGTTGCGGTAAATCCAAAACGATACCCGATATTTGACCGGTACCGGTACGTACCGTACCAATAGAAAAATCGGTACCCTGACTGATACGGTATTCAGAACATTGACTGAAATGCACAGAGGGTCCTATTTTTTCAAGTTTACTTTGGCCCCTAAAATCTCATATATATTGGCTTCAGCCGGCTCTCAGTTGTTTGTCTCATTTTCCATGCAACTTCCAACTAGTTTTGACGACTATAGGGAGAGAGAGAGAGAGAGAGAGAGAGAGAGAGAGAGAGAGAGAGAGAGAGAGAGAGAGAGAGAGAGAGGACTACTACGTCAGGAGACTGTTCACGTGATATTAATAAGTTAGGTAGTGTTTTGACTTCATAAAATGGGCAATAGATCCTAGCTGACCTTTCTTTAATTAAACCAAATGAATCTTTCAAAAAATTTAAAGCCAGATAAGGACTTTCTAATTTTCTATGGCATAATAAGTGTTTTTTTGTTTCTTTCCGGTCTTCACGTCCTCTTGCGTGAAATTTCAGACAATTTTGTCCATACGAATTCAAAAAACATTCATATTCATATTCGTTGGAGTTGATTTTTTACAAAACTCTATAAAAAATTATTTTAAAATTTATGAATATTTTTTTATATTTTTATGGAGTCCGGAGTGGGCCCCACTAACCATGCAATGCCCTTATGCGGTGGCTTTAGAGTTTCTCTATTTCCAGCACCAAACTGGAATTTTCATCCTGCCTTTGACTGTTATACTTTAGTACACCAAATTCAATATTCAAAATATGGCAAAGTCAAATACACTTGATATAACATTAATACCTAAAGAGTTTTTTTTTTTTCCCCTAAACTATGCATATTTTCTCTACTTAGTTTTTAAACTATCAATTTGATGTTTCATCCCCTCAACTATTATACCGTTACTTATTTAGTCCAATAGATATTGAAAATTAGAAATTTAAATAGAAAATGTCATGTAAGGCCCTGTTTGGACCCTATAAAGTAGATACTTAATTATGAGAGCCTTAGAGATAAAAATTAATTATGACCATTTAGGATAAAATAATCAGAAAAATAAGATATTCACTTCAAACAAATTAAAAATTGGAGCACTTACCTATTTGAGGAAGTTATGATAACGGAAGTTAGGAATTTACCTCTTTTTGTCCCCTCAAGCAAACACCAAACTACTTATAAGTGGGTCATGTGATCCCGTATTTATGTTGGATAAAGGGGTTAAATTCCTCAAATAATTCATGTAGTTTGATTTTTGTATCACTTTGGCCCTTCTAGTATTAATTGGCTCGATTTTAATTATGTAGGGGTGATTTGGATTAAAAAGTGGAACAATAATTTCTTCTTTTTTGTCTTTATTCAAAAAAAATTCGCAATCGTTAGTTTTGCATCAACCTTTTATGGCTTATTGATTCGTCTCAGTGAGAGGAATTGAAAGAGTAAAAAAATTTGATCGAAACTCATAATTTTAAAAAAAAAGACAAATAAGTAAAAAAAATTGTCTTATTGACTTATTTTTGTCTTTATTCAAAAAATTATGAGTTTCAATCAAATTTTTTTTACTTTTTCGATTCTTCTCATCGAGATGAATCAATAAATCACAAAGGTTTAACGTAAAACAAACAAACATAAAAAAAATTTGAATGAGGACAAAAATAAGTCACTCAATTTTTTAATCCAAACCCACCCATAGTTATGATTTTGCTACAATCGAGCTCCATTGATAACTTCCGCTTGCTCCTACTAATGTAACCAATGGCAAAAATTACACTTGACCCCGTATGGTTTGGGCTTGGTGCTTTTGACCCATTGCTATATAGAAACTGGCAAATGACCCTACGTGATTTGTGTACAAAAGTACACTCCTACATCCGCTAATGATAAATGTAAAAAGTCCATATTCCCTTTCTTATATATTTCTTTTTCTCTTTCCGCTCTTGTCTGCTCATGTAATAATAAAGATGAAAAAACTTGTGAAGTGCGAAGACTTTTGAGCCAAATAAAACTAGAGACCAAAAGTCCTCCCTCACAAACTCTCATTCATTGAAGAAAGCAAAAAAATGTACAAAAGCCACAAATCGAATAAAAATTGCACAAAAGTTGAAATACCTAAAATACCCCTACAGCTAAAATCATGCCTTGCGAAACAAAAAGGTTATTATTGTCAAAAACAACAATGGTGTGGCTAGCCACCCAATTTTTAGAAGAAATTATAAATAAGCATCCTATTTAGAGAACTTATTTAGGTTTGCATCATAGTAGGTTTAAATACTTATGTTCTCATCCTTAAATTGTTGAATGACTTAGCCCCTCTCTCTCTCTCTCTCTCTCTCTCTCTCTCTCATACTAAATTGTAATTAATTATCTCACCCCATTTTTTACCTTTCATTTGCCATACCCATTTATTAACTTACCAACCAAATTTTCAAATATGATCAATTCCAAAATAATCCATGTTTTTCATGAATTAATTTGACAAAATTGCCATCTTTATATTTCGCAACATGGTGGATTTTGAAATCAATTATGTTTCTGATGCTCAAATCCATTATGTTTATCATGATTAATTTCTACAAATTGTCGTGTATGTACTCAATTAGACCATGTTTATATATTTCTGCAAAAATTAATCTGCCATAAAGAATTGCAATAAAACAACCTTGCTAATAACAAAATGAGGAGACCTTTCATCTTTATTTTTGCCATGAAATAAGAAGCGGAGACCCTTGATCTTTGCCTTGAAAGATTATTGAATTAGGAGGACAAGCGATTCACGGTCGAACCCAGATCTTGAATTTTACCAAACCCAGATCTTTTCTTGCCTTGAAAAGTGAAAACCACTTAGTGATTCACGGCCAAAAGTTAGACGAATCATTTCTTTGCCCAATCTGCCATAAAGAATTGCAGTTTGAAAACACAGAAGCGATCCCTTTCCAATGATTAATTGCAACTACGTTATAACGGGAAAGGGTGTATTTCAATGAGGTTATTGGGTTCTCTCGGGCCGGGTAACATGTTATATTCTAATTCCCTGCAAATAAAAGATCGTCGATCACCACAGAAAAAGAGTCATTCGTTGTCTCCCACTGGTCACCAAACAAAAAAGATTGATAATTTATCTGTTGCATAATTTGTCTCATTATATAAATGATTGAGAGTACTACGTAAACAATGCGACCTAATAGATCGAGGAATGCTGAATAGTTATCCACCCATCCGACCCGTATAACAAAAGCAAATCAACAATAATGTCAATGCCGTGCAAGTAGGTGTGTTTATTCCAATAGTTTTCTAACCACATGCTGCATGCATAGTACTCATAAACCGACTTTCAAGTTCCAAGCTATCGCGACTTGTCAGACAACAAATCCATGGTATTTTAAGTTTCAAAACCGTGTGAGTGGTGCAAAACGCGTAAAATGGACTTTTCTGAATCGCATTTCCTTGACTTTTTATTTATTACTATTAATGGTTACTTGCATAATTGCGCGCATTTCCTTGACTTAGTTGACCTCGATATTCCCTCCAATGTAAGCCATGACTTTCTTTCACCTGTCACATCCTAATCAGCTGTACTTTGCCTACTGGTATGTTTCACCGCAATTAATGATTTGAATTTTAAAAATAAAATTCTAAAATTCAGAAACGGAGGGGAAGTGGTGGAAAAGTTCTCAAAAATTTGGACCGGCCAACATTTTTGAATGGTAACATTGAAAATGGTGGAGAAGCGATAAATCTTGAGCAGTGAACGTAAACTTTCTATATCCTAATAGGTGGCAAATGAATCGAGTCAAGCCCAGTTACGAAGTATACTTGAGTTCCACTTGTTAAAAATTGGTTTAACTTGACCCATGCAGCTTCGAGATTGAAGAACTCGAGCTCCATTCAAGCTCAAGCTGCTCAAAAGTAAAATCTTTAATTATTTGCTTGAAACCGAGCCACGGTATACTTGAGCTTAGAGCAGTTACTTTAAACTGACAACATGATCATTTCACTACAAGAAAATATCTAATGCGAGACGAAAATTTTGTAGAAAATTTAGTAGTTGTCGGTAAAAGTAACTATTCAGAATTACCCAAAAAAAAAAGTAACTATTCAGTGACAAATTCAATCTGGTTACAAGAAAAGGAGAAATTTTTCAGTGCCGGATGGATACCATATCACCTGGTTGATGTGGCACCCGAGTGGGCATATTCGAGCCGTTCAAAAGTGTATCGGACGATCCAGATTGAAACCCTCTTTTTCCTATCGCCCCCACACTCTCTCTCCTCTTTCTCTCTTCTTTTCTCTTGCCAAATCCAAGCCATCCAAAACCGAAATGGACGACCCGAATGCACCGAACGGATACCATGTGGTACCGCTCGGCACTGAAAATTTCTGCAAGAAAAGTGTCACTGATCAATTATTTAGTGTGCATCCTCTCCACAAGGAAAGTGTCACTAAAAAATGTTATTAGATCGATGTGGGCTATATCGCAAGTTGCAATAATTGGGCAGATGGAGATATGATTGGTAAGGGGAGATGAATGCATATCTTTTTGTTTTTTTGATACTTCGGAATATGATGAATACATATATAGATCTACAATAGAAGAAAACAAACTTAACATATCTACAGGATACAGCAACCCCACAAGTGGTCCAAAACCAATAACTAGAACTTTCCCGTTCGCGGGTGCCTTGTCGGCAACATAAGATAGTGCGTACTTTTTTCTTGTTAGAAATTCCTTTGATTTCTGTATTGTATAATATTGTACTTTTGTTTCTACCTTGTTTATTGCAGTATTTGAGTTTATTGATCATTCAGTGACTCATGAATAAGATGTGGGAAAACACTAGAATATAAAATTATTATTTGAGTGTGTATGATATGCACGTCTTGAGTCACTCGAAACATTTCGCACAACAACAGTACTCTTCAATTGATAATTTTTGCATAACTGTTCATAACGCTTAGGAATGAATATTCATAGGAGTTGCGAGAATTTTCATCTAGATTTTGGGGATTTCTAAATAAATGGTTTTTTTTGGTAAGTTTTTATTTTTTATTTTTTTATAACGTAGTAGTCATGCAATTTCTAAATAAATGTTACTGTATGAATTTCTATGCAAGTGGTATGAATATTTATGCAAATATGCTGAATTCTATTAACGGATGAAATTGTTTCTTGAATCCAAAGCGATTTAGGGGTGCATAGTACACCCCAAATATGGGCTTGTATTGTATCATGTGCGGTAGTCGTGATATTATTACTAGGATCTTGCGTTAATTTGTGCTCTCTTTTATTTTTGTTGGACCCAAAAATATATATAACTTTGAAAACCCCTTGAATATTTGTTTTTATTACAAGAACGAGACATAATTTATTCAAAGTTCACTTCTATGCGGCTAAAATTATGGTGCGGTTAACCAACTGGTGGCTCAGTTGGCCACCTTTGTATACTCTCGTAAGGTAGGTCAGAGGGTAATTTTTTCTCGAAAAACAAGATTGATTATTGTTGCGCAGAATGGGGGTTAGTTGTGCATGTCTGTGAAAAATTCTAAGAGCAAATTATGATATTCTGGCAACTAAAAATCTGCAGTGGAGTATTTGTGCTATATTCTGTATGCAGCTTCTAAAAATCCAACTGTGTTTGGTTTAGATAAAAAAATTCTATAGGTTTGCGTATTTTTTCATTTTTAATAATTTTTTTAACACTTTAACAAACTCTTTTACTTTTTGAATAAAGGTACGCTATGTACATCCAAAAAGTATAAAATATGTAAAAATTTTGACAAAAAATCTCTAAAGACGAAAAAACACAGATGACAAAACAGTCAAAAGTTTTGGAGAGATTATTTCTGAGAGATGAACCAAACAAAGTGGTACACAAATTTTTGAAAGTTGTTTCAATGCCCAAAAGCTTATTTATTAGAAGCTACTACAATTTAGATGTTTTCAAATTCTAAGATGTCGTGATTAGCATAAAGGCAAAAATATTTCTTTTTGTTCTAACAATTACTCATTAAGTCAACGGCAAAATAGACTATTTCACAGCAAAAAAATAATCTTCCAACTCTTATATATAGCAAACACTATTGTTCAAAGCTTCAAAAAACACTCTTCAATTGGGCTGAAGCCGAATTTCAAATCTAGAATTTGAAGCAGAATCGGCAATCTATAATTTAAAATCTAGGAAAAAGCTGTTGCAAAATGACCTTTCAGTTGGGCTTAATTAATATGATTGTTGGCTAATATCTCGTTTGATGTATTTTGAATATTTGAGTTTTTCAACCCGGTTGTGATAAAAATAAATAAATTTATCGTGGGCCAATTCAATCATTTTTTTAGTTTACAAGAATATGTTTTTTATTATGTGATAAACAACTAATCAAAGGAACCAACTGAGGCCAACTCAGTTAGCCACCATTTTACACTTCGATTTTCGATGTCAGGGGTCAATCTTTGCCAAAAGCTGGCAAAGATTGATTATTTCTTTTCCCCTAAATAGGGATTATTTGGTTGCTGTAATCCATATATTTTGTAATCTTTCTTCACCGCGCGCTAGTAATAAAATTAAAACACAGAAACAATCAAGGGGTGGTTTTTTCAAGCATAATGGAGGAAATAGTACACATTGGCGACGAAAAACTAATTTTGTCGCCACAATTGGCGATGAAAACAGTCTCTTTACCGATAATAGTAGCTTCATTTAAAAGTTGAAATATAAGGGCATTGTGGAAAATCAATGTATCTTTTTATGAATGCATTTATAGCATGTCTCCTTAAAAATTTGTAATTTCCAAAAAGAATGAGCAATTTAAAACAGAGAGTAGTTTTCTTAAATAATTTAATGATCAAAGATTTAGGCCCCGTTTATAAGTTGTAGACTACAACTTTTTGGTTTTGTCCTTAGTAATCTTCTTTTTTTTTTGCTTTTATTAGTTATGCGCCAAACTTTTATGTATTATTGGTTTGTCTTGACGAGAAGAATTGAAAAAGTAAAAATATTACTGTATGAGTCTTACCCAAAAAAATTTAGGAAATATCGAAGAAAAAGGCCAAAAGTCAAATATTTTCAAAAGTACATTTGTAAAAGTCATAATCTTTTACTTTTCTTATCTCTCTCGTCTAGACGACTCAATAGTACATAAAAGTTTGGCTCAAAAGTAACAAACGCGAATAAAATTTAATAAGGACAAAATAAAAAAATTGTAATCTACAACTTATAGTTTAGCGAAAATGGGGCCTTAAAGTGTTATCATCATATTCTTCGTCATTCAGTCTTCATGTGCATAAAGCAATTAACATCCTAGCTTATGCTTGTATCATTTTCAACACTGCTTTAGAGTTTGGGTTAATTATCTGAAAAATGGTTACAGAAATGTAAGTAATTATATTATCTAAGGAACTCCTAAGAAGTCCAGCTAGCTCAAAGATTCTGTAGCATTTGAAAAAAGGTAACAGAAAACGTGTAACATTTATCTCCTTATAAAATCTTAGATTAAAACCTTTTAGGTGATCTCAATTCGTGTAAAAAAATAAAAAAATAAAAAAAAGGTGCTCTCAGTTATGGGGTCAGTCTATACCGAACGTAGCTATAACTTTAATTGGTATTTTCGCAACCGAGCGACAGAATTGGTCATCAAAGATTAAATGAGATGCATATAAGCTGGTTCAGACAAATGAGTACATAAAAAACGCGATACGCTTATTTCTCTTTTTGTCATTATTATAATGGTGAGGTGGCGTTGTTGGTAACGCCATGGTGCCATGGTAGACATCTTAAGTTGTGTAGTACTGTCATTTCCCACTGAAAACGCTTTTGGAGATGGGAGAAAGTAGGAACATGTAATGCATGTCATTAACATTTCACCTTCGTGATAATTACTGATTTGTATTACATTTCTATGATCGGAATCGTTCATTAAATTGTACGTGAGGCGGTTGGTGTAAATCATTCATACGGAAAATATTCAGATTTATCTGACGACGACACCTTAAGATATATGCATGTGTGATCTCTCTAAATAAGTATTTTTTGTTCGTATTGGTCAGGAGCTGCCTCTAATACATGTTTTAATTTTCAAACCAATATGTTGTTTTCGATATAAAATCTGCACACGGGCCATGTGGAATCTATCGTACGGTTGCTTTATATGTTCAAAGTGAACCCGAGATAGGCCTCCTACAACAGACTACACCAGAGAGACGTCACTGAGTTGGAGATTAATGATTACTCCCTCCGTCATCTTTTTAAGTCCAGTATTTTTATTTCGATCGTCTCTTAATAAATATTTATTTTGTAAAGTTACTGAGTAAAAATTGGTACATTTTTTATTTTGTCCCTAAAAGTATAATCTATTTTAAAAAGTTAATGAGTAAAAGTGTAATGATGATATTTTCATGAAGGGTAAATAGAGAAAGTGAAGGTAAAAGTTGATGTAAGAGGTATAATGATAATATTTTCTTAATAAGTTGGAGTTACAAAGCAGAACATTTAAAAAGACACGGAAGGAGTTACTTTTAATAGAGTGAACGTCATGAATATGGATAAATCCAATTTTTGCTTTTTCCTTAAGTGGCAACCTAGCTAGGCACTAATTGGTACTAGTAATCACGCCGACATATTTTACAAATATATGGATGTACACCTCACTTCACAACGTTCAAATTCCCAGTAAATATGGCGACACCCATTACAATTGTTTTGGTTTTTCTTTTTGCCACAACGACAACAGGTAATAATATAATTTTCTAAAATGATCTCTCGGCACTGCAAAAAACAACCACGATTTGCATAGGGCTGCAAACGAGCCGAGTCGAGCCGAGCCACAGCATGTTCGAGCTCGGCTCGGTCATTTATAGGAAGGCTCGAGCTCGAATCGAGCTCGAAAATCTGGGCTCGAGCTCGGCTCGATAATCATTAGCACGGCTCGAGCTCTGCTCGTCTAAGCTCGATAGTATATAAACGAGTCAGCTCGGCTCGAACTCGAGCTCGTTTAAAACCCAACTTTCACTTTTTACCTCCAGATCAAAAAAAAAAAAAAATTATATATATATACTCGGCTCGCGAGCCGACTCGAGCCGAGCTCATCGCAACTCGAGCTCGGCTCGTTTATGAAACGAGCTTATAAAACCGGCTCGAGCTCGTTCGTTTACCTTCCGAGCCGAGCTTGAACGAGCCAATAACGAGCCGAGCCGCGAGCCGCTCGCGAGCTGCTCAGTTCGTTTGCAGCCCTAGATTTGCACCAAACTCCTAAATAAGAGATCAAAAAATTAAATAGGAGGGGACTCAGTTCAAAAACTGCACTAAACTCCAACTAAATCCATCGCTCCAAACATACGGAGCACTGCAGAAAACAACCAAAAACACCCACATAGGGGTGATAGAAGTCCTAGCCGCGAGCCGCTCGCGAGCGGCTCAGTTCGTTTGCAGCCCTAGATTTGCACCAAACTCCTAAATAAGAGATCAAAAAATTAAATAGGAGGGGACTCAGTTCAAAAACTGCACTAAACTCCAACTAAATCCATCGCTCCAAACATACGGAGCACTGCAGAAAACAACCAAAAACACCCACATAGGGGTGATAGAAGTCCTA
>BPLS01000714.1:527884-651949 GCA_019656275.1 Rhododendron kiyosumense
CAAACAGAGAGAAATTTCACACAGGAGACACCAAAGAAAAGAACCAGGAAAAAAAGATAAAAACTGGCAACGGAACTGGACGGAGTCCGTCGTACCGGAGCAAACTTCATCCACCCACCTAGATCTCCCACTTCGGCAGGAGGAGAACACCTCCGGTAACCACGATCTGCAAGACATTACATCCAAAAGCTGTCGGATTACACGGCGAAAGAAGGGCGGCGGATGGTGGTTTGGAGAGAAGGAGGATGAGGATGAAGGGAAAAAGAGAAAAAACCCCTGAAATCGAGAATCGGGAAAAATTCCACGAGGGGGAGAAATCCCTCCCCTCCTGTCACCCATTGGGCCATAAAACCCTTGGGGGAGGGGATGGAGAGAGATGGGGGGTGGGCTTCCTTAGGGTCAGAGAGAAAGAGAGAGACTCCTCTAATTGTTTTGGTTAGTATTTTTACTCTATCCGTTCTTTTTAAGAGTCCTATTTCGTAAATTCAATTTTTATAGAGACATCATTATTATACTCTAAAAGTTATAAGTTTTCCTACTTACTCTTTATAGATATATCATCGTTACACTTTTTCTCACAAACTTTTAAAATGAAATCTTCTTTTAAAGGCAAAATAAAAAATTTACCAATTTTTATCCACAAATATTACAAAATGAACAGTTATTAAGAGAAAATCTAAAATGGAATACTGGACTCTAAAAAAATGACGGATAGAGTATCCGCAGCATTTTAGTAATTTACGGTATCAGTTAATGACGTGATTGGACCAGCCTACTTTTTTCTTTCTTTCAGGTGTAACTAGAGTGTGAAAGTAAAGAGGAAAAGCAGAGGTTGATTAATTCAAGTAAAAAAAAAATTCCAACAACTATGTGGCTGGTTCGATCGATATTAAACTTCATACAGAACTTTGGCTTTGCTGGGATTTCAAATAGACCTTTCGTCTGTACGGTGGAATTGCTTATTTAAGAATTAATCGAGATATAGTTAAGCGAGTCCGAACACTTTTGTATTAAACAAAATCCAAGTTAAAAACAAACATGATCACACAAATCATTAGATAAGTACTAGTCATATGAACCATTGTGCAATCAAATCCAAAACCCACTATCTAGACTGTGTAAAATGGAGAGGATAAGATATTCGCTATTCATACAGATAGAAAATCTATACCTGCAAGTATAGATTCGGTTTGGACCCATTTTGGGTTCCCAAAAAATGATTCGAGCAATCGAGCCGCTCATTTTGTTTAAAATATTATGTTTAAGTTCCTTGTAAAAAATCAGCCCAATGAATAACGGAAAAGACGTTTATGAAACCTCCAACTTTGTCACATAATTCAAACTTGAATTTTGAAGTAAAGTTGGATGTATCATAAACACCCATATCGATATTTAATTGAGTTGATTTTTTATAGGGACCCTAAACATAATATTTTAAACAAAATAGGCGGTTTGGATTATTGTTTTGGGACCCGAAATGGGTCCAAATTGAATCTATATTTGCAGGTACAGATTTTCAATCTGTGTGGATATCCTTTGTCAGAGGATAATGCTCAATAGAAGGAAATGATGAGTATAGGAAGCACCAAACAAGGCCTAAGCAATATCTAGGTGAAGAAGTTAGTTTATTAATTGCTGTTGTTTGGGATTAATTATCCTCATGTTAAATAATTAGGTTCTTGAAAGGGTTTTTTCACCAATTGAGAGATCCCCTAGTGGGGATCAACCGATCGAGGGGTACCTGAAAGATAATATAGAAAATTAGTTTTGGATTATTCTCAATAAATTAAACCAATAGAGTAAAGAAGCTGATGGTACAAGTGCTACTTATGTAATGCATGTTAATTGTCTCATTATGTACCCTTTAATTTATTTAATCCCATTAGGGTGGTAATCAACTGAGGTCCCACTTCTTATTTGGTTTCCACCAATTGATTCAATGAGGAAACGTGATTATCATTTCAAGAACGAAATCATGTCAAGTAGGATTTGGCACAATGGTCGTGTAGTGCTCATTTAAAATATGGTGTCTCGGGTTCAACTTCTTTTTTTTCCCAACTCATAGACAGGAAGTTGGCACTTGTAATAATCTTTCAAATATTTAACATACTAGCATGTAGAGAGAGAGAGAGAACCTGGATTGCGGTACTCCACATAATAGATGTAAATTTTATAAATGTTTTTTTTTTTTTTTATCGGCTAAATTTTATAATTGTTAGACTTATAAGGATTACCATTCAAAGCAATAAACATCCAATAAAAACGGAGTATTACTTTTCAGATTTGTGTTGCAAGGTAAATCTTTAAGAGTAGTATATATGTGATAAGCACCCAATTTTGCTAATATTTGGTGCTCTAGTCCCGTAGTTAGTAGGTTGTTTACGTTTGAATTATCGTTTTTACTCGATTTTGCACGTGAGGTACTGAGGTATTTTGTTGAGCTTTGTAGGTGAAACGTGCGAATAAGGCGCATTTTGACGCCAAGGATAGCCCTCGAGGGTAACTAAGCACCCGAGGCCATGAAGTGTTATGCCATCAAGTCCTAAAAGCCAAGAGATAATGTTATCGGAGGATGCCCGAGAGTTGCCAATGTTGTGCCTAAAATGAAATTGAGAGTATAAACAAAACAACAAGCGAAAATCAAGAACACAAGATTTACGTGGTTCCCCAAACTGGGTACGTCCACGGGAGAAGAGCAAGATGATCCACTATAAACGGGGAGATAACACACAGAGCCGGCTATATCCGTAACTCTCGTTGAAGCATCCAATTACAGATATCTAGGGACAAATCTCTGGCGGAACCCGATAGGGATACTAAAACCCTAGGTGGAACCCAATAGAGCATAAACCAAAACCCTAGCTAATATGTAATCTTCAATATGAGAGACCCCCTAGGGGCCTCTCCAAAGGGATTCACTCAAGAAGTCCAAAACCTAATGAAGAGAATAAAGCTATATTTATAGCCACAGAGTCATTCCTAAAATCAATACTTGCCCAAACAAAATTCTTTGCACCCCAAAGTCTAAACCAACAAGGAAACAAATCATTTAGGAAGTCAAATACCTTTCTTCAACCATCCCAAATTCAAGGCATATTCCAACAAATCTCCACCTTGACTTGAATTCCCTCGAACTCAACACTATAAGCAATCCTCTCCTTCAATTGCTCATCTCCCCAAAAGCCCTCCATGGGGCAATCACCAACGGCACAAACAAGCAAGGCTCAAGCACGCCTGCTTGACCTTGTAAACGCGACTCAGGAAACCTAGTCGCACATGCCTCCAAATTGAGCCTGTATCTTCCAACAGGCACCTCTCACCCAACGCATCCCTCCCAGATACACATGAAGATCTGCTCAAACTCCCCACGGAGTTAATTACCGAACGAGTATACCGGTAAATGTAATCTCCTCCTCAAACTCTCGACAAAACTTTATACTTCTCTTTCAACAAAAAATCTTGAATAATCCTTGTTGAACAAACTTCTCAACTTCGTAATGAGTCGCCATTGAAACGATCACCAATTGCACAGTACGCAGCAGAAAACGAAAGCCTCGGATTGAAAACCCGGAGCTCTAATACCAATTTATTGTGCCGAAAACAAAATTGAGAGTATAAACAAAACAACAAGTGAAAATGAAGAACACAAGATTTACGTGGTTCCCCAAACTGGGTACATCCATGGGAGAAGAGCAAGATGATCCACTACAAACGGGGAGATAACACACAAAGCCGGCTATACCCGTAACTTACAGATATCTAGGGACAAATTTCTGGCGGAACCCGATAGGGATACTAAAACCCTAGGTGGAACCCAATAGAGCATAAACCAAAACCCTAATATCTAATCTTCAATATGAGAGACCCCCTAGGGGCCTCTCCAAAGGGATTCACTCAAGAAATCCAAAACCTAATGAAGAGAATAAAGCTATATTTATAGCTACAAAGTCATTCCTAAAATCAATACTTACCCAAACAAAATTCCTTGCACCCCAAAGTCTAAACCAACAAGGAAACAAATCATTTAGGAAGTCAAATACCTTTCTTCAACCATCCCAAATTCAAGGCATATTCCAACAGCCCAGGCATGGAGGGCAGGATAGCACCTGCAATTTACTTTTTCTGACATAGTTATCGATAACATTGTTGGAGTTATATATTGATGCCTTTTGGTGATTTTGGTCCTTAAGTCTTCCAGACATGAGGGTATCGATAACAATCGTTTGGAGTTATCGATAACTCTTTTCTCCGGGGAAGAATTTGAATGAAGTTATCAATACCTTTGATTTTGGTATCGATAATATTGGTCTCCTGCAGATATTTTTGTTACTTTTTAAACTTTTCATTTATGGAATACTTACCACTTTTGGCAAGTTTAGGGATATTTTGTGAAAAGAAAAGGCTGAGTTGTATAATACCCCTCTCTCTCTTCCTCAGTCATACACTAGATACAATTCAACTTTAAATCTTTTTATCCCTAAGTTCCTCCATAGCTTTACAAGCTTTTTAAGTTGTAATCCTTCGAGAACTCAAGTAAGTCTTGCTAGTTTGATTAATTCTCAAGTACTAAAGTTGTTTGTATTGTTGAGATCCATTATAATATCAAGTTTATTTTCCGTTCTATCGGTTAAATCTTATGCTTCAATTTCTTACCATGCTTAGTTCTTTGAGTATGTGTAAGTAGTCGATTAGGCTTGACATTGGGGTGAATAACGCCTCGGGACTTAGGTTAATTTAGCTTTTCTCAACTCGAGACTTGAAGTTTGGCTTGTAAAATGGGAAGGGTTCGCCTTTTATGTAACAAAACTTACTGATGTTAATCTCCGGTAATCATGTGCTTGCTCACATGGTTCCGGAGCGATGTCTCGGTTCGTGTTTACCAAGAGAACTAAAGAATTCATCTGTTCCAAGCCACACATCTAGTCTTTTATTGGTTTCATAACTAAATCTTCCGGTTGATAGCCTATGCCGTGCGATTCAACTGAGTTTTCATTGAGAAGGGTTAGATGACTTAAATTACAGGCGTTAGTAACTCCATTGTCTTGCCGCTTTTAATTCTTAGCTCAAACTCATTTTCAAGTCTTTTTCATAAGTGTATTTTCCACCTTTCAAAGCAAAACCAAAAGTTAGTCGCCTAAACGTCACAAACCCTTACATCTACAAATCCTAATCAAGCTATTCGAAGCTCTCTGTGGGAACAATTCCGGACTTCCGGATATTATGCTGACAATGACCTAACCCTACGCTTGGGGTAATTCAACCTTTTTCAACGGTTAGGTTGTGGCGAAGCAGTATGGCCATCTTCTTTGTCTTCCATGACTCTATCCCTCTTAGATTTTAGATTCTATCTTCACATTTAATCTCGTTGTCAAATAAAAATACTTAATTTGGAGGATTTTTGGATCTCTAGATTCAATTGTAGAATGAGAAAACATTTTTCTTTATCGCCATAAAAAGGACCAAAGTTACAAAAGGTATCCTGACAAAACGTTGTGACAAAATTCGAATTTCTATCTTTGTAACAATTTCAAACATTAATAAATTTTTCTTTTGCCATTCAAAAATAAAATTCCGTCCATGACGAAATGGTGTCTTTTCGTAAGAAAATTGAATTTCGTCACCAAATTGAACCTATATATTAGGTGACGAAAAAGAATGTAGTCGCTGAAACATACTATTTGGTGATGAAACTCACAATTTTGGCACCAAAAAGTACAACTTCAGTGACGAAATCTACTTTCCGCACCAAACGATAATATTTGGAGATGAAAATTTTCTTTTGTCGCGAATGGGTACCTTTTGGAGACAAAACTCAAATTTCGTCACCAAAAGAGTACCTTGCGACGAACTTGGTCTTTTGTTACCAAATTTAAGACTAATTAATTTTTTATTTTCAAAATTTTTATATTATTTGAAAATAAATAATACATTATGTATATACTGTTTCCATATAATGTGTTGATTATTTAATTTAGCAAAGAAAAATGATTTTCACACTTCCTTTTTTGTCTTTTAACAAAAAATACTTACACTGTCAACACTAAAAATTAAAAAAGAGAACGTGGATATCAAAAGAGGAGTGTGAAAAATCACTCCCCTTTAGCAAAAATATCAACTAAATGTTGTGTGGCTCAACAGGAAGAGTGGTAGTTTGGGAATTAGAGGACGCAGGTTTGAGTCCGAGTAGGAGCGCTTCAAACAAGTCGAGTGTTATTTTTCTACTTTGGTCACTTTTAGTGATGAAAATAGTTTCTTCACCAAAGTGTGACAATAAGCTAGCGACGAAAAGTTTCGTCACCAAAAACTACCATATCCTTTTAACAACAAACTATAGGTGACGAAACGTGGGGACGAAATATTTTGTCGCTAATACCTTAGGTGACAATTTGATTCTTTAGCGACGAAATCGTTTCGTCACCCCATGTAATTTTCCTTGTAGTGATGCATATTACAAGGAACTACTAGTACACGCCAAGCTTTCACTCAATGGCATCAGAGTGCACTTATGTGTCAGGAAAAATGATGTTAAGAGTTCTCCTCATCTTTCAACGTAGTAATGTAACTATTCTAAAAATGTTGATTTTGCGGATCAAAAATAGAACTACTAGTGCACAAAGCTTGTGCTACTTCTAAAAAATTACATAGATTATAAGTCCATTGGAGAGAGGACTAGGTTAATGAGTGATTGAGTTATCTTCCACGTACATGTGATAAAAAAGAAGTTATCATTCACATTAAATTGGATTCATTTAATATTTAGCCGACTGAAGGATACTCAAAATGAAAAAGTGGGAATTCCAATAACATGAAAATAGAGAGGAATTTTTTTATATTTAAATTTCACCATTAATGACCTTGTTTCCAATTTATTTTGCATCATATCAGTGACATTTTTATGGTGACATCTAGGTAATGACCTCATGAATTTCAACACATCCTTTTAGAAATGTTGTTAAGATTACTTTCGTGACTTTATTTCCACAATCATCCAGTGGATTTGAATAATTGAAGAAAATCATCCTTTAGAAATGTTAAGATTACTTTCAAATGAAGAGCTGCTGATGTGCCATTTATTAATTAATTAATTTGCAAGGTATCTATCCACCTCCCACCAGGAACTATCTCTCTCTCTCTCTCTCTCTCTCTCTCTCTCTCTCTCTCTCTCTCTCTCTCCGATTTTGATAATACAAATAAATGAGTTCCATAAAAATCTGTGGATACAAAAAGGAACTACTACCAATTAAGGGTAAAGCGTAGTTGATTACTCTTATACGCATCTTGTGAGGTGATCAAAATATCATATTTGCCAAAATAGTCCAAACACACAAACTTTTATGTAACTAATGGCTGCTATGAGGTCACCACTATAGGATTCCTAGGGCCTGTTTGCTGGAGTGTTAAGAAGGGAGATAAGAGAGGGAGAAGGAAGATGGTGTTTGGAGGGGGATAAGGAAGGAGGGTAAGGAAGAGGGGGAGAGCTTATTGTAACGCCCTGCTATTTTCTAAAAATAAACTTTAAAATACACCGTATTTCAAACACTTCTAGGCCCCTATTTTCTCCATAAATAAATTACATCACCAAAATAAACTTAAGCCGTCTTCTAAATAATTTTCTAAATGCTCTAAAATTATCAACTCTTCCAAGACCTCTCCAAATTGATCCTTATATACTCCGATTCAATTTCCACTAATCTGGCTCCACACCTGAAAAAGAAATTATCCAGGAAGTATACGATACAACAGAATAACAAAGCTCATAAGTGGAATCAATAAACGATAATCGATCAAGTCGAAGCACCAATCACAAGAAACCTTATACCATGTCATCCTCAGTACATGACCAGTGACACTCCCCCAATACCTTCCTCACTGAGTCATCCTCGACCCATTTTGGCTATTGGATAGGCTATTGGTGCATGAGTTCACTTGATCCATGTATGAAACAATTCCATAATACTCATCCAACAATATCATATTCGATGCCAATTATTCCACTTTTCCATGATTTCCACAAGATTGAACAAAAAACCACGAGATAATCAAAAGGAGTACAAAAGTGAGAGTGAAGAAAGGATTCCGGAAGTAGGAAGCATATCGTATACCACCCGGATTACCTCAAAATATGTTGTGAACCGAGTACTACTACTCCTCACCAATTGAATTCAATATATCGTAAAACACCTCAGCTCCTCCCCTATTCTCTCTTCTCTTTCTCCCCTTCTATTCTCTCCTTTCTTTTCTATTAGTGGTGTGTGGAGTGGAAGGGAAGCTTGCCTATTTATACCAATGGGAAGAAGAATCTAGATCACAACTAAGGATCAAATCAAATCTAGATCATAATCTTATATAATCATATCATATCTAATCAAATCTTATAATATCTAACATAATCTTATATAATCTAATCATATCTTATATAATCTAATAATATCTAACATAATCTATATAATATCTAATAAAATCCAATCAAATCAAATCTTATCCTATCATATCCAATCAAATCCAATTAAATCTTATCCTAATAAAATCCAATCTAATCTTAATAAATCTATATCAAATCTCTCTCAATCTCCTAGATTTCTCAAATCTCTTCCTAGATCTCTCTTAGATTTCATCCATATCTTTCCTAGATTGTTAGGATCACGAACCGAAGGGTAAGGTTCTATAATAGTTAGATATAATCACTTTAATAAATGATAAAATAATTTTTAGTAAAAGAATTATAATAAAATATTTTTAAAAAATTGACGTGAAAATTCGGGTCGCTACACTTATGCCCTTAAAAGGATCTAATTAGCTAATTCCTATCCCCAGGATTAGTTCATCTGGGTGAGAAATAAAATAAAATTACTCCTAAAATCATTTTGTATTCTCAATGAAATGACTAAAGGAGGGCAACCACGTAAACGTAATATATCACATTATCCATTCTTATCCACTTATATTTACTACTACTCAAATCAAGTATAAGATAATTCTCCCTCCTTAAATAATAACCCCTTATAACATATCCACTTTTTATCCGCCATTATTTTTTATCCACCCAAAACCTTGTTCATCCGACAAACGGGTCGTTAGAGAGACCATCAAACATGGTCTAAGGGGATTAGCTAGCCTAGAACATATTCGAAATTACAATAATCAAAATAATATGATTAGGTAGGGTCTATTGGTGATAGTATAGCTAGCATCAACCAAATCCCATAATGTCAATGTGGCTTATTCCTACCTTCCCAACTTGTTATTCATTAATTATTTCATACATCATTACTTATGTTTACAATTTCTTACACACATGTGCGCATAATAGGGAAAATTATTCAATGATCTTGGTGGGTACTGTCACGTAATGCCCCAAGCCTTTCTTCAACCTCACATTTTTATTGGATCCGAGAGTAAGTGTGAGAACCCCACAATAATGTGTGGTGGAGAGAGGCTTGGGGCACTGAATAATCTCTCGCATAGTAGATGTTAATAAATTGGTTGATGAAAAACTCGGTTGAACACTTTACTAAATTGACCTTCATTCTCAACAATCCTCACACGATCTGTTTGATGTGGGCCCACCCAACTAATATCAACAATTTTTGGATTGTCAAAATCAAAATTGTGTATATTGATTTTGGTGCTTCAATAATTATTTCCAGCACTCCAATTTGGGAGCGCGAACGATAAATTTTAAAGTGCCAAAATCAAATGCCTTTGTTACTGTGTTCGTTAATTTTAATATCAATGCCAAACCAATACAAGAAGTCAAAACCGCGGTCTGAAGTGCTCCGGTTTTCATTCACTTGTACGTGGGCCCATTAAAAGACCGAGGACTTGTCCGTACAAGATCTCCATAATATCCGCTTCACGAAGCTAATCCTTTCACAGGGGAGTAATCAGAAGCTGCGCGTA
Organism: Rhododendron kiyosumense; assembly: GCA_019656275.1. NCBI lineage: Eukaryota > Viridiplantae > Streptophyta > Magnoliopsida > Ericales > Ericaceae > Rhododendron > Rhododendron kiyosumense. The sequence continues at coordinate 537,785 of BPLS01000714.1, forward strand.
CACAGACTTCCATGTTCCTTAGCCTGACAACAAGTGTCATTAGCTCTATCTAGTATATTTGGGTCCAATCCTATGGTACAAATTTTTTTTAGCTTGATAGAACAACGATAAGGACATGAACAAAACAGATTTGTATAAGAAAAAATGGGCAATTTGAGTACACATCTATGTCCCAAAAATCAATTTCTTTTTTCCAACGAGCACAAATAAAAGCATTTTAATGGGACATAAATGTAATCGGAGTCGTTTGATGTGCATAGAGCCATGTGCATTTTGTGGCATGCACCTGTATCGAATAATTTCAAACACATTGGTGTTCAAATATCCGTGTGTGAATAACTCCGTGTCAATAACACTAGTTATAAGATCTCAATAAAATTCGAGTACACCTGTATCGAACAATTTCGGACACATTGGTGTTCCAAATATTCGTGTTTGAATATCTTCACGTCGGTAACACTGGTTACAAGAGCTCAATACATAAAATTCGAGTACACATCCATGTCGACTGTAGAATGAATTTTCTTGAGTATCCCTGAGTTTGTTGATAGGAGTATGTTGGAAAATTCGTTTTGGATCATAGTGGAGTAGTACTAGTACATCAAGGTTGAAACAAAAGCCAAGTAGCTAGTAACTCCCACTTGGGAGGAAGTAGTCAAATTTATTGCCATGTTTGTTGGAGTTATACTCCGTATGATGGAATTTTAGTAATGGGAGCTAGCTAAGCTGGCCAATAAAGACAAAGATTTGAGAGAAAATTGAAGAGGACGAATGAAGCAATGCCAGGTAAGAGATGTTGTGGGAATATCCTGTTTCGAGGATGAGGTCGGCTACTACTGTACGTCTTCAAGTTTATCCATTCCCTTCCTTTTCATTCATTTAACCTTGGCTTGGCCCATCCCACCCATGACTAGGGAGTATAATTATCTGACTGACACTGATAGTTCATCAAAAACGCCTCTATTATTTGTTGCTGCTTTTAACACAACAACTGTTCTCAAGATAAATGTTGGCAGGAGGAGGAGGAGGAAAGATACGAAACAAAATCCTTGCTTATTTACCCAAGTAAGAGCATCCGCACATGTCTCTTCACATTCCTTTCGACACTAAAATAACAAGCAAAGTCACAAAAATTGGACTGCATCAACCTCAGCTGTTAACTCGTTATTCTACAAATTGTTTAACTTAGCTACAGTTCCTCGTGTCTCTAAGCGAGGAACTATTCACCATCTCTACTATATTTTATTATTTTAACTTTGTGCCTTTAACCCACATTCTGTTCGGTTCAATAGTTTAACTCCCGGTATAAATGGGTTTTTTTTTTGTATTAAATAGGAAATGCAAAAATACGAATATTTAATTGAAAAAAGAGTGTGAGTAAAGAGCCTGATGCAGTAAACATTTTAAAAGTGGGTAGTTAAAGTAATAAAGTGACTTCTTGCTCTCTAATTTTGTCCAAAATTTAAAAATACTGGTGCGAATGCTCTAAGAAAGGGTTTTATGGTCCATATATTTATGCCATCAAGCCGGAAATGTCAGAGGGTACATATTTGACTTGTCACATTTTGATAAAATTGCATCCCAATATATTATTGGTGAGAGAGATGAAACAAGGGGCAGTTTTAGGTGTGTTCAGGTTTTTTCCTTTTTTATCTAATCCATGTTTCGAGTTAGAGCTTATTAATTGTCGGTACTATGCAATTTCAAATACATATGAATTGATACTATGGATAATATTTCATTATTACATAGCTATATTCACCGTTACGTGTCCAAATATCAAAATTTAAAGCCATGTAGGCATTCCTATACCTTGCTGATGGATTGGAGAGCAGCAGTAGCAAACCTCAGGGGGGATGAACTGACTTAAGACGCGGTCCACAGTTATCCATCCATGTGAGCACCATCAACTTGTTAAATGTTGGCCCTACCTCATACACAAAGCCCACAACACGTACGAGTAGTTGTACACACACCCACCCCAAGGTAGCACAAGTGATGAAGGAATGAGCCGTAAACTTTAGATATTTTGAGTTCGAAATTTCGAGGGTAAGATGTTTTGTGAACTCTTAACAAATTTCAGCATGAATGATCTTTCTTTAACTAAATGAGGATAAAACTAGTTGAGGTGCATATGCACTAGTCTAAACACTCCTAAAAAAACAGAAAAATGGTTCTTAAAAAACAGCTTCCAGCTTCTCTTTCCTTATCTGTCGCTCTCTAACCATGAATCTTCCTGGTTCCTTACCATCTTTGGGTTGACCCACATCACCCACATCCTTATATCTCCCCATTTGAAACAAACAACAAAATTAAATAATCACACTAATACAGTTGGCCCGGTCCTATATATATTTAACTTTCTATCAAACCCAATTCATACCCATCTTGCTCTCTCTCTCTCTCTCTCTCTCTCTCTAAAATACTTGTTCTTCCCCCTTTCTCCGAAAGACCAAGAAAATGTATAGCAGTAGCACTTGTATAGACGAGAGCACAACAAGTGACTCTCTATCCCTCTCACCACCATCCCCACTCCTTTCTCCGGCACCAAAGTCGCCGGAGAGCCCGTGCCGCGTCGGTAGCGGCACGAGCGTGATCCTAGACTCGGAAAACAGCGTCGAGGCGGAGTCCAGAAAACTCCCCTCGTCGCGATTCAAAGGGGTCGTCCCACAGCCCAACGGGCGGTGGGGTGCCCAGATATACGAAAAGCACCAGCGCGTCTGGCTGGGGACTTTCGTCGAACAGGGGGAGGCCGCCCGCGCCTACGACACCGCCGCCCAGCGGTTCCGCGGCCGCGACGCCGTCACCAACGTCAAACCACTCTCGCCGGAAAATTCGGACGACGCGGCCGAGCTAACGTTCTTAAACACCCACTCGAAAGCCGAGATCGTCGACATGCTGAGAAAGCATACTTACAATGAGGAACTGGAGCAGAGCAGGAGAAAACACGAGGTGGACACAATTGGAAAGAGGCTAGATAATAATGCGAGGATTTCCCACATATTAGGCGGTGCGGATAAGCTGTTGAAATCGACGCGACAGCTTTTTGAGAAGTCGGTGACACCGAGCGACGTGGGAAAGCTGAATCGGTTGGTGATACCGAAGCAGCACGCGGAGAAGCACTTCCCGCTGCAGAGTTGCTGCAGCAGCGGAAGTGCCTCCTCCTCGTCTTCGAAAGGGCTGCTGTTGAATTTCAAGGACGTGACGGGAAAAGTGTGGAGGTTCCGGTACTCGTACTGGAACAGTAGTCAGAGCTATGTGTTGACTAAGGGGTGGAGCCGGTTCGTGAAGGAGAAGAATCTGAAAGCCGGTGACGTTGTCGGGTTTCACCGGTCGAGCGAACCGGATCAGCAGCTTTTTATTGATTGGAAGGCGAAAGCCGGGTCGGGTTCCGGTGGGGTTTCGGAGCCGGTTCAGATGGTTAGACTGTTTGGAGTAAACATATTTCAGGTACCAGGCAGTGGGAGTTGTGGTGGGAAGAGGAACAGAGATGTGGAGTTGTTGGCATTTGAGTGGAGTAAGAAATCCAGGGTCATTGGAGCATTGTAACAGTTTTTTGTTTTTGTTTTTGTTTTTGGGTTTTAGTGTGTTTTTTTGATAATAGTGAGTGAGATGGGAATGGGGGAAGGGAGGAGGAAGGTGGTGTTGCAAGAAGTTGAAATTGTACATTAATTAGTTGTACTATATACATAAGTTAGGTTGAAGCTGAAGAGAGCTGAAAAAAATACTAGGAAATATAGGACGCGAATCTGTCAACTTGTAATTTTCATATCTTTGAGCTGTTCAATGTGTATCTCATGATATGATAATTTTGTTACTAAAATAGGTTCAATGCTATGCCATGTGAGTAATCTTTCCGTGGTTAAGAGGTATAGCTGTGTACTTTTCACCTTTCTGTTCCACGCCTATGTTATCTTTAACAAATGTGTCGCTCCAGTCAAACTCTTCCCCAGACAATGTCTTCTGCTTGGATTGGCCCATATGGGCAAGCCTTTGGGTCTAAAAACAGGGGTAGTGCCCCGCTCTGATTCACAGACTAAGTAAATGAACGCCAAAAATAGTTTCCAGCGTCTTTATTCTACTTTATTCCACAACCAAACTCAATACTACTAAATCTGGCCGGTACTCATATAATCTCATCTATTATCATGTGGATTTCATTTATCCCCTCCATCCTCATCCTTAATTCCATCTTATCCAATCTCTCTAAAAAATAATTTAACAATCAAACGCGGATAGTCTATAAATCTTTTTTTGGGTAAATCGGTAGTCTATAAATTTTGCAAGACTGTTGGTGATTTAGGATTTTGAACAGTGCGTCGGATACCATAACAGGATAACAAGAATTGATATTAATTTTTTTGCCTGATATGTAGTGTTGTTGCTTTCTCAAGTACTATATAGTATCTCAATGTTGGTATGCCTGATCTTGTGATCGCAGGATAGATAGATGCGAAAGGGGTAGGTTTTACTTTTCTTTCTTTGGACAATTGATTAATACTACAAAAGAGTTGATTTGGCAATCCTTTTAGAAGCACTGCATGGAGTTTTAAATCTTAATTAAGTTTACTTTTGGCCTACCTAATAAGAGCTACGCACCTCTTGGACTGAAGAAAAGTAGTAGGTGAAATTCTAAAATCTATTAACCGGATAAACAGCTGCATAATACTACGGAGTAGTTTTTTAGCATCGGAAAACTGTGTCAATATGTTGACAATTACGCATTGAACGACCAATGAAAATGGATGTTTAGAGAGATTGTGTTTTGATTTTTTACTATTATAGACTAGATATCGTCTCTCCTATGTAATTAAGGGCTCCTCTCAAGTTTCTTGTGGACTGATCGGCTGAAATTTTGGACAGTCTTCTTTGCCGTTTGGAGAGGACTGCCACCCCACAATGGCCCCCCCCCCCCCCACACACACAATGCAGTCTGACTAACTCCAAATCCAAACCCGCCCGATCCGACCCGACCTGTTTTTCTCTTCGTTTTTTTTTTTTTTTTCGTTTCCTTTTCTTTTTCTTCTTTTTTCCTTTTCCTTCTTTCCCTTCCTCTTTTCCCCCAACCCGTTTCCATTTTCTCCCCTTTTCCGTTTTGTCCTAATTCAATTTTTTTTGGCATGGTTCATTTTGTGACTTTTACCCTTGTCGATCGTCTTAACGAGAGGAATTAGAAAAGTATTTTTTTCCCCTTCCTTCGTTTTGGGAGATTCAGTTAAGCTTTAAAAAAATGTCGAACTGGCTAAAAAATGTTGAAATTCAATTTAGACTTACGGGTTGTAGTATAACATACTTAGACCATTCTAGGAAAAAAACTACTATAATTCTAATAAATTTTTAAACGTGTGTGGGTAGGGGCTATGGCGGTGGCCCGGGCTTATCCGCCCCTCAATCCATCCATGAGCTTACTTCCGCAAGGATCGTCTTATAAATTATAAATAGAGATTTACAATAAGTCTGCTGCATATTACAAAACCTGCAAAAAGAAAAATCGAAAAAATCTAGAACTTGCAAGAACTCATGCTACACAAGATATTTTTTCATGAACTCGTAAAATTGTGTATATACACAAATTTTTAGTGAAATAGGGCAATGGTAACGAAAGTACTGTTTTGTAGGCAGATTTTTTACTGCACTTTTTCATATGCCAATTGTTGTATTTATCTGGCAAAAAGTAGATCGGGAGAGAATTATTCACGGAGCAGCCGTGAATAAGTCATTTGCTGAGGCACCAAACCACAATCATCCGTTTCAGCAATCAACGGTTCGAATTTTAATGAAACTTTTTTGGGGAAGAGTTTGTTTAAAAATCCAGACCGTCCAATACACTTTGGAAGCGTGCGATTGGAGGCTCCGTAAAGCTTTCTTCATGGGAAGCTCCAAAAATAAGATTTTTTCAAAAAAGTATCGAAAGTTGAATGTGCTTAATTACTTCAGATCCAAGGATTTGGTGGGTTTTTCCGTACGGAAATTGTGCATTCTTCTCTTGGTAGGAAATGACAAACAACACACCCAAGCAAATCCAATTTTCAGCGATCGAGGGAAAAAAAAGACGGGAGCAATTAAAAAAAGTTTTGGACTACAGGCAGGAGGAATTAAAAAAACCAGGCCAGCATGAATCTTTTCCTTTTAATCTATATTGAACCCATTTTCAATCCACCTAAACTCATATGAATATGGGTTGAACCCATATCAACCCATTGTATAATATGGACGGGTTGGGTTGGGTTATAAGTGGACGAATTTGGGCGGGTTAAAAAATATGGATTGAAATTGCCACCTCTATTTTTTACTATTCTTGATATCGTCTCTCCTATGTAATTAATTAAGGGCTCCTCTCAAATTTCTTGTGAACTGAACGAACACTACAATGTGAATTATCATTAAAACGGACGTAAAATGAAGATGGGATTGATCGGACTGCGCTTGCCCCAAACGGCAGAGAAACCGTTTCCTTTCGAATTAACGACAGCATTGCTTCTGCAAAGAAACTTTCATACACAATTCGATTGTTGAAAATCAATCATTTTGACTCTAACAATCGGATAAGATATTGGGATACAACTCATTATGGTAGCAACAACAATACAAGGATGTTATATTCCAAGTAATAATAAATAGGTGATTTTGACACAAAAAATAAGTAATGATTGACCTAGAAATTTCAATCAAACTTAATCTCCACGATATGTATTACGGTCAAGGTGGGCACGTTCGAAACCAATAATTATGATATATCTTCAGTAATCAGATGGAGCTAAACCACCGGCTATTAGTCCCAATATGTGTCGGTAGACTCGGTACTTATTGGAGTACTGTACTTGTTACGTTAAATCCCGGGACTGTCTATTTATATTTGTGGATTGGCAGAGTTCACTATCCTCCTCAACGGAGACTTGAGTTCGAGCCACGGCTCGGCCTCATGCCTGCGGAGGAGTCTTTGGATCATGTTGGGGGTGCTTATGCCAGCTGTGCACCTAGGTGGTGCTGTGGTTATGGCCTATTCTCACGGATAGTAGCTATGACTCGAACCGGACATTCCACAGGGAGTAGGGAGCCCCTGTGATCAAGTTCAAGAGGAGTTGCTATGCTAGTCAGTCCCTCCCACCCTTTTTGATGTTCAAAACAAAAAAAAAAAAAAGGTCATGTACAGATAGAAGGATTCTCAACCGGGAAAAAAAAAAAACAGTGTAACGATGGGTGCTACCATGCTATAGTGTGCACTCCTGTAATACGGAGGCGTAGTGCTAATTTCAATTAGTTTTTTTTTATCTGTTAATTTGAATTAGTTGATACAGCCTTTAAAACAATTTTAATCGGATAAGGGCGGAAAAAATTCTCCAATGATTTAGCAATTCAATGGAGGACAATCCATGAGTTGACAAAATTTTCAGAAACATCTATGAAACTCATAGATAAACATATGGTCGAAACTTTTGAGCCACGACCATTTGATTGTGTTATTCAGCAAGATTAAAGAATTGGACAGACCTAGAAATTCCTAGGAACTGGTTAATCACTGATTTGGTTGAACCGAGGCAAAATTACATCGTTTTAATGCACTACACTGCTATAGTGCAGTGGTGCAATCCGGGTGTTATGGCACTAAATCTTACATAATTGTCATCAAATTTTAATGACAATTTCAACTCCCACTGAGTTGGATAATTTTAATTGGTTTCCTGCTTGCAAAAAGTATATTTAGAAAAAAGATAACCACATATTACCATATAAAATGGTGGTAAAAACAAGTGATGAATGCACAATTTCCTCATCCAATATGATTTTACTCTAGAAAAAATAAAAGCATATTTTGGAATTGGGGGTACGTTTAGTTTGATGGAATGAAATTGACGCTGGAATGAAATTGAAGTTAGAATGAAATTGGAATATCCATTCACATTCCCAAGTTTGGTTGTGCTTGAGAATAGTCATTCTCTTCTCCAATAGAATGATGTGGCAATAGTAATTTTTAGTGTGACAACTGACAACAATAACTTTTGGTGTAGAAATAGTAAATCTTAGAGTGACACTAGTAATTTTAGTGTGGCAAAGAAATGGAATGACAATTCCTTTGTTTTTTAGTGGAATAAAAATTCCTTTACAATAGTGATTTCATTTGGAATGAAAATTCCATCATTTAATTGTAAACCAAACATAGGAATAAGTATGCCATTGGAATGGACATTCTATTCCAACTTTGATTCCAATGAACCAAACATACCCTAAGTTGAAACTAAATTGGCATCCCTCGTGATAAAATGCTGACTCTGTCCTTAAGTTACATGAAAGAGCAACATATAGTCAAGAACAAAATGCCATTGGATTCATAATCAAGGGAGAAATCTATACTGGACCAGGTGATATTAGCCGATTCTACATTTTCATATTGGTATAGATGATTCATAGGCAGAATAGTACTAATTTCAATCTGCACATATTTTGAATAGAACATCTCTCTTTCAAAACATTCTCATTTATGGAAGTTTTGATTCGAAGGTGCTGAAATATCTAGTGGTACACCAGGAGTTGGCTCTAGTACCTCTGCCTCTGGAAGCTCCCTAGACAAAAGCTCCTGCATATCGAACAACAGAGTTCTCAGTTAATTTCATGTTTGTACACAAGGAATAATGAAACCTAAAATACAGGTAGTTAAATTTTGATTCAGATCCTCTCCCTGGTATGAGCCTTTGTGGGTCCTTCTCGTCTCCACTTGAAGATCGGAGGACAGCGATGTTCATTCAGTAGAGCTGAGCTTATCAAGGATATTAACAATGTCAAAAACCATGTTGATTAGATGTCGATCTACATGATTTTGAAACACATTTAGCTTTACAAAAAAATATATTAGCACATCTCAAGATAAATGTGTTGCAATCACGTTTTCAGTGAGAGCAAATCAACATAACTTTTTGCATTCCTTGACATCACTGCGATCATCAAATAGGCCCAAAAAGGCTCATACCACGACTGTCCAGTCCCAAAGTTAATCCAGGACGCGGAAGACAATCAATTGTCCCAATAATTGTTGGATAAATTCCAAATTGAAAGGGGATTTGTTCATGAGAGGATTGACGAAGAGCAAAACTCATCCTGCTTAGCTCCTGTTACTAGAGATTTTCAAATGAAAAACCGTCTCAACAAGTAATTAACCAAAATCTAAATAACTTGCTTATCAAAAAAACATCTAAATAACTTATTGACATTGCAAAGGAAGAAGATGTTTTCTGAAAAAATGAAAATTATGCTGATCCTCTTCATCATAATAAGTCAATAAAAATGTAAAGGCATGTCCTTACCACGCTTGTTTCATTTTAGTGGGTTGAAATTCACAATCATTTCTCCTATTACCAATAACAACAGAAATCGAACCTTGAATGATTCCATCGTTCCTTGGGACTGAATCAACCTTACAAGAAGCCCCTTAGCATCAAGGTGTCCATTTCTCATGGGCACAACAAACCTATAACACAGAAAAAACAAGCAAATTATGTAACAACATTCTTCCGGGAAAGAAACAGACTTAGATGCCAAAATCAACGTAAAGTATACTTGGCACCAAGCATCTTTGCAAGTTGAACTGCATCTTCTTGTCCAGAGACCAATGTAAAACTCGGAAGAAGCTGCTTTATAACAGGTGAAATGACTACGTCACCCCGTTCCTTCTCCAGAAAATTCTTGTCGTAGACACAGTGGGGTTCATAGTAGAGAGCCAGCCGGTCTTGCAGAGAAGGGACGAGATACCTGAGAATGTATAACTTTATAAAGTAAAAAGGTTGCACTACAAATGTACTAGGGTTAATAAAACTAAGAGTAATGGTAAGTGTTAATAGGCCAATAGAATACGGAAAAGAAAATTACCCATTTTCAGGGCGCTGCCAAGGAGGGCCAAGAACTGGCCCTGCATTAGCTCGAACTTTAACTTGAGAACCATTGATAGCTTCAATTTCAGAGGTCTCACCAGGTTCTAATGTGACCTGCATATTGATGAAACTAGGTTTTAGCCATTTAGCGGGCATAAGTAGGGTATCCACATCATAGCAAAAGCAAGCATTACAGATGCCCCAATTTGAGCTTCCATGTAGAAAGCTGTAACGTGACAGGTTAATTTGGTCTAGCAATAATTAACTATCAAACTGTACATTTAAGCAAATAATGCAGATAAGAAAATAATGTATTGAATTTCCATTTTCTTGACTGAATATTTTGAGTGCAAATACATTTGCGGGAGAATGTCGCTTGAAACCAAATATCCAATTTACACTGCTATATTCATTACCAAAAGTAGACATGCGGATATAACGGATGCAAGATGAATAATGGGTACTCCACAGTAAACGAAAATCATCAGATATCAACTAGCTGTTAGAGAGCAACATTAATATCTCAGCTTCAGTCAACTGACCCATAAGTGAGTTCTCTCTACCTTCTGTCGCATTCATATTTTAATTGGTTCGAGATGCTTATTCAGTCATGCTAGTGCTGATAGATCCTAAGCTAAAGAGCCACAATTCCTTAGGTAGGGGTGATGGAATTTTAACTACAATGCATTTTGGAATATAAGAATAAAAATGCATGAAAATAGACTGAACATCTAACATGATAGCAAATGGTGCAAAGAAAATATGACAACAAATAATTTGGGGATGGTGAAAGAGGATGAAAATAGACTGAACATTTAACTTTATTTAGGTTTATTGGTTTTATTTTTTTCACTACCTATTCTATAGTTAATGGTGTTCTTTTTATTATTTTGGGTAAAAATCAAACAAAACTCTTTGATTTTGAGACTTGAGTCTAATTGTGGCTTAAGACATTTTTTAATGTCATTATTTGGCTGGTTTTATCTTTTCTGTGATTATGACGGTATCACAAAGTTCTTCAATTTTTGTTCTTGAATTAAGTAAGTAGTCATGCACAACATTGAAAAAGTATATAATTTTATGCAAATATTAAAAAAAATAGAAGGGCCATAACAGTGTCACTCTGAACACAACATGATTTTAAGCAGGTCGGGTTAGTGTCAAGATATTCAACACGTTTAAGATAACAGATGTTTTGACACGAATCCAAAATGACACGAAATCCCAAATGACATGACACGAACACGAGTGGACACGGCATGATGCCCACCCCTAAAATCGCGAAGAATTTAAAAAGTTCCTAAGGAATTTACATTTAGTTTTTATTTTCCTTTTTGGCAATAAGAGATCAAGATGTGTCATTGCTACTTGAAATGCATAACATAGGTGTAGTAATTGTAGTACATGCATATTTAGATTTGGAAAAAATTCAAAATACTCTCCAAACTTTGACCTCAATATCTAATAGACAACCAAAGTTTGTTAAACTTCAATTATATACCTAAACTATTGAGCCATTATTCAAGTAGACTCCTACCTCTCAATCTGTCATTTTTTTCTGTTAAATGCCTACTTGAGTAGTTTTGGTGTTCTAATAAAAAACTCTTTCGGTTAACTTTCTCCAACTTCGGATAAAAAAAAAAAAAACTTTTTCCAACTGGGTATGAAGTGATACCCCGTTTCCCCCTTTCTACTACGTATGACGGGTTCAAGATAGGCATTTATCAGGTTCATGATTGAAATTTGACCTTTATTTATAATCTGAGTATAAGAGGAAACACAGGAGGAAAAGCCCTAGATTTACTGTGTTCCCATTTGAAATAAAATTCTCCATCTGGGTGTGCTGCCTCCTCTTAGGGTTTTGAGAGTTCTAAGGCGATTTTGAAAAGCCACAGCTGCCTTGCTTTTTTGCTGGGGGGGTGGGGGGGGAAGGGGGAGGCGCCCCTCTCCCTCCTCCCCTTGGGCTCCTCCTCCTCCATCCGCTCTATTCTTTCTTCCCACTATTCCCTATAGTTTTTTTCTTTTCGTTTTCTCCTCCGTCAAATCTGACCCTCCTTGTTCGGCGGGCTCCACCATCACCGGAGTCGTTTGTCCCCATGTAATCTGTCGCCGGAGCCTTTGTGGCAGCAGGGGTAGAGGTAGCGAGGGTTGCGATCCGTTCGGCGATTTTGGGATGGCTGGATTTAAAGTGAGATCTGGGGGAGTTTTGTCTCTCCTTATGAGAGTAATAAAGTTCGCCTTTGGGCGATTTGTTTACTGTTCGGCCTTGAGAAGATTAATATGCATCTATTGGTGGTTTGCTAAAAATTCATTAATGTGCTCATTTCTGGTCAAAGGTCATCTAATCTCTGGGTTCTTGTTGTCTTTTTTTCTTGGCTAGCAATGTATCTCTTTTTGAGACTGCTATAAGATATATGAATTTTTCGCTCAGCAGAAGGTGCGTCAGGCCATGCCAGGGCTGGGGATGAAAGACATTAATCGCCTCGTTCTTTCTCGTTTTGTATTAGTTAGATAATTAGTTTGGCTTTGTTCAAATTATTTGTAATGAATTTCGTTGTGTAAGTGCTATTTGGCTTTATCAATGCAATACCTCTTACTTTTGTCAAAAAAAAAAAAAAAACCTCCTTTTCCTACTCTATAAGATCAATCAAGTTTCAATCTTTGTGCTATGGGATAAAAAGAACTCTTATTTTCCATTCCATCTCAAGATTTATCTTGTTCTGATAGGCAATCTTGAAATTTTCCATCTGGGATTCTTATAGGGTCCGTTTGATTAGCGAGATAGTTTAGAAAATGCAAGAAAGAGAAAAATAATAAAAAAAATTTGTGTTCACTTAGCAAGAATATCCTAGAAATTTGTAGAAAGTGAACTTTCTTGTACAACCCTTTAAAGCATGAAAGCTTGCTCTACTTTTTCTTACAAAATGTGTAGGGAAATTTTATTTTCTCAAGGAAATCAATAACAATTACTCTAACTTCCTTCTTTATCCTCTTCCCTCTACCTTTTGTCTTTTAATTTCGGAACATAATGTAACTTTCTTGCAAGTTTCCTCCATTTCAAACAAGACTATCTACTATTTTCTTGTAAAACTTTATTCTAATCAAACGGATGTGAGAGAAAAAAAATATTTTCTTTTCTTTTCTTTTCTTTCACTTCGCTTTCTATTTTATTTTTCTCGCTAATCAAACGAACCCATAGTGATTCATATTGAAGTCCCCAACAAACCCCCTTCTCGAATTTTTGCACCCTAATTTTCAAACATGGTATAAAGGGGAAAGAGAGGGAGAGTCAATAAGAGTGAGTAAAGTGTGTGTGTGTAGCATCCAAGTAGCCATTTAACTGGAAAAAATGACTAGTCAGCAATTTCTATTAGTAAATTGAGGGATTGAGATGGTAGGAGCCTAATTGAATAATGGCTCAATTATTTAGGTGTCTAATTGAAGTTTAACAAAGTTTGAATATATATTAGAGATTGATGTTAAAGTTGGGGGGTAATCGATCGGATAAAAAAAGGTTGGGGGTATTTTGACATTTACCCTTTAGATTCATATGAAGTATATATGTTTGTCAACATTGTATTTATCTCATAACAAGAAGAACTTGGATAAGGGTTTTGTTATTTGGATTTTCAATGGGTTTGAGATTTGTGTTGGTTTTCCAGTTTACTAGTTCAATGGGTTTTCTAATGGGAATAAAATTGGGGTCAAATGAGTAAAAATGAATTCTACTCATATGAGTTGGAGCAAAAATGAATTTTAAAGGGGAGTCAAATGAGTAAAAATTGGGTGAAAATTATACCAATCTTTTAAAAAAATTGGGAGGCAACGGGTCAGCTATCCCCTCTTGACTCTTAATCCCTCCGCCCCTGCATGTTTTCAAAATATTTTTTAAACTTCTATTCCACAACTGTGCAAATATTTTAAAACATTTTGATTTTTCTATAGGTGAAAGTACATGGAGACTCCCCTCAACTATCATCTTTTCTTACAGATATACCATAATGTTTAAAACTGTCCATACACACCCCCTTAACTATATGAAATAAAAAAATGTCTAACTGTTAAAAGAATGAAGAGAAATGATGATTCTACCCTTCAAAAATCACCCATGTTGACCCCGTCGTCTATAAAAATTGTCCACGCTGATCCCTTCATCTTAACTATCATTTTGACAGAAAGTGCTAAGGTGCTGATTGGTTAACGGTTATAGTTAAGGGGGTTTGTATGGACAATTTTAAATGTCAGGGGATCTCCGTGAAAAAAGTGATAGTTGATGGGGTTTCCGTGTATTTTTACCTTTTCTATATGTGAAAAAATTGAGACTAATGTTATATAAATGAGCACAATACGTACAAGAAGTATGATAACGAAATTAAAACCCAAACAAGCTAAAGTAACACCATAAAAAAACTACAATCACAATACTTGAGATTAACATAAGTTGCAATTATGTCACTGTAACCCATCCAAGATTTTAGCATTAGAAAAATGGAATTCTTTTTTTGTTTTTCTATTTGTTAAACCTAATCTACTATATCTTAAGGGGATTTGGGGAGAGAGATGGGTGCTTATGAGAATCAAACCCTACTCATGTGCATATATGTATAAAGGATACACCAACTACATTCCACTCCATTTGGAGAAACATGGAGTTCCAACGAGTTTTAATATTAGTTTTAATCTTCTAGGTTTTAGATTGTAATTTTTCACAGTTGTAATTCTTGTTGAATAGTAGGAGTACTGATAAAATTAAAGAATATAGCATTTTTGATATTTTCTATATGTGGTCCTATTAGTTTCAAGCTATCTTGCACGTGCACGGCCTTGAGATTTTTGAGACCCTAGACATATAACGTGGTAACATTGGTACCTAGGGTCTCGAGTTCGACTCCCACTTCCAATGGAAGAACACTGGTTTTGTGTACAAATTGAAAAATAGTTGGAAAATATTTGTGCTTTAAAAATGAAGTGGTCAAGACTCAAACACTAGCCTATTGTCCCCTCGGAAACACTCCAAAAACTGCTTAGTATATGGTGTTACATATATAGAATTAGAGCTTTTTATATGTATAATTGCATAAATACATAATTATTATTTAAAACGCGTCCCCTAACCAATTGTGAATATTGGATGTAGTGTTTTTGCCCCCCAAGATACAACCACTCTCCTTCTGTAATAGCCATAGTTGTTAAAAACCTACGATACACAATACGTATCTTATGATTTGTATATTCTCCTTCAAAGAACGATACGTATCCCATCATGTATCATTTTTGTATAAAAATCTTACGATACGACTGTGTATCCTATGATTTATACGTGTATCCTAATTCTATATCCTATGATTACTTATTCGAAAAAAGTCGGACCTTATTTCAAGAAGCGGAACCCCAAATGCATTAATCTAAGCCGTTTAATCTAATTATGGCATCTTTCAAACTCTTTGATAGAAATTCAACCTCAATGTAGGTCTTGTATAAAAGAAAGAACCATACTTCGATTGTATTTTATCTGACATTTCTTTTCCTAACAAAGGGAACATAAAGCCTTAATGTAATAGGTCCCAGTTGAGATATTTGAAATTTTGCATTTGAATTTTTTTTTTTTAAATGTAAGCATAGTTTGTTGATGTTATTAAGTGTATTTACTTATTAATTATATTTTAATTATGATTAACGTTGTTGAACCAGAAACTAAATTTAGTATTTGACAAAACCCAAATATGATAGATATTATCGAAAAATGTATAAATATCTAATCTTTAGAAACTCTAAAATATCTAGTTCTTGAAGGTCTAGAATATCCTTGTGAAATATCTAGAGTTTTTTTGTGAGAATTAGTGTCATGTGTAATTCTAGAATTAGTTCAAAATTTATCTTGTATGAAAATATCTTTGTACTAGAATCTTTCATGAAGTAGTACAAATAGGGATAGGTTCTAACCATTTGTACCAAGCCAAAAAAAGTTGGAGTTCAAGTGTAATACAAATACTCTCCTTCCCCATTCTTGTCTTTAGTATTCTCCCTCCTCTTAAAATATTGTCCAACTACATAATAGAAACTCCTTCTCTTCCAAACATATCTCAAGATACACGATACGTATCTCGATACGAGCTATACCAGTGAAAAAACGATACACGATACGTATCTCGATTTGAAAACATTAAACTAATAGCTAGGTGAACTCACAAACCAATTGTAATTTTCCTGACACTCAAAATAATCAATATAGAATAACATAAGCAACTTTCAATTTCTGAAATATGGCACTGGTTGCCAGATGAGAAGGTGATGGGTTTTGTTGTATATCGCGTAACCAAATAATAGTTTTCTTTTGTGTGTGTTTGTGGAAGAGCAAAAGTCTACTGAACAGGTTAGTTTCCTTATTAACGGCTGAATAAATATATACTAGCTAGTAGTTGATAATTGTAACATTAGTTTGTTATGAAGGTAGACAATGATCTGATTTTTAGGAGAATATGGAGACTCATGCTCCGTTTGTTTCAGGATCATTTTTGTATAGAATGTGATCATTGGAGGTTATAATTGATGCAGATAGAATGTGATTATTCCTATAGTTTTAACAGGATGTGTAAAAGGGGAAAATCCTTTTCTTGGCACCCTAACGATGAATTGAAGAAGAAATTGTCGCCGGTCGCTGACCAAGGGAATTGCGGATCGTGTGGTATTATTGCAGTGGCAAATTGTACTTCTGTCGTCTATACTATTACTGAGAACCTTGATCATCCTCCGGATCTATCTTATCAACATGCCCTTAACGACCTCCTAAAATTGTACCCTAATGATCACTTTGTGATTGATAAGGAAGGTTGTTATGGCACGCATCTAGAGGATACCTTGAACTTTATTAAAGAAGAAGGAATACGCTTGGCAAAGCATTTACCGTACTAGGCAAAAATCACTAAAGATAATCTCCCTGATATTGTAAGTAACATAGATCTATAATGTCATATTGTGATGTTGATGGCCTATTTTAAACTCATGTACTGCTGGATTTGTCATATTCTTTTTTCAGAGTCCAAGACTTGTTATTGATGATTTTGTGGTCCTAGATGATAAAGAGGATGAAGACAAGAAGTTTGACAACTTTGTCCTCCTTGATGACAATACAAGTGGCAAAACAATTACAGATTTAATAAAAGAACACCCTATTTCTGCAAAATTTCGTGTAGACAATGGATTGGACTCACACAAAAAAGTAAGAAACTATCAAGTACCAAGCTTTGGTTTACAGTCCACTAATGTTTGTGAATAGTCATTCTTAACATTGCTTTTATCTTATTGCTTAGGATGTTGGAAAAATTGACTGCATGGTTAAAGTTAGCATCTTCTACGAGAATAATCTTGCTAGCTAGAATACGTTGGTTTATTATTGGTGTGAAATAATGGTTTTTCCAGCTGTGTGTTCACGCTGTGCGTTTTGAAGTGTGCTTATCACCCCTTGAGATCCTCATTTTTATCGTGCAGGGCGTCTACAAATTAAAAGAGAGAAAGAAAAGGAAAAGGGAGAGGAAGAGCTCATTATTCAAGCGATGATGGTTGTGGGATTCAGCGCTTCAAAAAGGGGCGTGGATTACTTTATTACTTTTGGTGCCAAAACAGTTATGGTGCTAACAAGAATGAAGGCAGAAATGTCAGAATTGAGATTAGGCTTACGACATACTTCGCATTTCCAAGAGGTCCATTCTTCAAAAATCCAATTATATAAAATTTGAGGTTTTAAAGTGGAAGATATTAGAGTATTTGTCAGATTAAGTACTTTCTTAGTATTTGTCAAATTAAGTACTTTCCTTCGTTTAAGTTTCTTCTTAATTAGCATATCGTTTGGTCTTTTGGACCATTTTGTAAGGAAGTTTGAGCAATATGAATATGAAGATTTCTAACTCGATCTAAGTATTGGCAACAACATGATATGACTATGCAGTCCGAGACAAGATTGTTCCAATCTTCCATATGCAATTTGGAAAGATGGAGGAATGAAGGAGAAGGATGGGGTTAGGGTGATGAAGATAATTTTGCTTCACAGAAGTCATTCCTTGTGAAGGAATAGGTTCTGGGTTCCTTCTCTTGAATGGGTGCTATGAATTGTGAAGCAATAAGAAGAACAATCTATAAAGTCAAACGGTTGTACGAAGGCGGCTTGACTTCAAGACATAATTAGTTTTAGAAAATAATTGATTTGATACAAAGGCTAGTCGAGTGTATGAGGCTCCAGTGTCCAAATCTTTCGTTGATCTTGAAGCAATGCTCCACATTAATCACCAATGGTTTTTTTTTTTTTGCCAACAAGATAATCAATTCATTGATAAATATTAAATAGTATGAATGATAAAAAGAAATACATCAAAGTGCATATTCATCCTTAGACAAAGGCGTAGATAGCAAAACCGGTGGATAGGCCTCCCAAGTGGAGGTACTTACACAATCATACCCCCTACTCGTTAGAAAGTGAGTGACCGCATCGTTTTGTGTCAAAAATATATTTATAAAACCTTGGAGTTAACTATTACTCCGTAGAACAGTGGTTAAGACCAAGTGCCAAATCCACAGGGATAGTATGGCTAAGTTACTATAATTTCAATTAACTTTTAGATTAATTTAGAAAGAAATGATTGAATTGTTTGATTTGAGAAAACTGAATAGAGTAAGAGAACAACTAATTAATTGATTGAAAACTGATGGAAGAAAGGTCTAGGGTTTCGAATCCACCTCGATCGCGCAACAACGATATGCATAGGTTAGGTTTAATATTTGAATCATTAAAAACTATCGTTAGAGTTTTCAATCCCTTTCGATAATCGGGGGGTTTAAAAGGCATGGACTATCCCATAGCATAGATCGTCTCTCAGTAGCACAGTCTGGCCATCTAACGGCACGATCCGTCTTACGAGTATAATCTATCTTGGAACTCCAACTACAATCAGTGCAAACTATTGTTAAACTTCGTATTTGAAAACCGTGGATATAAATATGAAACAGATTGAAAGAATTAAAATCATTCCATAAAACTGAAACAAGTTCTAGTTAAACAATCGATCTGAATATTAAAACCTAAAATTAAACTTATACAAAATTACTTGGACACGTGCTTCATCTTCCCCCAGGGAATGAAGTTAGCCACTCATGTTAACCCTTCCCCCAGGGAATGAAGTTAGCAGCTCATGTTAACCGGGTGTTCCTCGCGAAGTCAGTGATTTTCGTCCCAAACTTCTTCCACGGCGGAGAACTCCTCTGAGCATGGTATCCAAAAAGTGCCGAGCAAAACCCCCATTCTCCCTTTTATAAGTCATAGGTGGGCCATGCCACCCAATTCTCTCGAAATTTAACTTAGGAATCTAATTAATGTATCTAGCTAGTTGTCACGGGACTATTTTTCGCCTAAAAATTTGCTTGTGATGGCGCCAAGTTTGCCAGCAACTTGGTCTCAACCAACTAGTATTTACTCAAACACCCGACAAGTTTGAACGTCTAGAAACACATACAAGAGTTACGGGAACCATCCCAACCTTTATTAAGCACTGACTTATAAAGGAATACACTCAAGAACTTAGACAGAACACCCCTCTGCCGTAGGCTACAAAAATGCCTTGCCTAAAATAGGCTTACAATCATAAAAACGTGGCCACTAAGTACATGTGATCATGGGGCAAGCCATGATCTTGCAATTGACACCCCCAACTGCTATAGGGTTGTGCTGGCTTTGCTAGAATCTGCCAACACATTGAAACCTAAAACTGCCTGGCTGTAACTGCCGATAGCTGCCTGTTTCTGCCTTTGACACCTGTCCCATGCTGCTAGCAACATGTGCAGCCCATTTTCTGCGTTGGACACCTGTCCCATGCTCCCAGCAACATGTGCAGAATTCTGTTAACCGTCAATAACCGTTTTGCCCGAGCCAACTCAAGGCTGTCTGGCCAATTTCGTGATCCAACCCCAGCTCCCAATACTTAGACGTTTTCCTCGATTGCCTTGTCCCACAAGCCTGCTTCCCATTTAGCATCCATGCCTCGATATCATTGGGCCTTCACGTGCATCACGACCGCCACTTGCCTAAGGGACCAGTGCCGACACCAACCGACACCATCTGGTTACCTTGTCAAGACATGCCTGCCTCATGCCTTTGTTTCCACCAATTGGCTAGGGTGCAAGGTGCCACTGCTAGCCAAGCTTAGCAAGCCTTGAAAATCAAGGTGTTAACTCTAGTCCAATTTAGTCACATAGACAAAAGTCTTAGGGCCCACCAAGAAAACAATGAATTATATGCCCAAATAATTAAGCATTAAATCCAATTCTCATTGCTGCATAATGTGCCAAATAAATCCAATTCTGCGTTGGGCTTTAATCCTCTAATTTGTGGCTTTTATTTGTTTAAAGTTGTCATTTTTGTCCGATATCGCACGTAAGGTATTTTTGTGTGAATTTCAGGTTTAACGTGCTTTTAAGGAGGTTTTGAATGCCAATCAACGTTTCGGGATGAACCAAGTGTCCAAATGCCCGCCGGTAGTCATTTCATCGTCACCAAAGCCTAATGGTGTCACAAGAAGCGGGAGAGATCAGCTGGAGGTCAAGGTTGTCAAGGAGCGTGCCAAAGTAGTTCAAGAATCCCCAATGCATCGAGGATTGCTCTCAAGGGTATCCGAGAGTCCAAGTGCCCATGGCACATGCCCGCCAAGTCCCGGTGATCAAGAAATCAAGCAATGGAAGCCCATCGGGACACGCCAAAGCATGATGGCCCAAGCTGCCCTGTTCTGCATTTTTTGTGCAGAGGTATCGTTACCTTGTTTTTGAGGTACTGGTACCTTGTCGCTGAATTTGAAGATAGTTGATTTGGTACCGATACCTAGTTTTTGAGGTACCGGTACCAATGCCCTTCGACCAGCTTTTTGTGCTGAACAATTCAACCTTCCATATATAGAAAGTTTCTACTTTAGGCATGTTTTTGGGATATTTTGGGGGTCTTTTGGTCAGTTGTTTGGCTGATTTGTAAGGCTTATTAATAGTCTTTATTGCCATTTATGGCCTTTATGTACTCTTGAACACTTTAAGTTTTTTGATTTTCTAGAGCTCTTTTGTAAGTTTTAAGCTTTCCTCTCTTATTTCTTTCAAGAACACTAGCAACCAATCGTATTACGTAAATTTCTTGAGTATTAAAGTTGTTCGTGTGGATTGAATCTTCTCATAAATCTAGTTTATTTCTGTTTTCATCGGTGAAGCATGTTTTCATTTTCTTGCATAATCTCTAGTCTTTTGCCTATGAGTGAGTAGTTAATTGGTTCGGTCATAGGGTGAGATGAACCCTATGAATTAGTCGTTTAAATGGTTTCCCCTAAACTTTAGCTCGATTTCAAGGTTTTGAATGAATTAAACTCATGATTTCCTGCACTGATCATGGGGTCAGTGGCTTCTTTGATCAATGAAGTCTATTGCCCTATGCAACATGCTCGATAATCTTACGCGTGCGAACGATCTATTTTCGTCTCTCACCTGTGTTAAATGAGTTCAGTTTGAATTAATGCCTTGAGTTGAGTTATAAGTAGTCTTCAGTTTTTAATTCTTCAAGTGGAATCCGGACGGTTTTGGTTCACTCATGAGTTAGATGAAGGAACCATTTTATGGCTAAGTCGTGGGTAAATTAATCCCTTTGACTTGACCATCTTTAATCTAGTTAAATTTCAAGTTCAAATTCCGTTAATCAAATCAATCACCAAGTTGGCTGCTTGAAAGCCTTGCTACGTACTTACCATCTATTCCAAATTCGCTAAAGAAGACTTCTCTGTGGGAACGATCTCGGTCTTACCGGTTTTATATGCTATCAACGACCTAGCCCTTTGCTCGGGTGCAAACCTTATTCGGAGGTTAGGTTGCGGAGTTAAGCAAATTTTGGCGCCGTTGCCGGGGATATCTTTTCTATATGCTTATTTGGACGTTCGACAAACCGTTGTAAGTATTCCATTTCTTTTACTTTAAAGCACCTTGTACTTATTCTAGCGGAAACCTCTACCTGATACTCCAATCGACTTGAGGTGTAACGAAGTTAGCATAAGTATAGCTTGTTTCTTTCCTTTATTGTACATATTTTCCTTTGGTAGAGTAGCTGTTGGTTTATTTTATTTTGTGGTTGGAATTTTCACCAATTCTCTGCATGAGTTGGTAGTGCATGACTGGTTTTTATCGGAGTCCAAACTCTAATAGGCTTTGTCGTTCACTATCGCCTCAAGGCACCCCGAGAGGAAGATCTCCTCTTCGTTTCGTGCATAGACGTCCGAGATTAAAATCTCATTCACGTCCACGGGGCCGCCGTCCTAAACAAAGAATGGGTGAACCACCACCACCAGTGAGGACTTTGAGGGATATCTTGAGTCCGGGGAGTCCGGTTAAGCATTCCCCCATAGTCCTCCCTGCTCCTACTAATGCTAACTCTTTTGAATTTAAGTATGGTTATCATAATCTTCTGCTGCAATTCCACGGGCTGGACCGTGAGAGCACATATGACCACATCCGCGACTTTAAAGACCTCATCCATACCTTCACCTCGAATGTTGCACGTTTGGAGAATGCACGATTGAGATTGTTTCCTTTCTCCCTCAAGGACAGAGCGAAGCAATGGTTTACATCTCTTAAACCTCAATCGTTGCGAGACTGGGCCGGTGTCAAGGCTGAGTTCCACAAGAAGTTTTTCCCTGTCTATAGAATGAAGCTACTCAAGGAACAAATCCAAAACTTCAAACAAAAAGAGGGGGAAACATTCTATAAATATTGGGAGCGGTTCAAGGATTTGGTTGCTTCGCTTCCACATCATGGTCTTAACAAGCCGTAGTTAATTGGACATTTCATGAATGGTTGTTCCCAATCAAGTTACCAACTTATTGACACCATGGTCGATGGAGACTTTTTAGACAAAACGGCTGGAGATGCTTGGGACTATTTGGATCAATTGGCAGTTAAGAATCAGTCGTGGAACGTTGTCGATGTAGGCGAGCGGGCTATGGCAAACCAAGGTCCGAGTGGTTTCGGGAAATTTTCATTGAGTGATCCTAATTCCATGCCCAATGCTCTCGAGACTAAGGTGGACCAGCTCACCCACAAGTTGGAACAAATGGAGTTGAAAGGGCCTCGTGAAGTTAAGTCCGTAATTAAGGTGGAAGAAGTTTGTGCTATATGTGAAATGGCAGGGCATTCTACTGCTGACTGTTTTAATATCCCTGTTCTCAAGACGGTTCTTAACAGCATGTATCCGGAAGAAGTGAATGTTGTTCAATGGTATGAGCCATATCCGAACAATTTCAATCCCGCTCAAAGGCAAAATCCAACCTTCCGTTGGAACCAACCAAATGAGGTGGGACAATTTCAAGGCCCGCCACCGGCTCAAGCTTAAACATGGCGTTCCCCTCAAAACTTTGGGCCACCCCATTTCCAACAAAATCAAGGGCCTCCTGGATTCAATTCTTCTGCTTTCTCGCAAGGCCAAACTTCTCAAGGCCAGGGCCAAATCCAAGCACCCCCTCCACGGCGATCTTTGGAGGACATCATGAACGCATTCTGCCAAATGCAGGCTACTACCAATGAGCAAACTTCTCAAGTAATGAACGACATCAGAAACCAAATGGGCAAACTAACGAATGCTGTGGGCCTCTTGCAACAAGAGAGAGGGAAATTCCCTGCTCAACCTCAAGCGAACCCTCAAGGTCAAAATTTGGTTGGTAGCTCTTCGGTGCCTTTCCCTGAGCAAGCCAAAGCAATTATTTCTTTAAGAAGTGGCAAGACTGTTGACAACGCTCAAGTGGAACCACCTGTGATGCCTACCTTTCTACCTCAACCGGTACCATCAAATCAAACTCTTAGGGAATCTCCCAAGCCAACTTCAGAGGAAGACGGGGAATCTCCCGTGGCAGACTCTAGGGAGGCAAAACTCACTCCCGTTCCATAAGTTTCTCTCGTACTGGCACCATATCCTCAAAGATTGAAAGCACCAATGAATTCCGCGGTCAATGCGGAGATATATGAGCTATTCAAACAAGTCAAGATCAATATTCCCATCATGGATGGTATCAAGCAGATACCATCATATGCTAAGTTTTTGAAAAACTTGTGTACACAAAAGCGCAAGACCAATGTCCAAAAGAAGGTCTTTCTCACCGAACAAGTGAGCTCGATCATTCAAACTAACATTGCACCTAAGTACAAGGATCCGGGGTGCCCTACTATCTCTGTTACGATTGGAGGAAAGAGGATTGAGCCAGCCTTGTTGGATTTGGGGGCAAGCGTTAATTTGCTCCCATATTCGGTTTATGAAGAGCTTGGTCTTGGGGAGATGAAGCCGACTAGAATTACGTTGCAATTGGCAGACAGGAGTATCCGCGTTCCAATGGGCGTCGTGGAGGATGTCTTGGTTCAAGTCAACAACTTCGTTTATCCGGTGGACTTTGTGGTATTGGACACTTGTCCCAGGGTTTCTTCTCCAACCTTGACGCCCGTTATTCTCGGTCGTCCATTTTTAGCCACCTCGGATGCCGTTATTAGCTGCCAGAGTGGACTCTTGAATATGACGTTTGGGAATATGAAAATGGCAGTCAATGTATTTCATGTTGGCAGTCAGATGGGGGATGACGATGATGTTCAAGCCGTGAATTGTATCGACTCTCTAGTCCAAGATCATGTGAATGAGCTATTGTACAAGGACTCTTTGGAGGTATGTCTCACCGCCGAGGAAGCCGATTTTCTAGACTCGCCAGAGGTTGAGTATCTTTATTCTATGCTTGAGGAGGAGGAAGCTTGTGGGGTTGAGCCAAGGTTACCTACATTTGAGGAGTTGCCGCCTATTGAAACAAAGACGCTGTCATTTAGTGTTGAGCCGCCTAAGCTCGATTTGAAGGTCCTACCTAACACTTTGAAGTATGCCTACCTTGGCGACAACGAAACTTTTCCGGTAGTGATATCCTCCACTCTTGGGAATCTTCAAGAGTTGGAGTTGCTCGTGGTATTGAAGAAGCGCAAGAAGGCCATTGGGTGGACCATAGCCGATATACAAGGGATTTCTCCCTCCCTTTGTACGCATCACATTTATCTTGAAGAACATGTTAAGCCATTGCGTCAACGTCAGCGACGGTTGAATCCTAATATGAAGGATGTAGTGCGTGCGGAGGTGTTGAAGTTGTTGGATACGGGGATCATCTATCCAATTGCGGATTCCAAATGGGTGAGTCCTATCCAGGTGGTGCCTAAGAAGTCAGGGGTAACGGTGGTCAAAAATGACAAATATGAGCTAGTGCCAACCCGAACGGTCACCGGGTGGCGTGTTTGTATTGATTACCGCAAGCTGAATGCGGTAACCCGGAAGGATCATTTTCCGCTCCCGTTCATTGATCAAATTTTGGAAAGGGTGGCTGGCCATACTTTCTACTGTTTTCTTGATGGCTACTTCGGGTACAACCAAATTGAGGTCGCCATGGCCGACCAAGAAAAGACTATATTTACTTGCCCATTCGGGACTTTCGCTTATAGGCGCATGCCGTTCAGCTTGTGCAATGCTCCCGGCACTTTTTCAAGGTGTATGATGGGTATTTTTAGTGATA
Organism: Rhododendron kiyosumense; assembly: GCA_019656275.1. Taxonomy (NCBI): domain Eukaryota; kingdom Viridiplantae; phylum Streptophyta; class Magnoliopsida; order Ericales; family Ericaceae; genus Rhododendron; species Rhododendron kiyosumense. The sequence goes on from BPLS01000714.1 coordinate 563,241, forward strand.
TGGTGGAGAAGATCGTCGAAGTCTTCATGGACGATTTCTCAGTATTCGGAGACTCTTTCGAGTCGTGTTTAGCCCACCTTGATAGAGTGTTGGAACGGTACGAGGAGAAAAACCTTGTCCTCAATTGGGAGAAATGCCATTTTATGGTAACACAAGGCATAGTGTTGGGCCATATCGTACCATCAAAGGGCATTGAGGTTGACAAGTCAAAAATCGATCTCATTGCAAATCTCCCTACTCCCAAGTGCATCAAGGACATCCGTAGCTTCCTCGGGCACGCCGGTTTTTATCGGCGATTCATTAAAGATTTCAGCGCCATCTCTCGGTCGTTATGCCATCTTTTATCGAAAGACATCCCTTTTGAGTGGACGAATGTTTGTGAGGAAGCTTTTCTGAAGCTCAAGTCAAGTCTTACAACTCCACCTATTGTTCAAAGCCCCGATTGGAACCTCCCGTTCGAACTTATGTGCGACGCGAGTGATTATGCGGTCGGGGTTGTTCTAGGCCAAAGAAGGGACAAGCAGCCATGTGTTATATCTTACGCGAGTAAAACCTTGAACGATGCACAAATGAATTATTCAACCACCGAAAAGGAGCTGCTCGCGATAGTTTTTGCATTGGACAAATTCCGCTCTTACTTGATTGGTTCACCTATTGTCATTTACACCGATCATGCCGCCCTTAAGTACTTGCTCACCAAGCAAGATGCTAAAACTCGGCTTATTCGATGGATTCTCTTGCTTCAAGAGTTCAATCTCACCATCAAGGACAAAAAGGGAGTGGAAAATGTGGTGGCTGACCACTTGTCACGGTTGGAATTTAAAGATCGTACGTCTAAACTTCCAATCCTCGACACCTTCCCGGACGAGCAATTGTTCGGTGTCTCGAGTACCCCGTGGTTTGCGGATATTGTCAACTATTTGGCAACGGGGCTACTTCCGACACATTGGAAGTCTCAAGAGCGCAAGCAATTTCTTTCAATGGCGAAAAGGTTTTCCTTTGATGATCCTTATTTATTTAAGTATTGTCCGGATCAAATCCGACGATGCGTTCCGGATTCCAAGCATCGGAGCATAATGAACTTTTGCCACACAGAAGCTTGTGGTGGCCATTTCTCTTTCAAGAAAATCGCAGCTAAAATTCTACAATGCGGTTTCTACTGGCATCTTTGTTCAAAGACACGTTCGAGTATACTAGAGCTTATGAACGGTGTCAAAAGTTGGGCAAGATCACCCGACGAAACGAGATGCCCCAAAATCCCATTTTAATCATTGAAGTTTTCGATTGTTGGGGCATAGACTTTATGGGGCCTTTTCCCACGTCATTCGGCTATCTCTATATTTTGCTTGCCGTTGACTATGTGAGCAAGTGGGTGGAGGCCATCCCCACACGCACCAATGATGCTCAAGTTGTAGTCGAATTCCTCCGGGAGTATATATTGGCACGATTCGGGATGCCAAGAGCTATTATTAGTGACCAAGGCACGCATTTCTGTAATCGATCAATTGCGGCTTTAATGAGGAAGTACGCAATTGTGCATAAGGTCTCAACGGCGTATCATCCCCAAACTAACGGGCAAGCTAAGCTCGCCAATCGGGAGATCAAAGGTATTCTTGAGAAGACGGTGCACCCAAACCGCAAGATTGGTCACTTCTGTTAACCGACGCCCTGTGGGCCTACCGTACTGCTTATAAAACGATGTTGAGAATGTTGTCGTATCGGCTTGTTTATGGCAAACCTTGCCATCTTCCAGTAGAATTGGAGCACAAAGCTTATTGGGCGATAAAGAAGATGAATGCCTCCATGCCTCTTGCCGGTGCTAAACGGAAGCTTCAACTCAATGACCTCGAGGAAATAAGGTCGATGCTTATGATCGTTCTAGTTTATATAAAACCAAAGTCAAGGTTGTGCATGATAAAAACATTCTTAGGAAAGACTTTGAAGTAGGCCAAAAGGTGCTTTTGTACAATTCTAAATTGCATATGTTTCCGGGCAAGTTAAGGTCCCGTTGGGCCAGTCCCTATATTGTTAGATCTGTTGCCCCTCAAGGGGCCATAGAAATTGAGAACGCATCCAACGGAAATGTTTTTACAGTTAATGGCCAACGGCTCAAGCCGTTTCTTGGCCGTTTAGAAGTTGGGGAGCCCGATGAGGAACTAAGCAATCCTGTTTATTCAGATGCTTTAGTTTCTTAGTTTGTTGTCGTTATTTTTGCACGGGGAGCGCAAGCGTAACCGCTGAACTTAACTGTTTGTCGGACCCGGCCCCCTGACTTAACTGTAGGGGGTACCCACCATTGACTTTGGTATATATAGCTCCGCACGCCGCTATTAAAAAAAGGATCGTGTGCCCAGCTCCAGTTAGTAAGGGCAATGTTTTTCTTTTTGTACATATTTGCAGTTTGTTAAGTTATGGGATTTTCACTTGATGAGATTTCACCAATGCATCTCTGTAAAGGGCTTTAATTAGTTCTCTTTGTGGTAGTTTACCGTTAATGATCCATGCTTTCCAGATATGTCCCTATCGGGAGCAATTTAGGTCTTTGGGTGAGACTTGGTATTCCAGTGCTTTGGCGCTAGGCTCTATCTTGTCTCACTTTGTTTCGATCATAGGGAACGCTGGCTTCATTGCTTGGTGAGGTCAAGCGGTAAATTTTACTTTGGGCGTTGATGTAACAAATGTGACGGTCTAGTATAGTCACCCGTGTCCTACCTCACCGGTCAGACACGGGAAGAAAAGTATGACTCGTGAGATTGCGTGAACATCGGGTGGTGTTTTTACTATTGCTTTTGTCTATATGTTTGTTGGTGCCCGGATAACACAAGTCGGGCGGTTCTAATGTCATTTGTCTCTTAGTAGGTAGTTCGAGCTTAAGTCTTTTTCAGGGTGAACGTGCTACCACACCAGCCTTGGTGGATTGAGTCTAAAGTCGGAGTGAATGTGGCATTCAGGAGCCCTAAGCATGGGTGCGATTACGTGTCGCGGTTGTTAGTCCAATAAAGCTTTGACCATGACCCTGTGTGACTAGTTGTGGTTCCGTTGGACGCGCCGAAGGAGTCGACCTTGGAAGCTATTCCTATGACGAAAGGAGACGGTGACACAAAAGCCTCCAACTTGGTCAAGGTATATGGGGGTTGAAATTCTCCCGAAGGTACGATTTTTTGTTCTTTCCCTCTCAATATTGTTGTTCTCCATGCTATGAGGACATAGCTCATTTCAAGTTGGGGGGAGAGATATATATATGCTATATATATGCTTTTATTCTTTTGGTAAAAAAATTTCATTTTTATTAGTGCAATCCTTCCGTAGTACATAATTTTTGGTATAACACAACTTGGCACATGCTCATTAAGTTCTTAAATGGCAAGAGTTTGATGTAATCTTGAGTGTTTCTCTACATCGTAACTCATTTGCATGATTAAAGGATGAATGATCTAGATATTGAGTTTGTTCTTAAGTAAGTTTTACCCATATCCCGTCATTTTTATCTAATACTCTTAGTTTAGGTATTTAATCTCATGTTCATGTCTAGTTGTGTTTTGATATCTATTTTGAATCGTTACGGAATCTATGGCGTACTTAGGAAGTGATATGAGGCATTCTTTCTTTGATTAAACCACAAATGTGTCCCCTCGTCCTATTTTGTATCCTAGTCCGTGTCCTACGTTTTTTCTCATTAACCTAGGGATCCGGATGTTCGGAGGGTGTTTGGAAGATGTGATACAAGTTTGCAAGGTGGTTTGGAGTTGTTTCGGGTGAGTTACAAGTGGTCGGACCATGAATTGGCCACGAAAGCATTTTCTGCAGTTTTTCAAGGGAAGGTATCGGTACCTTTAAAATGTGGTACCGATACCATTTTGTTCCAAAGCAAGACAGTTGGCTGGGTACCGGTACCTTAAATTTTGGTACCGATACCAATTGCATTTTGACAGTTACAGAGGTGATTAAAAGGCACGAACTGCCCATTTTATTTCCTTAACCCCCGACCTTCTCTCTGCCCCTCTCAAAACCCACGGCATTCCAAGAGCCCTAATCCCTGAAAACCACCCGATTCCATTTCAATCTCTCACAAATTCTTCAAATCCTCCATTAATCTCCAAGGTTCCACCACAACTTGCAAGGGTTTTCAAGATTCAAGCCCTAATCCGAAAATTTCAAGGTGAACCCATTCTCCCTCTCTTGGATTTCGAAATTTCTACCAATTTCTCCATGGGTTTCGAATTTCTTTCTTTTCTTTCCATCATTCTCCATATCCCCTATCTCTCTTACATATAATCTCCATCAATCCCCCTCATACAAACCCAGAAATCACCCCCACCTCTCAAAGTCCGAAAATTCCCTTACCCTAGCCAAAAATCCAAATTGTTCCTTTATTCTCTATAGTTGTGATAATGGTTCGTACCAAGAGGCCAGGGAAGACAGGGGCAAGTTCTAGTGCCCCTGTTCCGGACATTGTGGAGGAACAAGGTAGTTCAGGGTCTGAGGAGCCGGTAGCTAGACAGTCAGGCCGTGGGTCAAGGAAACGACTTCGTCGGACAGGGAAACAGGTTCAGGCTGATAAACGGGTTGAGTGGAAGGAGGGAATGATGAAACGACGGTTCAAGAATGAACGTCAGGTTAAGGCGAAGTCCATTGGGAACGATCACTTGGTAATTCAGCGCATTCAGAGCAAGGGTATGAATTTCTGGACTCGTAGATTGGAGGGGTATAATATCGTTTGCGTTATTGAGTTTTACCAAAACATGAAAACCCCTCCGGCTGGTTTTTTAACTAGTAACACCGCTAGGATTGTCTCGAAGGTAGGGGCCAAGGACATTATGATCGATCCTACGGTAATTGCTAAGTATTTGGGGTACGAGCGGCCCGCTCCGGAGATAGTGAACTACCCCCGTGATGAAAAGATTGATGATGGTTTGATTAACAATATGTTGTACACAAACCCAAAGAATGCAAAAATTCCACACGTTGTGGGGGAGTTCAGGGATGATATTTGGGTGTTGAACAAGGCTTTTCACCATAATTTGTATCCAAGGGGTTTAGAGCACAAGCCGAGTAGGAAGAGTGGGGAGCTAATGTACGCCTTCATGAATTCGAGGCTAGTGGTGGATTGGGCGAAGTTTATCTTTAATCAGTTGATTGACTTCAAGAACAACACGATTTCAACTGCCCGGATGCCTTTTCCTTGCATAATAACCACCATTTGCAAGCAGCAGGGTGTGAAAGGAAATGATTACAAGAAGATGGAACGACTTGACCCAGGGCCTATCACCGGTGCCTTTTTGAGGAAAAGCAAGCCGCGTTCTAGTGTCCTCAAAGAAAGCTCAAAAGCCTTTTTGACTACCAAGCCTGGCCCGAAGGAGAAGAAAGACAGCATGTGGAACAAGCTTTTCTGTCAAAACGTAGCTATTTTGAAATGTTTGTGGAAGAGTGAGGAGAAGAGGAAGAAAGAAAAGATGGAGAGGAGGAAGCTAGCTAGAGAGGTTAGCAAGCTTAGGCATGAGCTTCATTGGCATACCAAAACCTTGGAGAGTGAGGATGATGCGGAAGCGGACAAATATGTGGCTCCTCCGGAAGAGGAATTGGTCGACAGTAGTGTGGATGAGGAAGAAGAGGACGATGAGTCCGATGAGGATAGTGAAGAAGATGACGAGGAGGATGATGATGGTGGTGACAATGAGGACTAGAGTCGGTGGTTTTTAATGTTAGAAAATCCCTCTACTTGGTCGGGGTGTTTGGTGGTTGACATCCCACCTATTATCTTGTCTTTTTATTGTCTTTGTTTTGGTTGAACTCTTATTAGTAAGTTATGCAAGTTTTTGTAAGGCCGGCATGTGGCCTTTGACTTGGAATTATTGTGTCGGTGGCAATCAAGGGTAGACAACCAAGCTAGATATGGCCGCCACCCCGTTTTGCTAACCGTTCTTTGCAAACCAAGGTCATTATATGCTAATGAAGTCCTTAGTTGATCTTTAGTACGCCTTGATTCCATGCTGATTCATTATTTTGATGTTTAGCATAATTAGTTTGGGGCATGTTTCCTTTTGTTAATGTAGTTGTTAGTTGCTTATTTTTTTACTTCGGTTTTAGAGTGCTCTCCACATATGAGGCATGGCGTGTTTGTTCACTATCGCCTTCTTTCCGAGCACTTCTTGTGGGATATGGCAGCTATCGGGTGTGTGTGTTCGCAATTTTGGCGTATCCTCTCTTTGGACGTAAATACAAGCCTTTTGTTACTTGCTTGGGACATGCTTTATATTTAGTGATTCATCTTGTATCTAGCTACGAGTTGTGGTATAGATGAACTGTGATTTTGAACTCTTGCTAGTTTGGGATACGGGATGAGTATGTTCTTTAGTTGTGTTATCGGAAGGATTGCTAAGTTTTTTTTTAAATTTTTAAGTTTCTAAGTTTTATATTTTGTTTGCTAGGGGCTAGCAAAGTTCAAGTTGGGGGGCGTGATTAGCACCCAAGATCATATGATCTTGGGGCTTTAATCCTCTAATTTATGGCTTTTATTTGTTTAAAGTTGTCATTTTTGTCCGATATCGCACGTAAGGTATTTTTGTGTGAATTTCAGGTTTAACGTGCTTTTAAGGAGGTTTTGAATGCCAATCAACGTTTCGGGATGAACCAAGTGTCCAAATCCCCGCCGGTAGTCATTTCATCGTCACCAAAGCCTAATGGTGTCACAAGAAGCGGGAGAGATCGGCCGGAGGTCAAGGTTGTCAAGGAGCGTGCCAAAGTAGTTCAAGAATCCCCGATGCATCGAGGATTGCTCTCAAGGGTATCCGAGAGTCCAAGTGCCCATGGCACATGCCCGCCAAGTCCCGGTGATCAAGAAATCAAGCAATGGAAGCCCATCGGGACACGCCAAAGCATGATGGCCCAAGCTGCCCTGTTCTGCATTTTTTGTGCAGAGGTATCGTTACCTTGTTTTTGAGGTACTGGTACCTTGTCGCTGAATTTGAAGATAGTTGATTTGGTACCGATACCTAGTTTTTGAGGTACCGGTACCAATGCCCTTCGACCAGCTTTTTGTGCTGAACAATTCAACCTTCCATATATAGAAAGTTTCTACTTTAGGCATGTTTTTGGGATATTTTGGGGGGTCTTTTGGTCAGTTGTTTGGCTGATTTGTAAGGCTTATTAATAGCCTTTATTGCCATTTATGGCCTTTATGTACTCTTGAACACTTTAAGTCTTTTGATTTTCTAGAGCTCTTTTGTAAGTTTTAAGCTTTCCTCTTTTATTTCTTTCCAGAACACTAGCAAGCAATCGTATTACGTAAATTTCTTGAGTATTAAAGTTGTTCGTGTGGATTGAATCTTCTCATAAATCTAGTTTATTTCCGTTTTCATCGGTGAAGCATGTTTTCATTTTCTTGCATAATCTTTAGTCTTTTGCCTATGACTGAGTAGTTAATTGGTTCGGTCATGGGGTGAGATGAACCCTATGAATTAGTCGTTTAAATGGTTTCGCCTAAACTTTAGCGCGATTTCAAGGTTTTGAATGAATTAAACTCATGATTTCCTGCACTGATCATGGGGTCAGTGGCTTCTTTGATCAATGAAGTCTATTGCCCTATGCAACATGCTCGATAATCTTACGCGTGTGAACGATCTATTTTCGTCTCTCACCTGTGTTAAATGAGTTCAGTTTGAATTAATGCCTTGAGTTGACTTATAAGTAGTCTTCAGTTTTTAATTCTTCAAGTGGAATTCGGACGGTTTCGGTTTACTCATGAGTTAGATGAAGGAACCGTTTTATGGCTAAGTCGTGGGTAAATCAATCCCTTTGACTTGACCATCTTTAATCTAGTTAAATTTCAAGTTCAAATTCCGTTAATCAAATTAATCACCAAGTTGGCTGCTTGAAAGCCTTGCTACGTACTTACCATCTATTCCAAATTCGCTAAAGAAGACTTCTCTGTGGGAACGATCTCGGTCTTACCGGTTTTATATGCTATCAACGACCTAGCCCTTTGCTTGGGTGCAAACCTTATTCGGAGGTTAGGTTGCGGAGTTAAGCATGTACTCGCAAGCGTACGAATCGTATCGAAGTATAATTATGCAAGTGCAAGGTCGAAAACTATAGGGACTTGTGATTTTTTAATAGGAAAAACTAAATAAACTCAAATTGATTCAACCCTAACCTAGTCGACAAAAGTTGTGATTGATTTTCAAACTAAAAATTGAATAAAAATGACAAAATTATAATAAAATTAACTAGTATACACAGAAAGGGATTGAGATTACCAGTTGAGAAAAGTAACTAGGGTATCGAAATCCACACCCACAAATATTTATCAACTAATCTTATGCAATGATTTTCCTTTTAATTTCTACACAATGATTTAGAAGCTAATCTTAGCCACCGTAGATAATTTAACGTTAAGCCCTTTTTATTTAGATCGAACATATGTTCCTCCTTTGCTTCAAAAGTTTAAACAAAAATCATCTAATGTATCCGTGTAAACAAATCACAGTAGATAACCCGAACTTAAATATAAACTCTCATAAACCAAGCAATCTCGGTTAATAGGGTGATATCAAATCATGAAAAAAAATTCATTCCGATTGAATCCATATCCGAGGTTCAACCAAATTAATTTATGAGATCAGAACAATAAACTATAAATGCACGTAGAAAAAATCATACTCATAACATTACTCAATAAAACTTATAGGTTTCATCTTCAACCCTAGTTGAGGATTTTAGCCTCTCATAGATAAAAAAAAACAAATGAATCATTCGACTAGAATCCATAATAATAATCTTACAAATATTTTTCTTTTGCTCTCTATTCTTTTCTCCTGCCGTGGACTTGAATGCCGAGATGGTGCTGCAGCATGGTGATCTCCTCTGGCCGAATTTCCCCAAACCCTACCCTACTAATTAATTCTTATATATATAAGCACTGCTAAAAAGAACTTTCCTAAAGGGGTTGGATTCCTCTATTGACCGAAATTCTTCAAATTTTACTATTCAGGTCCCACTCAAGGTCCACTATGGCTATTTCCCTTGAATAGTTTTCTGCCCTTTGAACTTCCACTCAGATCCAATTTTGATCCAATTTTAATGCGTAATCCAATTAACCCATTAAACTTGGGTTAGGCCGGCTTGATTACGACTCCAAGTCTTAACCACGTACACCGACTTCCTTAGGCCGCACGCAACAGTCACTTGAATTGGACCGCTACTAGAGTTTGCTTCGACAACGAGTGCATTTCGACTTGCTTTTGAATTCGACTGCCAAAATTTAAGTTGTTATCATATTTTTCCTGCAAATTAATAATTCTCATTTTTGTCCCTCTAGTATCAATTGTGTTACTTTTAGCCCTATAATTTGTATTATGTCTCAATTTCGTCCCTCTCGCTTAAGGCGTTAATGAAACAAACGGAATTGAAGGACAAAATTGTCACTTCACCTCATGGAGTGACTAAATTGAGATTTCATGCAAACTAGAGGGACTATTTCTACAATTTTATTTTTTACTTTTGTTTTTGTAAATAAATTTAAAATGCATCATATGTAATATATTTCTCATCTCATTTTATATTGAATAATCAAAATATGTTGAAATTTTTTTAAGTTTTTATTATATATATCACAAAAAATATGAGAAATTTTGAAAAGCCACCCCTATGTTAAATGTCTTGGTATTTTATTTTTTTCAATTGAATTTTCACTCTCATTATTTTCTTTGTCACATGATTAAAAAGAAAAAGTTCAATAGTTTTTAGAAATCTTGTAATTGTGTCTAATTAATCAATGAAACACTATTGAATATTAAGAGATCAAATACATTAAAATATGGGTATAAGTGTATTTATTTTGGGACTTACCCATAAGATCACTCATATAACAAATAAACACGGATTTTGAACTCTTTTTTTATTGGGTGAAAAAATAAGAAGATTATAAGAACATAATACAAAGACATTAGCTAAAAGGTTGATTTGTGCATTTTCTAATATTTTTGTAATGTGTAATGAAATATAATTTTTTTCAATATAGTTTGATTACCCAATAAAAAATAATTCAGTTGTCAAATACATTACTTATGGTCTTTTTTATTTTATTAGCAAAAAACGAAAGTAAAATGTAAAATTTTAAAAATAGTCCCTCCAGTTTACATAAAATCTCAATTTAGTCCCTCTATGAGAGAAAATAACAAATTTGTCCTTCAATTCCGTTTGTTTCATTGACGGCGTCAGGGAGTGGGACAAAATTGAGATGGAATAAAAACTATAGGGTTAAAATTGATACAATTAATATTAGAGGGACGAAAATGAGAACTCATGCAAACTAGAGGGACCATTTATAAAATTTTCCCTTATAATAATTGCCATTAAATTCATGATGTATTGTTGACGTGAGTACATTTATACATGACTAGTGGTTAAGGCTTCTGATGATTTGCGTATGGCCAAGAAGCTGTTCGGAATTCTTGTTTAGAATTGATTGATGATGGATTTTGAACTTACATGTTTGTGTGGGATATAGACGTGCTTGTCTCTGTGCTTGGTGTCCATTGCGAACCGACACATCAATTGAGGAAAATCACGGCTTCCATCTAATTTTTGAAGGGACATATAGATCACTAGACCACAAACTCTTGCTGGTAGATTCATGGATGCGCTGATATCGCGATCGCATGTATTCATCACTGATTCGTGATCAAGATCATGAATTGTGTAGAGAGGTACTATGTGTTTTGATAGCTTATGATCGTACGTGGTTTGCTTCTGGAAAAATGGAGTCACATATTTTTGCCATGATCAGAAAAGGCAACGGTGGTTGTGACTATTCAATGGGTCTCATTTCGAATAATCATTCCGTTATTTAATTGTGAACCAAACATAGGAATAAATATCATTGGAACGACCATTCTATTCCAAATTTGATTCTATCGAACTAAACATATCCTGAGTTGAAACTAAATTGGCAACCCTCGTGATAAAATTCTGGCTCTGTCCTTAGGTTACATGAAAGAACAACATAAAATCAAGAACAAAATACCATGGATTCATAACCAAGGGAAAATCGAGAAATCTATACTGGACCAGATGATATTAGCCGATTCTACATTTTCAGATTGGCATAGATAGGGCCGGCCCAAAGGTTTTTAGTGCTCAAGGCCTAATAAAAAAAAGTATGCCCTAAAAAAGTTAATACTTAACAATTTTTACAGCAACAATCACAATATTTGTGCGTTTTATTTGTGAATTTGATATTCAAAGTTAAAAGAAAAATTAAAACAAACAAAAAATTCTTACTAGAACATATATGGTGCTTTTGAACTTTGATCTTGAGTCACTATGCTTAAGTAGTTAAAAATATAAGAGGTGTAAGATCCCTCATATATTTGACCCATAAGAGTCATCATATTAGACTTATTAAAAAAAAAGAAAAGAAAGAGTCATCATATTATATGCCAAAAGAGTTTTACAACGGAAAAACAAATGCCAAAAACATGCAAAGAGTACACAGTTTACAAAGAGGAAACAAATAGTGAGAGTACACGGTTTACAAAGAGAACAAATAGAGCAAAAAACCTGATGGGGTTTCGAACCAAGAACCTCGTGCTTTTATTCCAGTTACAAACACCACATGGGCATAATGTCTTTTGTGTTAAGTCACGGAAAAACTTATATATAACATATAACTGGAGTGCCCCTGAATTTTGTAATTTTTGGGATGCCCAAGGCCCAGGCCTCTTGGGCCTTGTACTTGGGCCGGCTTTGGGTATAGATGATTCATAGGGTACTATTTTCAATCTGCACATATTTTGAATAGAACATCTCTCTTTCAAAACATTCTCATTTATGGAAGTTTTGATTCGAAGGTGCTGAAATATCTAGTGGTACACCAGGAGTTGGCTCTAGTACCTCTGCCTCTGGAAGCTCCCTAGACAAAAGCTCCTGCATATCAAACAACAGAGTTCTCAGTTAGTTTCATGTTTGTACACAAAGAATAATGAAACCTAAAATACAGTTAGTTAAATTTTCATTCAGATCCTCTCCCTGGTATGAGCCTTTGTGGGTCCTTCTCGTCTCCACTTTGAAGATCGGAGGACAGCGATATTCATTCAGTAGAGATAAATGTGTTGCAATCACGTTTTCATTGAGAGCAAATCAACATAACCTTTTGCATTCGTTGACATCACTGCGATCATCAAATAGGCCCAAAAAGGCTCATACCACGACTGTCCAGTCCCAAAGTTAATCCAGGACGCGGAAGACAATCAATTGTCCCAATAATTGTTGGATAAATTCCAGATTGAAAGGGGATTTGTTGAGGAGAAAAACTTCTTTATGGAGCAACCCGTAAATAAAGTTTAAGGCGCTCAATCATGCGCGTCCAAAAGTGTTTTGGACAGTCCGGATTATAAAAAAACTATTCACTAGAATAGTTAAACACTTCTAGCGTATAGTTTTTTAAAAATCCGGAACCATTGATTGCCGAAACAGATGGTTGAGATTGCGCCGAGCCGTGAATAACTTTGATGAGAGGATTGATGAAGAGGAAAACTTATCCTGCTTCGGCGAAAAGCTCCAGTTACTAGAGATTTTAAACGAAAAACCGTGTCAACAAGTAACTAAAATCTAAATAACTTATTTTTACATTGTAAAGGAAGAAGATGTTTTCTAATAAAATGATAATTATGCTGGTCCTATTCATCATAATAAATCAATAAAAATGTAAGGGCATGTCCATACCACGCTTGTTTCATTTTAGTGGGTTCAAATTTACAATCATTTCTCCTATTACCAAAACAACAGAAATCGAACCTTGAATGATTCCATCGTTCCTTGGGACTGAATCAAGCTTGCAAGAAGCCCCTTGGCATCAAGGTCTCCATTTCTCATGGGCACAACAAACCTATAACACAGAAAAAACAAGCAAATTATGTAACAACATTCTTCGGGGAAAGAAACAGACTTAGATGCCAAAATCAACGTGTAAAGTATACTTGGCACCAAGCATCTTTGCAAGTTGAACTGCATCTTCTTGTCCAGAGACCAACGTGAAACTCGGAAGAAGTTGCTTTATAACAGGTGAAATGACTATGTCAGCCCGTTCCTTCTCCAGAAAATTCTTGTTGTAGACACAGTGAGGTTCATAGTAGAGAGTCAACTGGTCTTGCGGAGCAATGACGAGATACCTGAGAATGTATAACTTTATATTAAAAATAAAATGGTCGCACAACAAACGTACTAGGGTTAATAAAACTAACGGTAATGGTAAGTGTTAATAGGCCAATAGAAGCACAGAAAAGTAAATTACCCATTTTCAGGGCGCTGCCAAGGAGGGCCAAGAACTGGCCCTGCAGTAGCTCGAACTTTAACTTTAACTTGAGAACCATTGATAGCTTCAATTTCAGAGGTCTCACCAGGTTCTAAGTATGTGACCTGCATATTGATGAAACAAGGTTTTGGCCATTTAGCTTGCATAAGTATGGTATCCACATCATAGCAAAAGCTAAACTAACATTTTTGAATCAAACGGTAGCATTACAGATGCCCCAGTTGGGGCTTCCATATAGAAAGCTGAAAGGTAACAGGTAAATTTGATCTAGCAATAATTAATTAACTATCAAACTGAACATTTAAGCAGCACTTGGGACCCGAGAAACCAGAAGAAATTTCTATATTTTTTGAGAGAGGAGAAGGAATGCAGATAAGAAAATAATGGTTGAATTCCCTCTTGACTGAATATTTTGAGTGCAAATACATTTGCGGGAGAATGTCACTTGAAACCAAATATCCAAGGTTCGCTCGCCATATTCATTACCAAAAGTAGACATGCGGACATAACGGATGCAAGATGAATAATGGTCCATTTCAAAAAAAAGATGAATAATGGGCACTCCACAGTCAGCGAATATCATCAGATATCAACAAGCTGTTAGAGAGCAACATTAATATCTCAGCTTCAGTCAGCTGACCCATAAGTGAGTTCTCTCTATCTTCTGCTGCAGTCATATTTTATGCAACTTTGATGAACTGGTTCGAGATGCTTCTTCAGCCGTGATAGTGCTGATAGGTCCTAAGCTAAAGAGCCACAATTCTTTAGGTAGGGGAGATGGAATTTAACTACAAAGCGTTTTGGAATATAAGAATAAAAATGCATGAAAATAGACTGAACATCTAACCTGATAGCAAATGGTGCAACGAAAATATGCAAATAATTTGGGGATGGTGAAAGAGGATGGGAAACAGATACAAGAGACCTTAGTTGCACGAAGCGGGTGCGGGTGCGGGTGCTGGAGCGGGAGCGTGGGGGTGGGAGCGGGAGCGTGGGAGCGAGGGAATACAGAAGCTCCCAAGTTGGGAGCGTGTACATGTATTATGAAATTAATGGATCATAGAGTATTCACTCTAAAAGTAAAATCATTTTAGGAAGTAAACATATGGGGCCAAGTCCTCCGTAAGTGTAAGGAATGGGCTAGTGTTACAATATAGTATGGTTTTTTTTTCCAAGATACCATGACTTGGGCTAGATATATGAGTTCATCAAAGACCAATTAATAAAGCCAAATAAATCCCTATTTTTCTATACAAAGATCATACAAAAGCTCTCATCTTTGTAAGGAGCGAGCTCCCATCTCAACGGAGTGAGCTCCCGTCAAGCTCCTTAGTTGGGAGCACAAAAGCGGGCTCCCAAGGTGGGAGCGGCACTGCTTTAAGAGCTCCTTGCAACTAAGCAAGAGACAATTGTTTTTGTACTTTACAAGATTATGATGTCCAACATCTGTTGACTCTAGAAAACAAATCACAATTTTGTTTTTGGGTCGAAAAAGCAACTTCCACCATTCATGCAAGGCCTATGAATGTCGAGGCAGGAACAAACCAGTATGATGCAACACTTACCTCTTTGTGAGATAAATTAGTCTGAAACATTTTTAACAAAAAGAGTAGCTCATCACTAAGATCCTGTAAAACATCCCCATAAATCATAATGCAACCTTTTTTTTTGGTTGATAACTCAAGTGTCCAGGCCAGCATACGCACACCTTGACTAATCCTGGGGACTCAATCCCATTGCCCACTCGCGGGAGCCCAATAAAAGCCAAAGCAATTGATCCATATGGACTGGCCTCAAAGGAATTGGTAGCACCTAAGAAGTTTCGAACCTGAGACCTTAAGAGGGAGCAAACCTCTAAGTCCTAGGCCTTAACCACCAAGCCAACCCCTTGGAGTTTCCCTATAATGCAACTTAGGGCACCAACTTGGCATGTTTCACAAGACCAGTAGATTGTGCCACTCGGCCCACTCCAATTCATCATGACTCCTCAGTCCTCAGTCCGATCATGTACTTTACCCACGGCATACCTAGTACCTCTGTATCTAGAATTCTAGATCAGTTACAGTTAAAGATAAAACATAGCATAGCTGAATTAATATAAGATAAAACCTCAAATCACTTACATTGCTAAAAAGGGGATCCAACAGACTCTTAGCATTAGGAGTTGCTATAACTCTAAGATTTGGCAACTTCTGGGAGAGTGGCTTTAAGGTCTTCAAGTGGCAGTGGTCATCTAGGCTTTGTGTAATCAACAAGCAATCCACCTCAGGAAGATCAGTAAGCTGCACTAGAATCACATGTCATGGAGAGAAGTCAACAATCACCGTTAACAAATAAAAGTAACCTACAACTCAGAACAACCAGTTACCATATGAAGAGAAGTAGTTCATATAGAACAAGGTTAGTTGGACTTGGCCACTATTTTATAATTCCAGTTTCGATCATGGTCAATCATCGCCTATGTTTGTAGACTCTTCAAATGTGTAAAGCACAGGTGTGAGACACTCGACACTAGGGTAAGGGTGAAGGATATGTTTCTGTATGTAGTGGGACATTTAACTCGGAAGCATATTTAGCAATTCAAGTTCGCCGGAAATTAGCAATATTCTCACATTAAGAATTGAGTGCCATATGAAACCTTGTAAACATGGTTTTATCTAGAAAGTAAGAGACAGATGTTAAGCAACGTGAGTATTTTGTTGTGCTCCAGTATCCTTGATATGCAGGGTAAATGGCTCCCACACTTGGGACATGCGCTCGCACCCAATACCATACCTGAAGTCCATGTGAATTCATAGCAAAACCTAACTACGTAAGGCTTGATTATTTTTTTCCGTCATATGGTTTATCTCTAAGTAGTTACTTATCCCAATTGCTAGACAAACCCTTCGGACAGTGAGAAAAGAGAAATCCAGAAAGCAAAATTGACCAATAAACCCCCATTTCTCATCTCTTTTATTCATCAAAACAAGATATAGGATTCTCATTTCTTTTCTCACCATTCAAAGGGCCGCAAGGGTTTGTGTTGTCGGACTTTCGTAATTTTAATTCATGAAACTTTTAAATATTCTCCTACTGATTGGCAAGGTAATAAAAACACAAAATCAGCTCATAGAGAAAATGGTACCTGGAAACTTTTCAAGAACTTCTTGGCAGCGTCATAAAGCCAGGGAATTCCAAAATCCAAGTTACCCACCAAGATTGGATCAACCAGAATTTTCAACCCACAAACATCCCACAGCCAACTATTGCCCTAAACCATAACTCATTTTTGTATCAACCCATTCCCCCAAAATAACACACACACACACAAACCAATAACTGAAAACGAAAACCCACCTCCAAATAAGTAAGTTTGAACGCATCAGCCCCAGAAATAGTCGAGCTCACTGGGTTTTCCTCGGAAATTACAGCAGAAACAACCCTACCCGACCTGTAATTGTAAGTCACGCTACATAATTTAGAGAATAAACTAGATTAACTAATACCCAACTAGGTTATACAAATACACATGAGAGAGAGACCTGTGTGTTGAGAGCTTCAAAGAGTTCGAATTGGAGAAAAGTGGAGTATGGTGGGTTGGGGTGAAATGGGTAACTGCGAATGGAAAGATGGGTTTGGATTTGGAGGGTTTGGAGATGGGGTACTCCTTGGAGATGTGGCAGGGGGTAAGAGAATTGCATTGAACGGCCATTCGTGAAGGACGATTCACGAGGACTGAGAAGCACTAGTGCCTGGCTCCGTTGAGCTAGTTTTATCCTCCTCTCCTATATATCCTCCTCTCCTCCTCCTGTATATAAAGGAGCAGTTTTTCGGAGGCCATTTTTTAAATTTGGGACCAATTTGCCCTTTAATTTCTGCCATATTACCAGTGGCACAACCAAAACTCAAACCATATCAGGCTGCCACGTAATTGCCTCACCTCCTCTACTTCGCTCCCTCTGGTTTAGAGAGAGAGAGAGAGAACTCACGGATGAGAGAGAGATAAGAGAACGAACGTGGCCTCACCCCCTCTCCTTCTCTTCCTCTGGGCGTTTTTCCGAGAGGCGAAGCTGGAAACGGAACCCAGCAGTGTCGACATCGTCGTCTCCGCTTTCCCCCTTTGCTACAGTTGCTCGGTGGGCGTGACGAGCTACTATTGCTCTCGCTTTCTCTCCCTCTCCGCCTCCAAAGCTGCTGCGTTGCCGTCGTCTTCGTTTGCTCCGGCGAAGCTTAGCCCAGTTAGCGCCTCCAGCAAAGATCGTCGTTGTCAGAAATCATGGTCGTCGCTGGTAAGTTCTTCACCTGGGTGGGTTTCGATTGGTGGATTGTTGGATTTAGTAGTAATTTCTGGGAGTGGGTTTCGATTTGTGGGAACTGGATAGTGGCTGAATTGGCGTATTAGGGTTTCGTTTGGATAGTGGGTTTCGAATGAGCTTCAAAAACAACTGGGCCCAACTCATTTGGACTGAAACTTAAATAAAATCAATGGCCCGTAGATGCCCATAAATAATACTTCTATATGTGCCAAATTTGGGTATAAACACCTTCACCCACGACTTCTCCTTTGCCCTATTATAACTTCTTAGTCACTGTTTTACGTTTGGCTCAGATTCTATCTTTGTTTCCGTACGTATTTGCTTATTATTCGTTTTTCTGAAAGGCTTTAAGCTAGCTCATTACAGAAGAAGGCATAATTCACAAGCGATTTATCTATAAGTTTGGAAGAGGATTGATGCAGGGCCCCCAAAAGTCATTAGATGCACAGTGGCGGTGCCACGATTTGACGGTGAAGGTGGCACCAAGAAGATCAATATACTAGATGGTAGAAAAAAGGTGCATGTGTCCTAACATTAACCTTTCATAAATACCCTTAAAAAAATTCATGTACTGAACTTTAGAACATTTCAGAAAAGACCAAAAAGTCTTTTATCTTTGTCTTTAGTATGCTAATGATTTTAGGGATAATTTCTTTCCTTTGTAAGTCTGTAGTTTTCTTCCACCGAGACAAATAAGTTTTCCAAATGCAAATCTAACAAGAGTTCATATAAGAAGAGATTTATGTGAAAAATATTCCTATAATAAAGTTAGGCCTCCAAACTTAGCATTAATCATTGCAGATGCATCTCAATGTAGAAATTCATATGAGGACTATCAAACCTAATTTGAACTCTCCTCATATAATAGTAATTTCAAATCTGTTCACTTTGAAATCCGCATCTATGCAAACGGAGCCTTGAGCTTGTGTGAATGAACTTTGATTGAATGTTGGGTAGATTGTGGGATTAGCTGGGGCGATGATCAAGTATTCTAGAAGGGTGGAAGGATTGGATGAAGACGGAGTTGACATTGTGGGGACAGGAGGTGATGGCGCCAACACATTGAACATTTCTACCGGTGCTTCTATACTTGCTGCTGCTTATGGTGCAAAGGTGAAATTGTTTTTTGTGTCAGGAGTGGGAGTTATATGAATTTTCATTAGATATTTTAATTCCGAAAATGCAAAAGCTGACTGGTGGTCTGCAATCTTCGTTGCAGCAAGGTAATCGATCAAGTTCTTCAGCTTGTGGAAGTGCCGACATCTAAGAAGCACTAGGGGTTATAATTGACCTTGATCCAGAGGTATCTCTAACTTGTGGAAGTAGATCATTTGCTGCTAAATTTGTAGTATTAGATTGCTTTGCAGTTTTTTGGGTATAAGTTACATGCTTTATAGTAGAATTTTGTAGCCTATAACAACTGAATTCATATGATTCTGAGTGATATACTGTCTAGAATATCCATTTCACCTGGTTCACAGTTAGTTCTATAGCTGTAATATGTCTGCTTAGCTCATTCAAGACTGCCTTGTAGAGCATCCAAAAGTATTGTCTATTAAGACAGTACTGTTGGGAGGTACTTGCTATAGAAAGTCAGTAATAATCACATGCATCAGAAGAAGAGATATAGGTTTCGATTTCCAAATTAGAAACAGTCAAATAAGCCGAGTTTGGCCTCCCAAGTAACAATTTATCCACATTAGACTAGCACTTCCTTGGGAAACGGGGTTATGGCTAAGGTTACTACTTGCAATTGGAAGACCTGTGGATTTTGCACAAATATGGAGTACTTTGAAGTAATATGGCATGTACATAGTTCTATTTGACATTGTCCTCTTCATTTGACCACTTTGATGTCACAAAGTTCCATGCTAGATCTTAGTTGCACAAAGCGGGAGCGGGAGCGCGGATATGTGGAAGCTCCTAAGGTTAGGAGCGTCTTAGGAGCGTATATATAATTATTTATATAAATATATGTGAAATTATCTCATAAAAATATATACTAATTTTACCAATTGTTATCAAACTGTAACTTTGGATGAAACTGTAAATATGCATACTTGTGTGTAATATAAGTGACATTTTGTAACTTAAGGGGGCAAACTGTAATTTGGGAAAAAAGAAAACGTTAAAGTTAAACGGCGGCGTGTATATGTACTACTTATATACAGATTATACATACAGTGTACTCCACAAACCCAAAAATCGTACACATTGCTCACAGAACTGAAGTGGCGCCTCTCTCACTCTCTCTCTCTCTCTCTCTCTTCTCTGTAATTTCCTCTCTCTAGTAAGGCAATCTTAGACGAGGGCGTCGGAACGACGACATCGAGCGCCGATCTCAGCCTCTCCATGCGGCGCAGGCCTAGGGCAGTGTTCTAAAACTCGGAAATACTCGGCGAGTACTCGCCGAGTACTCGGTACAAGGTGCCTAGCCGAGTAGATTTAGGCATACTCGGTGGAATTACTCGGCCAGACGATTACTCGGAATTACTCGGCGAATACTCGGCGAGTACGAGTAATCGCTCAGAATTACTCGGCGAGTACTCGGCGAGTACGAGTAATCGCTCAGAATTACTCGGCGAGTACTCGGCGAGTACGAGAATACTCGGAATTACTCGGTAAAATCGAAAAAAATTGAAAAAAATGGGGTAAAATTCATAATATGTTAAATTTGAGGGGTCGTTAGTGTAATTTCAGTATATTTTTATACTTACCCAGTTACCCTAATCGACTGAACACAAAGCTGCTGCTGCTGTTCCTCTTCTTCTTCAACATATAAAAAAAAAATCCAAGTAATTTCTACTCGCCGAGTAATCGCCGAGTACTCGGCCTACAAGGTACAAGGTGGCCGGCCGAACGAGTACCGAGTACCGAGTTTTAGAACATTGGCCTAGGGTGAGCGCCGACAAGGCATCGACGGAGGTGGAGGTTTCCGATATGTTTTCGTTGGAAGCCGAGATCTGTTTCCGTGTTTCCTTCCAGCGAGATCTGTTTCCGAGATCTGTTTTCGAGCTTTGTAGCTGCACATAGAACAGATCAGGTGACGTTATATCCCTCTCTCAGTTCCGGTGAGATTTTTTTTTCAAACCAGAGAGAACCAGACGCTCTGATGTCAGTCGGGAGCGCGCTCCTCTGTCGACGGGTTCGCGCTCCAGTCACGAATCTGACTTTGGAGCGCAAATTCGCGCTCCTGTGTTGGGAGCGAGGCTAGGTCACACGAATCCTGCTACTAAGTGCTAGATCATATAGAATGAATTTTGTTAAACCTGTTAAGCGAATACTTATAGAATTGGAGAAGTTAGGGTCACCTTTTCCTATGCGTGTTTTGTGATTCTTACTTGATGAAAACAGGAGGTGACGAGGTGCGTAAAAGAAGTAGGAATTGGTTTTATGATCACTCCCATTTACCGTCTGGCAATGAAGATTGTCGGTCCAGTGAGAAAAAAGCTAAAAGTGAAAACTGTTTTCAACATCTTGGGCCCCATGCTGAATCCTGCACGGGTCCCGTATGCTGTTGTTGGGGTGTACAAGGATGACCTGGTAAGTCATTCTCCCCACAATTACAGCAATATTGTTGCAGATGTTTCTTAGATTTGATTCCATTCTTTATGTTTCTGAAAGGGGTCTATGTTTAATTCCTTGGACATGTCTATAAAATGGCAAGAGCACTTCAAAGATTTGGCATGAAAAGGGCACTGGTCATTCACTCAAAAGGCCTAAGTGAAATGATAATGAGTCGTCTTGGTAAGCCGCCTTCCATTGGGTGTAATTGGCTGAGGCTTGTTAAGACTTCAGCTCCTTAGCTATTGTGTTTAGTTCCTCCTATTTTTCTTTCCTGATTTTGTGCTTAAACTTTTGTCACCTGACTCGAGCATAAATCTTTTGAATTGCAATGGACAGGGCCTGGATTAGTCCTTGATGTTACATCGGATAATATTCAAAAGTTCTCATTTGATCCCTGTAAGTGTCTTGCTCGTTCCTTAAAATCAATTTCTATTCAATGACAGGCTGAAAGGCGGATGAGACTGGGCCGCCCTACCCAAGTTTCAAAAATTTTCTAGAATCGTATTAGTTTTTGTCTTGAAAACATCAATGTTATTATAGAAAATCTAACATCCACCCATTTCAAGATTTTTTTCAAAAGTTTTCATAAGCGTCCTCTTAAATTTCAAAATTTTATGTTAATATGATCTATCTAATCTTATGCTAACGTCCATTTATAACAACACATAGTTGCTGCACATGAATTAGCACTTGTGAGAGTATTAGTTTTTCTCTTTTTGTATGTTTGGTGCAATGGTGCTTAGTGCTTCACCTCTTAATTATATTTTCCATATATTGTTTCATGTTAGTTTCCCATTGTGGTGTGTACTATTATAATAATGGAACTCGTGCAAGTGGTAATTCAATTTAGTGAAGTGGGATTAAATTTGGAAAATGACAGAATAGAAGCCTCCTCCAAACCAATAGATCTCACATCTTATGTAAAACCTGCTCTATGATTTTTGTAAGAATGTTCAGGATGACTTTAGCTACTAAATGGAATAATACTGTATTTGTTTTGCAGATATGGGAATCTATATACGTAGGAAAATGTTGCTATCGGTGGTACGCCCATGCTGGCCCTGGGGTTATCTATAATATTTTGTGTATGTTGTAACTTGTAACATCCCTTGGGTTTGTGCGCCAGCCATTTGATGTTTTTGTTGAGAACATTGAAACTTCTTCAAAATAGATTACCAAATCTGACTAGAGTAGGAGCATTCAAAGGAAAAGAGTGATTGGCAGTTTCATAAAAAACAATTGTTTGCATGGCAGCAATTGGCCATGCAAAGTGAAGGAGGGTAATTCTGTCTTTTTGTCCCAAGCAAAAAACATGGACCATATCAGGCCACGTAGGTACCTCTCCCCTCCTCATTTTCTTCATCTGCTAGAGAAATACACAAAGAGAGAGAGAGAGAGAGAGAGGAGTCAGCAGATGAGAGACACAAGGAGAGAGACGATAGTGTTGGTGGCGATCAGTGGCAGTGGTGGCCGTAGATGGCAGTGTAAAAGCAAACGTCGAGAGGTTGCTAGGCCTCTCTCTCAAATTTCCTGGTTCATCATGTGTTTTCTACCTGCGGTTTATGGTTGAGAGTTTTCTTCTGTGCTTTGCAGTTTTTCAAGGTGACTTGTTAATGACTTGATTTATTCTCCCTTCATTATTCTAGGTGTTCTTACCAAATTTTAATGTCAGAACTCCATAATTTACTTATACTTCTAAGGTTCAGATTATTGATATTGGGGAGCACTACCTGAATTCATTTGTGCTTGATTTTGTTCGGTTTTGTTGTCAGATAGAGAGGATTTTCAGAACATAATGAAGGGTGGAGATGTGTATAGAATCGGAGCTGGTTACGTGTTCTACGCGAGGAATACTACAAAGGGCCAAAGGCTCCATATCATTTCCAGTATTGACAAGTGTGATGGCTTCGAATTGGGCAGTCATTTCATGACTGTTGTAAGAAAATCATTTGCTGATTTTTTGGATGCTAATTGTCTTTCCAATTTTTATTTCATAACATGTCTATGCCAACGTTTGGAGAATTCATTTATGTTAGTTTTGTACCCTTTTGATTTGTGCAGTCTTTGTTTGGAGAATTCATTATTGTTAGTTTTGTACCCTTTTGATTTGTGCAGTCTTTCTTTATCGTTGGAGAAACGAATCCTGTGTCTGTGCTTTTTGGTTTCGACGTTGTGACTCTTGCAAATGCCTTCAATGTAAGCATTATGTACCAATGGTTAGACCATAGTGCTATGTAACTATACATGCACAAATTCATGCAATCCTCACATTTAACATGGCATATGAAATTCTTGTATCGAATTGATATCATTACCACTGTAGTTCATAATCTCAAAATTCAAGGCCACCATTCACAACCTTCTCCCCCTTTTGACACTATGTTGTTTTTCATTACATTTGTTTGTCTGATCACCTTCTATCGGGTTTTAGGGAACATTTCATCTACTTGGTCACATAATAAGCAAAAGGATTACTTGTCTCGTATATACAAAGTGCAGATTATAGGTTTATATGTACTGTGCCTTCGTACCTATTACCAACTACTTCTTACAGTTCCAACTATGCGGTTAAAACCCCAAAAAATTATTGCCCTCAAACATAACTTCTTCTCTTCAACAGGCATGGCACGAATGGAGAACCTAGTATGGAACAAGAAAATACTAAAATATACGGAGTAAGTAATTTGAATATTAAAAAGAATGGAAACGCGATTTGTGAGGTTCACTGATTTTTCCCGCGACTTTCAATCTCTAATATTTGAGCCATTTTGACTCAAGCAGTTTCCATAAAATGGTCATGGATAGTGTCATTTGGCAAAAAAATGGCAATGATAGTACGAAATGGTGCATTGCCATTTGCAAGGCCATTTTTCAATAATTTCTCTTGCATCTTTTTTCCTAACTAACTTTCACTACCATCTACCATTCTCCCTCCATCTTCGTTAATGCATATGTTGTCATCGCAAATTGCTTTATCTAAAGTTGGATTGAATCATTTTCCCCTCTTTGCATGTGATTCTGCCATAATTTTATGAGTATGAAAAAATTTTGATATCAAATTAACAATGTTCCCTCAAATCCCTTTCGATTCCTCTAATTTTTCAAGAATATTTATCTATGATCTCTCTCTGACACACCCAAAAACAAGGGCAAGGGTCCAGTCCAGTCCCCATTACAACCAGTTTGGTCCAGTTTAGACTCATTTATGGGCCCTTTTTGGGCCCACAACAATGATCGGAATTGTTCACTTTTTAAAACTCGTCGAGAACATTGATCACTCGAAAAATCACGTTGATCGAATGTCATTTAATATGATTTCGAAATACATTTATCTTCGGATAATTGTGTCAAATGAGTTGCAATCCAGCATTGCACACTTTTTTTCCCAAACTTAATGCAATTTGAAATCATATCAAACCATATCCAATTAGATTGACCCCATGCAATCCAAAGACCCCGGGGTTTCGGACCCAGCGGTTATGGCTGTGGAGGCAACAGTTGCGGGCGGCAGAGGTGCCAAAGTGGTGGTGATGGCAACGGTGGTGGTGGCGTGGTGGATGAGAGCTTAGTTGGTACAGAGGCCCGGGTATATGGTGCTGGTGCGGATGTTACGATCAGTGAGGGTTTGGTGGGCACGAAGGCCCAGGTAGGCGGTGGCGTGGGTAAAGGTGATGATGGTGGCAGTGGAGCAGGTACGAGAGGGAGTAGTGGTGGCACAGCAGAAGAGGAGGAAGAAACTCCGCTCATGAGGCGGCTCCACTCCGACCTGGGGAAGGCCCCGGTTGTCGTAGAGGAGACGGTGGAGACAGAGACCCCAGCTGTTTTGTAGGCAAAGGCGAAGGCACGGGTTTGTCACGGCTCATTGGTTCGGGTGACTTTCTAGAGTTGGCTAGTGCCTGGGATTTGGCCTAGTCCGTATAGGTTGAGCTCGGAGTGGCAGCGGCTTTGCACGTGGCCTGGTTAGATGAGGAGCGACGGGCAGCGGATGAGGCCCGAGTAGAGGAGAAGGAGGTGTGGGTTGGTCCGCGGAGGACGGTTGTGGATGAGGCGAGGGCGGCGCTTCATGGTCGGGCCCTTTTTGTTGAGGCAACCTTCATGCCACTATTACACGTGGTCGTGTCGTCTGGCTTAGAGGTGTACCCACCACGGCAGGAGCTTTATGACGAGGCATTGGCCTTGTGAGACCCCTCACACCACCTATTTGAGAGATCCGCAAAGGTATGCTTTAGTACTTGCATTTCAATACGTTGCTTGCATTTCGATCCCTAGCTTTGATTGTTATGCCAATTGTCGTATTTGCTTGTTTGCTAGAACAGGCAGTGGTGGTGACATGCTATGGGGGGCGGCCAAGGTGCCGAAGTTTTAGGAGAAGCTCTCGGAGGCGGTACGGGAGTCGGTGAGGCAGGTAGGCTTTGGCAAGTTCGTCAGTGTACAGACGAGGGCAAGCAATGATCGCTAGCTCGTGCGTGCTCTTGTTGAGAGGTGGTGGGGCACAAAAAACTCATTCCACTTCCCTCTTGGTGAGATGAAGATGATGCCGTTAGACTTTGCAGTGATCACAGGTTGGAGGCGACCCTATCCTTTTTGACGCAGCGATGGGCAAGGATGCTGGTACGTGGAGGTTGTACTTGAGGTACACGCTGCAGACGGAGAAGAAGGATGCTCAGTACTCGCAGCTGTTTGACTTATGGAGGCGAGACCCAGTTGACAGGGTGGAGGAGGAACAGTTGGCCCATTGCTTCTTGTTGTTCGTGTTTCATGCGTCCCCGTTTCCAAACACGCACAACCGAGTACACTTGGCTTTTCTTCCGACACTTCGAGACTTGGGGCAGATCGCCCGATATGACTGGGGAGGAGCGGCTTTAGGGGCCTGCTATGCCTTCATGGGGTTTCTTTCACGTGGGGCTGCGTCGGTAGATACTGGTTTGTCTAGGAGGTATAAATTGAACTTCTCTTTTTGATATGGGCGTAAATGTTCACATTAGTGCCCTTTAATTTATCTTTATTAAGTTCCATTTATGTTATTATTTGAAACTTAATGCTTAATTTATGTATTGTAGATATTTGGAGGATTTGATACAAAAAGCGTGAAATTAAAATATTATACGGTGATTGAGGCTGATATGATTGAAGGTCATATGGAGTCAAAGGGTTCACTGCGCATGCGAAAGGATTCTTGTGTTGCAGCCCATGGGCATTACTGATTCCATTGTGTGGGCCCAAAGGGTTATTGTTCATTAATTTATATTTTGACTTTTTAGTCTTTAACCTGGCAACAGTATAAGGCTTTTTCGGCATGGCCCACGGCTCTGGGAATAAGCAGAGGAATAGGAATAGGAAGAGGGTTTTATTAGTTTATAAAAGGGGGTAAACCGCAACGGAGAAGGATATATTTTTTCGGAGAACGATTTGTTTATTGCCACGCACGGACCAAAAAAAAGAGAAGCGGCGGTGATATCTTCTTGGATTCCCACGCACGATTGACAAACGAAGAACTGGGGCTGCCGAGGTTTTAGTTCTGAATATTGTTTACAGTATGTGTTACTCGAAATATCTTATCTTGTGGCATGGCCGAGTTCAATTCTTGGTAAAAGGTGTAGAATGGAGTACTATATTCATTGTCTTAACTCTTGTTGGCATGATAAATGTTCGGAACCTACGTTTGGTTACACGTACATCATTTTTTTTTTTTTTTGGTCTGGTATAGCCACCCGTTTCTCACTTGAGAAATGGGGAGAAAAGTAATACCCGTGTCTTTCGCGTGAAGAAAGTGGATGTTTATTTTATTTTTTTTATTTTTTGTATTTCATTTTATTTCTTACCTTATTTATTTCTTTTAGTTATTTTTCTTGTTGTCTTGGAGGCTAACATTTTGTAGGTTATTCGATCTAAGTTGGGGGGTCTCCCTCTCTCTATAGTTTACTCTACTTAGCCCTCCTTTTCGAGGTGATATCTCTCCTATCTTTTACGTTTCTGTCCGATCTATATTTTCTTTTATTTTTTTTCATACTTTCAATGAGGACATTGAATAGTTCAAGTTGGGGAGAGAGATCACTTTATTCTTTATCTTGTTAATAAAAAAAAATTTGAAAATTAAAAAAACTTGTTGGATCCTTTCTATTTGAAACTTGAAGATTGCGATATTTATTTGTTGGTTGCTTGTGCTGAGAATCTGTGGGCATACCTTGAATATTTATGTGCAAGGTAGTTCTTTTTGCTAGCTTGGCGATAGGAATTTATCCTGGCATACACTCTTAACATCTTTGCATTGCACGTTTTTTGGACCTTGACTGCTTGTGAGTTGTAACTTGAGTATTTTCAATGGCTACATTGGTGGAGCCTCATGCATATAGCCTTTTTTTTGTTGAGCTCCACCATCTATACTGTGTATGGAGAAAGGTTAGTTAATGATGTGAAGGTGAATTATTGAGAAGGGAATGAGTGGAGTTGTGAATTGAGTTTTGATTGACTGGTGATCTTTCCTTTTTTAAAAAAAGAAAAAAATGAAATAAATAATAAATAAATAAAAAAGAGCAAAAAGGGAAAACACCATATTACTGTGGAAAGGAGAAATACTTGTTCTAAATGTGAGTTTGTGTTAAAGGTAGGAAAGAGAGTTGTGGCGGAGTTGAAAAAAAAAAAGAGAAGAAAAAAAAAGGGCACGCATCTTTATATTTGCCTTATGTGAGCTGTTGTTGGCCTATTCTCGGACATTTGAATTCTTACCTAGCCTTGAAATGTTTTTCCTTACCTAACGTTATCACCAGAATTGAAGTCTTATATAATCTTAGGGGCAATAGGTTGTGGATTGGTGGATAGAGAAAGTTTCCAATACTTGACATACTGTTCATGAGATCATGTGTCCACTATATAAACCGTTCTTTTCGTGTCATTATGTGCGGAAGTATCTTGCTTCCATTTACATAACGTCTGCCCGCACATATTGAGAGTAATATGCACCTTGTTTCGAGTGATTTCATTTGTTGAGTGCATGACACAGTGAGATTTGAAGTCGAGACTCGGTCCGGAGAGAAATTTTGGTTATTTTTCACTTGTGACCGAAGCCCTTGTTCACACACGCTAAGTATAGGTGTCGTGACTCATTTTTATGACTTGATAGTATCTAGAATTGCTTATGTCGTTATCTCTTTTCGATGGCTTCATAATCTTTACTTGAGATATCATTGAGCTGTCTTACAGGTTTTTGGGTTCCATGTGAAGAGGAACTGTGGTGTTTTGTGGGTGATCACTGTTGAAAACCCTCATGAGACTTCACTCATCCTACCGGGGCCGCCTGGGGGTTTAAAAGAACTATCGGTTTCAATTTGTTTTCTTTAGTTGCATTTTGTTTTCTTTGCTCGGGACTAGCAAAGTGTAAGTTGGGGGGTGTGATATGGGCGTAAATGTTCACATTAGTGCCTTTTAATTTATCTTTATTAAGTTCCATTTATGTTATTATTTGAAACTTAATGCTTAATTTGTGTATTGTAGATATTTGGAGGATTTGATACAAAAAGTGTGAAATTAAAATATTATACGGTGATTGAGGCTGATCCGATTGAAGGTCATATGGAGTCAAAGGGTTCACTGCGCATGGGAAAGGATTCTTGTGTTGCAGCCCATGGGCATTACTGATTCCATTGTGTGGGCCCAAAGGGTTATTGTTCATTAATTTATATTTTGACTTTTTAGTCTTTAACCTGGCAACAGTATAAGGCTTTTTCGGCATGGCCCACGGCTCTGGGAATAAGCAGAGGAATAAGAATAGGAAGAGGGTTTTATTAGTTTATAAAAGGGGGTAAACCGCAACGGAGAAGGATATATTTTTTTGGAGAACGATTTGTTTATTGCCACGCACGGACCAAAAAAAAGAGAAGCGGCGGTGATATCTTCTTGGATTCCCACGCACGATTGACAAACGAAGAACTGGGGCTGCCGAGGTTTTAGTTCTGAATATTGTTTACAGTAGTTTTCTTCCGAGTTTTTTTCTTTTAAGTTATTTAAAGTTTTGTTCAAATCTTCGCACTCTGGTAATTTGTATTGATTTTTGTTCTTTATTAAAGTTGTTCATCGGTAGTCAATTAGTTGTTATCTTTTGTTTATTTATTTATTTACTTTTTCTCGCGTAAAAAGCATGATTAATTCTAGGGTTTTATTCCTTTCATTTTTAATAATGAGTGAGTAGTTTTTCTGAGGTTTGATCGCTGGGTAAAGGCGCACCGTGACCAAATTAGGATTCGTCTCGCAATTTTTCATACGTTAATTTAATTAAATAATTTAGTTGGTGAAAACTACGTCCGTTGGACGAATCCAAGGCATTGCCGGGCTCATGTGAGCGGGAACGGGGGACCAAAACTTGTTCGCCACTGTGTACGGGACCGGCAACCTTAGGATTCGCATCTTTCGGAGTTTCCAATTCTCCCTAAATTTAATCGTTTTTAGAACCTTGAAAAGCGAGCGGATTTTGATTGGGTAGCGAGCGTCGGATTCCCTATGACCGTGCCTCTCTTTTAATTATTTGAGCAAGTTATCTGTTGGTGTGTGTTAATTAATCAACCAAAAGATAAGGGGTGGCTACCTAAGAGCCTATTTAAATCTTAACAACCCGAGGTTCCACAGCACACACTTCACCGTCCTTAGTGGATTCGACTCCGGTCTTACCGGGTATTGTGCTGCATCGGTCTCAGCCCTACGCTTGGGCAACCTATTATTTTAGGTCTAGGAAACCGATGTAGCATAATATCCGGTAAGTCCGGAGTTGAATCCACAAAG
Source organism: Rhododendron kiyosumense (assembly GCA_019656275.1). Classification (NCBI taxonomy): domain Eukaryota; kingdom Viridiplantae; phylum Streptophyta; class Magnoliopsida; order Ericales; family Ericaceae; genus Rhododendron; species Rhododendron kiyosumense. The sequence goes on from BPLS01000714.1 coordinate 593,190, forward strand.
ACGGTAACGTGTGTTAAGAATTCGGGTAGTTATTTTTTATTTGTTTTCTTTTTAGTTCTTTATTTTTTTTAATTGTTGAAAAAAAAAATGGCCCATTTTGCAAGTTGGTATGGAAGTTATGCAAGACAATTTAATTGTCCAGTGTCACTTCCTATATTTTATGGTTTGGGCTCAGAAAATCCTTTTTCGCATGTTCATAATCTTGAGGAAGCTTTTGGTAGCGATGAAGTGACTCTTTTACATGTATTCCCAGCATCTTTGCGTGATAGTGCTCATGATTGGTTTAATTTTTTGAGTCCAAGATTGATATGGAATGAGATTATAATACAATTTTTCAAAACTTTCAATCCCTCATATGAATGGAGCAGGTTAATCTGGACTGGTTGCAAGTGCTATGAACCCTACAACCGTACCTTTCTTTTAATTATTTGAAAAGTACAATCAAATCCTAGATTTAGTTAGTCTCCCAATCAAACCAACAAGGGGTGGCTACCTAAAAGCCCATTTAAATTATAACAACCCGAGTTTTTAGTCAGCACACATAACCGTCTTTGTGGATTCGACTCCGGACTTATCGGATAGTATACTACGTCGGTCTCCACCCTACGCTTGGGACAACCCATTATTTTAGGATTAGGAAATCGTCAAGCACTTTTGTTATTGCAAGTTAGTTTTAATACACTTTCGCATATTTTATACTAACTTCTTGGATTTCGAACTTTGCAGCTTTGGACATATGAGGTTCTGAATTTGCACCCTTCAAAGACCTCCTACCCTAGCTCTGTGATACTTCCTTGAGCCCTCCGATGGGAGAAGAAGTACCACGGGGCGAAGAATGGGAAGGGCTAGTTGGATGGCTACTGTCTCTACTTGGACAAGCTAAGACCTAACCAAGTAAATAAGAATTCCATTCGATTTCACACCTTAAATTATTGCTTGTTGATGTTGTTCGCTTCTGGTAGCAGGTTTACTGGCGCGTGTGGGACCGACTCAAGGCTCGAACCGACACCTCGACAAGGTTACATATGACTGTAGTGACTTGCAAGACTCAAAAGAATTGCGAGAGATGACCTTGGAACAAGATTTGCACCTTGATTTGACCGAAAAGTGAGAAATATTGACTATATCATGCTATGGCTCCATATTTTGGTCAACAGCCCAAACCAACGCTTGTGCAAAGTTATACAAGGTTATAGTGACTTGTGCAACTCGAAAGAATGACTCGAAAACGTGGTTGGAGACCTCGATGCGACTTAAGAATCAATTTTTATTGACTTTTGACACCTCGACCTCGAATTTTGACAAACAACCCAAACCAAAACGTTCCTTAAGTCTTAAATACTTGTTGAAAGGTGTTTTTACAGTTGAAAGTACCCCTGAGAGGCTTGATTCTGAGTTTTGACCTCTGCTGCCAAAAACTGCTAAATTGCAGACTATAAAACGCCGCATGGCGTTATAAAATGGCATACGTTGTTTTGCAAAATATCATGTTGTCAAAATGTATCACGTGGTGTAATGTAAAACACCGTATGTTATATCAGAGTTTTAAGACACTGCACGGTGAATTGGTATGCCTCACAATGTTCTGTGCCTGATAGTCTACAGCTTTGTCTTTCCCAAGATTGATGGCACGATGGTTGAAGTTTGACCCATGCAATAGCATTTCTAAGCCAATGCATGCCTGTGTGAGGTTTATATGCTATGACCACACTGACTCATGGAAAATTTATGTTTTGGAGGCCCGAGATGTATGAAAAGTTGAAATTATTTCCCCCAAATCCCCTATAAATTTAGGCCTTCATCCTCCGGTCATTTTCATCCCAAAATCCTATTTTCTTTGGCTCACATTTCTTACAAGTCCCTCCTTTCAAATGGCTTTTTCGCTCACTGATTCACTCCATCCTTGGTTGATTTTTATGGATGGCCTTGACTAGCTTAACTTTAGAGGTCATGGCTTATCATCTGTGAGGTATCTTCGCAACATCCGCCTCCGCCCTGAACTTTGAAGGTGACGGTAAGCTTTTAGGATTCGGATGTGCATGTGTTCCGGCTCAGAGAGCAAGAGTTATGCCCAACCGTCGAGGAATTTCACGCCTATCTTGGTATCTTTGATTCAAAGGACGATTCGAAGCAAAAAAAGAGAGAATAGCTCAAAGAGTCACATGATTCACGTGAAGATTTGGTGAGGGAGTAGAAAGTCAAAGACGTAGATATTACGCATGGACTGGATATGAATAACTCGTTGGCTATAGGTTTGAAATTACTCCAGAGATGTAGGTAGTAGGTACAATCTTAACTTTAACTTCGGCTTGTCTGATATCCTATTAGAAGTGACGCCTCCTAATGGCCGAAATGCCAAACCCACTTGTACACGAAAGAAATATTATTCTATGCACATTTTTTGTGAGAATATCATCCCTACGATGCATGAAAATGTCTACAATGTCTTGTCGGCGATGCTCAAGGTGAGTGGTGGCTCCGCTCAGTACTTGGTCCGCAATGGCCAGCTCAATATCATAAGGCTTATCGAGATATTCTTTCCCCTCGGCGGCCTTATGAACATGATGTACCAAACCTGACGCATGACCACCCTATGCATGTGCTTGCTTGCTGTCTATTTCTTGATTCCTTCTGAGGGCCATGCTTGTCACGCCTTCGATTTTCAACTTAATAATAATACTAATAACTTTAAAGGAAATCCAACGCAATATACCTATAAAAATATCCCAAAAGGCTTTCCCATAAACCATTTCCAAAAAGTACTATCAAGTTCAAGGGGTTACTAAATTGACAGTCCGGTCCCAAATTCCATAATTGGTCAAAAGAATAGAAGTTTAAAGATTACATGTTCCCAAGTCAAATGAATATTTATATAGAAAGTACAATTACATCTCCAAAAGAGTTTTACAAAAGATGTTAATGTAATTTTTTCCATATTAGCTCTCAAAAGAATGATCAGGCATGCACGCCAAACACGTCGTATTAATGTCCCTATGGTGTACCTAAAAAAATAATAGGATGAGCTACAGTAGCCCAATAAAAAAATCTCAACTAAATCTGTATGTGTATAGGATGATAAGTGCGAAATCATATGAATGATACTGTAAGGGAAATCGCATAACAAAGAAATGATGAAACAATAACTCTATAACATTCGGTTTCACGGGATTCACACATAATCCTAATCAAAGATTCATAATTTGAAAAACAACACATATTGCCACCCTTAACCAAAATCAAGCATTCACTCATATCCTATACTCTGCGTTTCCACCCTTTGCGTTGCAATGAAAATCACCCGATAGGGTCTCTGTATTATTACCCCTTGCGTTACAGTAAACATCACTCGATTTGGGTCTCTGCATTACCACCCCTTGCATTGCAATAAATATCCCTTGCATTGCAATAAATATCACTCGATTTGGGTCTCTGCATTACCACCCCTTGCATTGCAATAAATATCACTCAATTTGGGTCTCTGCATTATCATCCCTTGCATTGTAGAGACTTTCCCATTCCAACCATTAGACCACAACCACTCCCTCTCATCTATCTTGATTTTATCAACACATTCATCTCTCAAAACAATGCATCATATCACAAACATGACATACATGTGTTCATAATTAATCTCATCTCATAACAATCTCATACCATCTTCATACTATTGCAGCTCGAATACATAAGTACAAACTCACTTCTATTATATTAGAAAGAAAATACAAAACCCCCAATTTTACTCAAGTAGCGAAATTCCAAACTTAATTATTCCTCAATTTCAAAATGAAATACCACTTAGAATCATGGAGGAGTGTTCAAAACATGAGCACCACATGTTACATAACTTCAATTAGGAGTGAGAGTACTCAAGCATCAAGAACCCTAACCAAGATCAAGGATTTCGCAAGTAAGATGTGGGTTTTTCTTCAAACATGGGTAAAATCAACAATAATAGAGGAAAGTCAAGAAATTGGGGAACCAAACACTTATTCAGCACATAAGCATGTAGAGTAAGGAGAAATCCCTACTGGAATGAGCTTTAAGACAACTCTAAATGTACCACACGAAGATCCGTCAAGAACAAGCTTTCCCGAAGCAATACCTCAAGATCTATACCTAGTCTACCCAAAAATGTGATCAATGAGTGAATCTAAACTTGGGTTTGAGAAGAGATAGCCAAAAACCATGGATCTTACCTCCAATAGTGAGAAACTCGAAATTCAGTTGATATTTGAAGCATTAACACATTGATCTTGAAGTTTTAGAGATGTTTGATGTGCAAATCCAAGGATTTGGGTGAGAGATTGAAGAGAGAAGGGAGAGAGACGGTTTTAGGGCTTGTTTCGAGGTCTTGGAGTGAGAAAATAACATGGGGTCTATTTATAGTGCCTAGGATCAAGTACAAAATTGTCAAAAATTTCTTAGCGGGTACTGATGCTGGAAAATATGCAGTATTGATATTGGCAACAAAATGCCAGCATTGCACAATCTCTAGTCAATGGGTACTGGTACTGGGAAAAACGCAGTACCGGTACCGCCTAGTATATCTCAAGATTTTACCAATGTGCATCAAATCAAACCCCAATCGCTACCAACATCTCCAAACACATATTCAACACCGAATTCATAGTCTAACTATTTTCCGAACATCCCATACATAACGGCACGTTAATCCATACAACCACGTTAATGAAATACACATTTAACTTGAAATACCCGTTCAAATTGAAACACGCAAGGACGTGGTGCCCAAGGTTTTGGCTAAAACTCTGCTTGGCTTAGACAATGTTCATTCTGGGGAAACTGAAGTGTTTGGGGGTAACCCGTTTCTCCTACAGGTAAGCTTCTCACTCATCTCTACTTTTTTTATTTTCGCACGTTCTCATATTACCTCGACACTCAAGTTGGCTTTCTATGGTTTCTCACTTGTTTTTCCTTTCTTTGAAGATTTGGCTTTGTGATAAGGTGAATTTGCTGACTGAGCCGCCAAGTAATTGGGTGTATGAAGCTAGGCTCTTGTCTCAGAGGGCTTTCGAGTTTCTGGATCGGCATGTGTCCGAATGGGTCCACTACTTAAGACACTTATCTGCCGAGACTATCTCCTGAAGGTGTCGCTAGTTGGACCTTCCGCCCATGATAGTGTGCTGCATGGGTTCTCAATGGGTTGTGCTTGCTGGGTTGAAGGCTTTCACTTTCTACGTCCCTTGCTGTATCCAACACCAGTTGGCTTGAGCAGGAGGCACCCTCAGAGGTTCTAATGGACGTTGTTATGCCTAACTTTTGCCACTCCGTCTTGTGCAACTATCAACGCAATTGGGGAACACGAGAGGTTACCGATGCTAGTCCTTATTCTTCCGTCCTGCCAGGTGGTAGCTACCGAAAGTGGTTGAGGAGGGATATTGCTACGAGGACACATGCACAAGGAAACTGACTCAACTCGACTCCTCTGACCATGGAATAAATTGTGGACCCACTTTATTTTCTAAGTTGTACTTTTATTTTCGAAAGTCATGCTCAGCCTTGTATTTGAAGCAGTTATTTAAATAAAAATTGAGTTATGAGGGGTTTCCCCCCTTTTGATTCTATGCTCGAGTTCTCTTTATGATTTGATTGACAACTTGGAGTTGATTTGATGGCTCATGACAAGGCCTTAAAGTAAGGCTGCCTACGTATCCTTTTTGCAAAATCAGGTCATGAAATAGTTCAGACTATTTTTAAGGCAATATCTAAAGGAATATAATGTGGCTAATGGATATGACATTGAATTCGTGAGAAATAAATCAAGTAGGATCACTGCTAAGTGTAGAATGTGATCATAGATATTTCCAAGTCCTAAGATTTTTTGTTCGTAGCTCTATTTTCATAATCATTCATGTTGTTTGTGTATAGAACTTGATCATAGAAGGTTATAATTGATGCGGATGAAGTGCTATTAATTATCGGGTACTCGTGATTTGTTTTTAAAAGGGTTTGTGTGAGCAATTGATGCGGATGGAGTTATATTAATTGTCGGGTACTCGTGATTATTTTTAAATGGGTTTGCGTGAATGTATTCTTTGTTTGATTATTTCTATGTTTTGATACATAAGGGTAAGAGAGGAACACAATTTTTTTGGCACCTCGAAGCCGAACTGCAGAAGAAATTGCCACTGATCGTTGACCAAGGGGATTGCGGAACGTGTGGTATTATTTCGGTGGCAAACTTTACTTCTGTCGTGTATGCTATTGATCAGAACATTGATCCTCCGGATCTAGTTTTGCAACATGTCCTTAACGACCTCCCAAAAGTGCACCCTGAAGATTACTTTGTGATTGATGATGATGGGTATTATGGCACGCATCTAGAGGATAGCATGGACTTTATTAAGACAAAAAATTACATGTGGAGATGTTTTTTTTCCTAAAACAGCTCCCAACCCTCCTTTTCTATTAAACACATCAACTCATGATAAAAACATTTTTTTTATGAATGTAGAAAGCGACTTCTATTATTCGCGTCAAAAATTTTGATTTCTCAAGTCAAGACGAATTAATAATCCACAAAAATTTAAAACAAAATTAACAAACGTAAAAAAAAAATTGAATAAGGACAAAACATCAAAAAGCCCCTAAAACCCTTAGGAGGACAAGGCCACTGTAGTTTTTTCTTAGATCTGTTATTACTCTTTTAGCTACTCAGGGTTTCCCATTTTCTACACACTCACCCCCACTTGGTAAATTATTTTGAAGTCTGGGCAGAGAGAGAATTATGGGTTGGACGTAGTGAGCAATGTTTTTTTTTCTCTATTTGAAAATTTGTCTTCTTGGTGATCTTAAGGGTTTATAACGACAGAGTATCTTCTTCTTGTCATTAGTCTGGCGTTGCAATGGGTGATAACTAGTGTGGTGATTTTTTGTTTTGAAAGTAGTGTCTTCGATCTTTGTGATTCGGATGGTAGTGTGGCAGGTGGTTTTAATGGTGATATGACGGTTATTGCAAAAACTGGAGACCAGATCCCCGGCCGAGTCAAATCCGGACAGGGGCCTGTCCCAATCCATCGGAGCCGTTGATCTCGCAAATCAACGACTGAGATCTGCCGAATACTTTCTGGTCCAAAACGACGTCGTTTTGGCTCGGCAGATCTTAACCGTTGATTTGCGAGATCAACAGCTCCGAGGGGTGGTACAGGCCCCTGTCCGGATTTCACTCGGACAGGGAATCCTCGGTGCAAAAACTGGGTGTGAGGAAAAGAGGTTGGGATGACAGAGAGAAAGAGTTGCAATTTTTTTTTATGGTTTAGATCTCTGAATTCCTGCAGGAATCGCCGTTTCTCATTTGCAGTGGGGATGAAGGTCAAATATTAATCCCCGGTGGGGATAAATAGGGGTGGGTAGATCAGAGACGGGGATAGTAACATCCACCTGCCCCCGCCCCGTTGTCATCCCTACTTGTGCCCCCTACCCCTTAGTTGGCCCCCTCTCTTTCTCTCCTCATCTAATTTTATCGTTGAGATTGGTTGAGACTCTCTCCTTTGAGAGAAAATATCCCTTACTCTATTTCTCATTTTTGGGTCGTCCATCACATATCAGTGATGAGTTTTTCTTTCTCCCTCTTCTTGTTTTTTGTTTGCGACTCCAAATCTGGTTTTGTAGACTTCGTTGATCGGCGATGAGTCCTCTGCCAACCAGCATGTGAATTCCAGCAACTGGATTTGGGCCATCTTTGACGGGTTGACCACTGTTTCTTGCAATCTAAAGATGAAGACACGGCAAAGCGGCAGTGACAACAACGAATAAAGATGGTGGTGTGAAATATTAACTACATTATATTGCATCTTTTGTAGATTAATACTAGGTTTTCTTTCCTTTTGTGTCAGGCCTTTGGCTTTGTATCCTTTTTTTTCCCTGTGATGGAGACTTTTATCGTGTTTAGCTCTATGGACTGTGCAAGTTGTATCAGATTTTTACCGATATAATATGCTCGTGAACGTACTCATTTTTGGAGAACTGCGTAAAAACAGGTGTTTGTGCGCGTATTTGGTGTGTTTTTGGTTTTGATCTGTTGAAACAAAAAATAATAAAGAACACACGAATTACGTGCTTCAGCGGTATGCCTACTGCACGGGGGAAGAGAGGAGGGATGGATCTTTTATTCCAATGAATGATTATGGATGAATACAATCAGTTGTATTTAAAACGTTAGAGAAAAATCATAGAAGGCAAGTCCTAATGTGGCAACAATCCACACCCACATAGGAGTAAATCTCTCCAAAGATTGGAACCAATTTCCTAATAGGAACCCATCAAATCTTCCGGGCAAATCAATCCATATTAGGCCCAAATCTCCTCCTTCTCTTCAACACTCCCCCTCAAGTTGGTGCGAAGATGTCAATTAAGCCCAACTTGGATATAATTGCTTGAAAGTTGGCTGCAGCAAGACCTTTGGTGAATACATCAGCCAATTGTTCGCTACTGCGAACATAGGGAGTGGAAATAATCTTTGCTTGTACATTTTCTCGAACAAAATGACAATCTACCTCAATGTGTTTCGTTCGCTCATGAAATACAGGGTTTGAAGCAATATGAACCGCAGCTTGATTGTCGCAATACATATTTGTTGGGTGAGGTGAGCTGAATCCTAGATCTTTTAGCAATGCACGAAGCCAAATAATTTCCCCAGTTGTGGATGCCATTGCTCTATATTCTGCTTCAGCGCTTGAACGCGCTACAACATTTTGTTTCTTACTTTTCCAAGTCACCAAATTACCACCTACAAAAGTACAGTGTCCATTTTGCTTCATCCATATACCTTTTCCAGGAGAACCTTTCAAGTATTGCAATATCCTATGTACAGCCTTCATGTGGTTGATTGTAGGAGCATGCATAAAACGACTAACCAAGCTCACAGCATAAGAAATATCGGACGCGTAATGGTGAGATAAATCAACTTACCAACCAATCGCTGAAATTGGCTAGCATCAGTTAGCAATTCACCATCCAACCCAAGTTTTCCTCCACTCTCAATAGGTGTATCAACAGGTTTAACACCCATTTTCCCCGTTTCCTGTAGTAAATCCAACACATATTTTCTTTGATTCAGAAAAATACCCTTTTTTGAATAAGCAACTTCTAATCCCAAAAAATACTTCAAACTTCCCAAATCTTTAATGGCAAACTGTTTGTGAAGAAAAGCCTTGAGTTTGGAAATTTCACCTTGATCATCTCCGGTTATTACTATGTCGTCAACATACACAAGAACAATAGTGGTTCCAGCAGTACCTCTCTGAAAAAATAGTGAAGGATTTGCACTGCTTCGTTGAAGCCCAATTTTTGTCAATACATGGCTGAGCTTAGCATACCAAACTCGCGGAGATTGCTTGAGCCCATATATAGCTTTGTTTAACTTGCACGCAAGTTCTGGCTTGTTTGCTAAATGATGTCCCGGAGGAATACTCATATAAACCTCCTCTTCTAGGTCACCATATAGGAAAGCATTTTTTACATCCATCTGATAAAGTTTCCAACCATGGTTGACAGCTAGAGATAGGAGAACTCAATCAAATCTTCCGGGCAAATCAATCCATATTAGGCCCAAATCTCCTCCTCCTCTTCAACATGATCCTTAGGGCACAACATAAAAAAAGGACTAGCTAGGATCTCATGGTGGGTCAACTTTTTTGGATTGACAGTAGATGAATCAAACAAACAAAGCTGAAGAAGGTAGGAGATGGAAGTGGGTTTGCCCAGTTAAATATAATAGCTGTTATAGAATCAGGGCCGGCCCGAGATAAGTCCCACTAGCCCGTCGGCTTGGGCAACCCTCTGGGTTAGGGCAATCCAAAAAATAAAATTTCCATGTAAATATAACTGTGTATATATTTTTATTTGGACACAAACACAACAAGAAGGATTGTGTTGGTTTGTTGGTTAGTTGGGCATACTTAACTTCCCTCATATTTAGTTGCGCCCAGGTTCAATTGTTTTGCCCAACACTGAGATTTAATTGTGCACCCACTTTTCGCTCTTTTTTTTTATTTGTCCAGAAGTGAAAGGGCATTTGCTGTTGGTGTCCATTTTTTATTTTGGGAGATACTTTTTCTACATCAACAATTAAGGTGTGTTCCACTCACTAAAATAAGTATTTATTTTTTGAATTAAAGGCGATGTATTATGAGAGAATGACATGTCTCGTAAAACAAAAAAAATAAGAACCTTAACAGCACGGCAAACTCCTCCAAAAAAAAAGAAAAACAACTACTCGCATTCGCATTCACATAGTGATGTATGCAAATATGAAAAATATACATGCATATGTATATAATGTATACACAGAACTCACCAATTTAAAAAAACTTCAATAAAAAAATTAACTATTTTTTAAGTCAGCTTTGCATTTTTTCAAGTTAGTCCATAATATTTTCTTTTCAATTTATCATTAAATATAGATGATCAAAATAAAAAAATAAAAAATGAAAGATAAAATAAATAAAAATCCATCAATTTTTTTTGAATCGAACCATTCTAAATCATAAAGCACTATAACCCAAATTTCATTTTAATTTTTTGTTAGAATTCAAACTAAAAGCACATTGTGACCTTGATTTTTTTGCGTTGTATTTTTTATTAATTTTTTTATGACTTAATAATAAGCGGCAACCAAACTTGACGTTGGGCTTGGACAACCCAAACGTCGGGGCCGACACTGTACAGAATTAAGAGAGAAGGAGCTGAAGGGAGAGAGGTAAAATGGTAATAAGGTAAGTAATTTTTTCAAAAAAATTACATAAATTTTTTGTTTTTATTTTAAAAAATTAAATTTTGATCATAATTTTTTTATTTTTGAGATTCCTTTCATCATAATGAAACAATAATCCTCAAAAAAAAAAATTGACAAAAAACTAATAAATACAATTTTTTTTTTTTTTTGAATAAGGACAAAAGTGGATTATTTAGCCAAACACAACCTAAATTTGTCAATGCATTAAAATAAGGGTTCGTGGCATTAGCGACACACTTTTAAACGCGTTCAAATTCGAAAATTTCAAAGTACAAGGATTGAACTTCAACATGAGGAAAAACAACTAATTAGTTGAACAAGTCAGGAGACAACAAAAAAATACTTTAGTTTCTTTGTCCTTAAGGCTTCTTTCTTCTCTTTAATCCTGCAGCTTCGTCCCTAAGTTTGTTGACTATATAATGGAGTGTGCACGAAGAGTTGGAAGTTCACACTATATAAAAGATTTTGGGAGCAAGTCAGATTCATATTGATCGATCACCACCTAATTTATTTCTTATGTTTTGCAAATTTTGACTTCGTCATTTTTGTGCAAAATCGTTTGACATTTTTTAATAGCCAATAGAATTCGATCTCTCCGTTTGATCTAAAAAAATTTCATTTTGTCACAAAGTTCGAAACGCCACTTTCATTTAAAAGTTCGCATGTTACACATTTGATCGGTTCAATCTACATGCTACTAATGATTTTCGATTGAGTCCATCCTCCATAACGGATGTCCTACCGCTATGGCACTACCCATTATGATTGATTTGGCCAAGGGAAGAGGTATCAATTAACGATTCTCCTCATGATTGATTTGGCTAAGGAAACAGGTATCGATTAACGATTCTCCTCATACCGATAAAAAAGAGTCACGTTAGATTTGGTAGTTATATTTTGCATGGATGCAGACCGATTGAGATTGTCGGACCGCTTTTCTACCATCTCTCCTAAAACCAATTGATATTAGTGAAGGCTTCAATTAAGTCTTTTAAAGCATTTGACATCGCATCCGCAAATCTATTTTTAGAGCGATCGCCGGAAGTGGCATTATGTAACCAAATTCATGAGGGCACTCCGGGCCCAACAAATATTACAACTATCAAACCAATGTGTTCTTCCTCATCTTACTTGCAATCAAATCTGTTTCTTTTAGTAGCCAACGCTGAAGCAAATACTCTGCGTTATGTAAGAAATACACCCAATACCCATTCGAGTAAACACATTGGCTGGTGGAGGTTCTGGACTTAGGGACTCCTTGATTCAATTAGGACCGTGGTTTGAAAATTCTAAAAAATCAATCAAGATTAAGAAAACGTCTTTGTTGTTTGGTTTGTACGTGGTGAATGGTGCTCAGTTATCTTTCAATGTTTTTTTTGTCAGTAAAGAAAGGTTTCATACCATTAAAAAATAATACTACAAAATAGAAATTCGGTAGTGATACATTAGGGAGCATCATGCACAAAACGGTAAAAATTACTTAAAACAAAAAAAAAAACGGATGACAAAATATTACCGTTTTGAACGAATGCCATCATAAGTTTCCGTCACCACTGCAACTGCAATGACGGGAATTTGTCAGTTTTGAGATAAAAATATTTTAGGTTTGCATTTTATTCGTCTTTAGTCAATATTTTTAAACCTTTATGTTTTGTTTTCTTTGCAACTTAAAAAGAATTTTTTGAAAAAATTTTCCTGGATTCTCCCTACTTTTAACATTTTTCTCTATCTCTCTTCATTTATTACCCCTACCATTTTTTTAAAAAAATTTCAAATTACAATCCAAACAAAGCATTAACTTTTCAAACAAAAGTACGAAACATACATCTAAAAAGTAAAAAATAATCATAAAAAATTGATAAAAAATCACTACAAACAAAAAAACAAGGACAACGAAATAGTCAAAAATGTTTAAAAATATTTTTGAAATGGGAACCAAACAAATTCTAAACATTACTTGAGAGGTCTTTGTTATTGCATTATTTTCTGTTGGGTACATATAAATAAAGTAATAAAGGTCATAACTGCTGCTATGTACAATATTACATTATTACGCCTATTCGCCCTTGAGACTGAGTCTCAGAACTTTTTGGGTCAAATAGGAAAACAAGCGGTCAAAAGAAGGGTTTTTTTTTTTTTTTATAACAATTTTAGGTAATATGTACACATCAAGCCCTCAATTTAAAGATACTTTTTTTAGGTGGCGCTAATGCCAATATAATAGTTTATGTTAGAGCCACGACAATTCTTATAGTATGACAATGCTGTCCTTTTTATCCTTGAATGCTTCTCTCCGACTTTTGATCTAGTACTACTTGCTATCCTTTCATCTCTTCTCAACAAAATTTACACAGCGCTCCTCCCTCCATTATACATATTCTTGTTCATTTCCCTTGAATCTCATTTGCTCCTCTTTCACCTCTGTAACTCGTGTTCTCTCTGTATTGTGGAGTGGTTGCCGAGGAGTCGTAGATCTCCGTGGAGAGAGTGATGATTTGAGATTTGCCAGTCTAGATCTGCTCTCCAACCATCCCCGGAAAAAAGACCTCATCTATTGAATCGCATGCTAACTAGGTCGCCGACAATTTCTTTTGCTTATGATAGTGATTTTTTACACGCGCGTCTTTAATTGAGCAACACCTTCATAACGATCACTCTATTTTTCTATTGCTAACATACATCCCTCAATATTTGACATGTGACAAAGGGAAGATTTGTAAATCAATCAGACCATGGAGCGAAAAAGAAAAGAGGTTCAGGGGAATGGGTTGTGCTGCAAATTCTTGATCTCTCTTTGTCTTCTTCATCTTGTTTGAGGATTCGGGGCTTTTCACTTAATCTTAAGTACAAAAAATGTCTCCGTAAGCAAAGATGGATGCGGTAAGAAGATACGAATGTTTGACCTTTTTCTGAAGGCGATTTTTCTCTCTCTAGGCGATTTTGACGAGAACGTGTTCTCTGGTGCTTGGATCACGGCTACCACTGTTTTTGTTTCTTGGGTCCAATCGTTGGCTTCTCCCTGGCCATCATGGCTGGGGATCTCACGGCAAGTTTTCCAGATCTGCTCACGGCTAATACTCCCTCTCTTAGGGTTTTGGGCTCACCGATTTCTAGGGCTCCTCCGAACATTGACATTATTGGTATGCCTGAGAGGGCGTCGGTCCCTAATTTTGAACATTTGAAGGTCAATGATTCTGATGGCCCTGCAGCAAAGCAGATCAAGGAGCTTAATGCGGAGGTGCTCAAATTGCAATGGCTTTTGGCGGAGAAGGAAAAGCTTTTGGTTTCGCCACCACCTACTGCTGCAGGTATATCTCTTCCTCATGCTCCGTTGCCGGTTTCTTGGAAAGATAAAGTAGCGGTTGATACATTTGCTCCTCGTATGGCTTTACAATTCTTTGCTCCTTCTGTTATTAATGAGAAAATTGTTGTGCAACCTCTTGAGGAAGTTGTAACCCTAGGAAATGAGAAGTGATTGATCGGAGGCTTCCGTTTAAATCTGTTAAAGACATTGCTGAACGAATTTGGTCTAAATTTGGGCTAATTGATGTCCTCTCGAATGATGAGGGTTTCTTTTTCTTCCAATTTGATAAGGTTGGGGCCTTCCGGGACGTAATTGAAGCAGGTCCATGGCACTTTGGGGGAAGGTTATTAGTGTTACAGCAATGGCACCCTCATATGTGTCTTAAGAAGGAACTAGTGAGTAAAATACGCATTTGGGTTCAACTGTATAATGTTCCATTGGAGTTATGGACTGCTCCGGGGTTGAGCTATGTGGCTAGTGCTATAGGTAGGCCCCTTTATGCTGATCGTATGACTGAGACATGTAAACGGTTGAATTATGCAAAAGTCTGTGTTGAAGTTGATGTTGACTCTGAGTTACTTGATAGTTTTGATGTAGTTTTGGCTAATGGAGATACATTTACTATCAAAGCCTGGTATCCCTGGAAGCCTTTGAAGTGTGATAAGTGTAAGGTTTTTGGGCATAGGCCTTGTCAAGTTAGCCCCTCTGAGAATGTGAAGGTGGATCCTAAGCAAGTGTGGGTGGTAAAGGCCAAGCAAAATCCTTTGCAAACTGTTTCTCAGGCTCAGGAAGTGATTGGTCAAGTTGTTGGGCCTAATACTATTATAGCTGAGGTTGATGTTTCACGAGCTTTGCAAGGTTGTGATTCTGGGCAGGAGGGGATAATGGTTTCCGGGGATAATACTCTAGCTGCTGTTCCAATTCTGAGGTCTGAAAGAGTTCTTGACCCTAGGGGTACTTCTGATCCCAACAAGTTTGCAGTTTTGCAGTCTCTTTCTGCACTGGAGGATAATGGGGATGCTGTTTTTCTGCCTTCTAAGAATGATTTTACTGCCGGACTGATTGCGGAGGTGAATAGCATTAGGGATCTTCCTGTGCAAAAGGGTAGGGGTCAAGGTAGGAACAAGAAAAAACCGTCTCAATGATTAAAGTAGGTACTTGGAATATTAGAGGTTTGAATGATCCTCTCAAACAAAAAGAAGTTAGATCTGTTATCTTTGCAAAAAAGTTTAGTCTAATGGGTATAGTGGAGACTAAAGTCCGTTTGGATAATATTCAGTCTACTATGAATGGTTGTTTCCCTCGCTCTTGGAAAGCTATTCACAACTATATTGATGGGCCTGTTGCTAGGATTCTCCTAGGTTGGGATGATTCTGTGTTCCAAGTTTCCATTGTCTTCCTCTCTGATCAACTCATGGTGGCGGATGTGGTCTTTCTTGAAGATAAACGTAATTTTTTTCTTTCGGTGGTGTATGGTCATAATAGAGCTGGAGATCGAAGAGTCCTCTGGAATGATATACGTAATGTGTATCGTATGGATTCTGCTAAACCTTGGATTCAACTAGGGGATTTCAATGTGGTCAAAACTTCAACAGAACGGTTAGTGGGTTTTGATGGTGGTGCTGCTTCTGATCTTAATGAATGTTTGGTGGATATTTTTCAGGATGATATGCCTTTTAAAGGCTTTTGGTTTACTTGGACCAATAAAAGAGGAGGAGATGGAAGTAATAGGAGTAAACTTGACAGGGTTTTAACTAATGTAGCTTGGTTGGATTTGTTTCCTAATGCTGAAGCCTCTTTTCTTGCTCCAGGTGTGTCAGATCATTGCCTTATATCTGTAGCCATGGTTCCCCCTAGTGGTAGAAGGAAGCCTTTCAAGTTTTTTAATTTCTGGCTTCACAATCCAGAGTTTGGCCAGATTTTGAATAAATCATGGAATGAGCCTTTGGAAGGACGGCCAATGTTCGTGTTGTCTTCCAAACTGAAAAGACTGAAGTGTGTTCTGAAGCAATTGAATCTGAAAAACTATTCTAACATCAGTAAAAGGGTTTTAGATATCCGGGCTGAATTGTGTAGTTTGCAAGAACGTTTGTTTACTTCTCCTTCTGATGAGGCTTTATGTCTCCAAGAAAAAGAGTTGGTCTGTAAATATGTGGAATTATGGACTGCAGAAGAATCCTTTATGAAACAAAGGTCCAGGGTGAAATGGTTAGCTCTGGGTGATCAAAATACCAAAGTTTTCCACCAAAAGCTTTGTATTCATAGAGCTCGAAATACTATTCTGAGTTTGCAAAGTGATGATGGTTATATTCTTGACACTCCTGAGGCTGTTAGGGCTGAAATTCTTCAATATTATGAAGGTCTGTTGGGGTCTTCTTTCTCTAGTAGAGTGGATGCACAATCTCAGCTTCAGCAAGTTATTGTTCCTAGTGTTTCAGATGCTCAGTCTCAAGCTTTGATAGCTCCTGTATCTGATGCTGAGATTAAGAAGGCTTTATGGGCAATTAATGGTGAAAAGGCTCCAGAACCTGACGGGTATAATTCTCTTTTTTTCCAAAAGAATTGGCAGGTGGTGGGTCTGGATCTCCTTGCTGCAGTACAGTCCTTCTTTGTGTCTAGCTATTTGTTACAAGAATGGAATGCCACTGCCATCTCTTTAGTGCCTAAGGTCAACTCTCCTTCTTCTATTCGTGATTATAGGCCTATTTCTTGTTGCAATGTGATATATAAATGCATCACTAAGGTTTTAGCCAACAGATTGCAACCCAATTTGCCTTGTTTAATCAATCAGGCTCAATCGGCTTTTGTTAAAGGTCGTTCAATTGTTGATAATGTTCTTTTGATGCAAGAACTGGTTAGAGGATATCATAGAGATGATAAGGATCCTAGGTGTGCTATCAAGATCGATTTGATGAAGGCCTATGATTTTGTTGATTGGATTTTCCTTTTCAATACTATGCAAGCTATGGGTTTCCCTTCTAGATTCAACTACTGGGTTCAGCAATGTGTGTGCTCAGCCAAATTTTCTGTGGTCATCAATGGGTCTTTGGAAAGGTATTTTCAGGGGAAGAGGGGTTTGAGACAGGGGGACCCTATTTCCCCATATCTGTTTCTCCTAGTTATGGAATCTTTTACTGCTCTCTTGCATTATCGAGTGAATCAAAGCCCCTTTAGCTACCACCCCAAGTGCAGAAGCATCAACCTTACTCATTTGGTTTTTGCAGATGATTTATTCATTCTTTGTGGTGCTTCTACTGTTTCTTTTCAGCTTATTCAACAATTACTAGATGACTTCTACTCTTATTCTGGTCTCAAGCCTAACATGAACAAGTGTTCTATTTTCTATGCTGGGGTTCTCGAGGGTGATAAGGTTGTTCTGTGGGATATCCTCCCTATTCTTGAGGCCCATCTTCCTGTCAAATACTTAGGTGTTCCCCTTATTTCTACCAGGCTAAAAACTGCTGACTGTTTGGTTCTAAAAGAGAAAATCTTGAAAAGAATCCATAGTTGGTCTGCTGGTACATTGACATATGGGGGGAGAGCTCAATTGATTCAGTCTGTTCTCGTCAATATACAGGTCTATTGGAGCTCAATTTTTGTTATTCCTAGCAAAACAATCAAAGAAATTGAGAGCACTTTGATGGCTTTCCTTTGGTCAGGTTTTGAGATGAAACATTCTGTTGCAAAGGTTGCTTGGGATCAAGTTTGTAGTCCAAAGGAGGAGGGAGGCTTGGGTTTCAGGAGACTTCAGGAATGGAATAAAGCAACGATGCTTAGGCATCTCTGGGCTCTTTGTAACAAGGCAGATACTCTTTGGGTAAAGTGGATTCACTCTTACTTCATTAAAGGACATTGTTTGTGGTCCATGGATATTCCTAGTGATGCTTCTTGGACAATGAGAAAGTTGTTAAACCTTAGAAGTGTGGCTCAACCTCTGATTCAGTACTTGATTGGCAATGGACAAGGTACCTTTCTTTGGCTTGAAAATTGGCATCCCCTTGGACCTCTTTTTACTAAATTTGGTGAGAATATTGTATATAATCTTGGTAGATCTTTGAACTCTAAAGTCTCCTCAATTATTCATGAGGGGGTGTGGAGGTGGCCTAGATGACGAAATAGGGCCACTCAGTTTATCATAGAACATACACCTGCAGATTTTAAACCAATTTGTGATAGGCTGGATTCAGTTGTGTGGCTTCCTCATCCAGCTGGTTTTACTGTGTCTTCTGCTTGGGAGCCGATTAGGCTTAAACTTCCTATCCAGCCTTGGTCAAGCATAGTTTGGTATAGTAAAAATGTGCCTCGTTGGGCCTTCATTCTGTGGCTAACTGTGCTTCAGAGACTCGGTACAAAGGATAGGTTATTGAGTTGGGGGATGAATGTAGAAGATGGTTGTGTTCTTTGTAGCAATGGCCAAGAGTCTCACGAACATTTGTTTTTTCAATGTGTTTTTTCTCAATCAGTTTGGGGAGCTATTTGGCAACGATGTTCTGCTGCTCAAATCCCTTCTTCCTTACCTGATATGATTGCTTGGTATATTCAGAATGCTAAAGGGTCTGGTTTTAAGTGTTGGCTTTTGAAGAGTGTGCTTGCTGCTTGTGTCTACAACTTGTGGATAGAACGTAATCAACGGATTTTTCAGCACAAGTTTTCTCCTCTTGCTCAGGTTATACTTAAGACTGTAACTTCTATTCTGGAATTAGTGCACTCGAAGAGGGGGGGTTAAACAATCCCAAAAGAACATGGAGTTATGTTGTGGATTGGGGCTCTCAAATAGGATTTTTGCTCCTCCTGTTTTGTATAGGCAAAATCTGTAAAGATTAGGACGTTCTTTCGCTATTTTTTATGGTCTTATTTCCTTTATTCTCTCTAGTGGTTCTCTGAGGTTTTGTCTCGGTGCCTTAGGAGTTGTGTTCTTTCGGGGGTATGCCCTCAGTTGTACATGAGTTTGCGCTTTATAAAGGAACTAGTGATAACCCGTGCCTACGGCACTACGCATCCCTGTTGAAAGGAGATGACAGTTGTGTGATTTAGGTAAAATTCATGGGCACTTAACCGGGAAGTGAGAAGATGCATTTTAGCCTTTGGATCAAATGAATCTAAGCCGTTCAAACAACTTGTCCCCACACCCTTCTGTTTTATAATAGAGATGTGCTTATCCAAAAAAAAAAATTTGTCTCCGCAGCTCCGTTATTTACAATTTGATATTGATTGATTGAAGGTTGTGAAAGATGGGCCATTTGCTTGAAATAACTTTTTTTTTCTGATCTTCTCCATCATTCTGTTAAGAGCAGGAGAATTGATGGGTCTTGTGACTCTTGTCTGGCGGTGGAGGAGAGACCGAGAGAGGAGGGAGGAGACAGGGTTCGGCTCCAGTACAGTACGTTAATGTCCATTTTGGTCCATTGAATGGCTGAGATCAACTCTATTGCATCCAAAGGTCCACAGCATGCCATGTCATGTTCCCACATTTGCCCCTCAAAAGAAACGGAGATTGGTTAACGGAAAGTCCTGCCAAAAGTAACGGAACTCTGCAAAACCAAACCAAACTTCACTCCAGTTCGGATTGAAAAGAACACCCACTCCAGCTAAACTAATTAAAAAATCAATCTTTTTGTTACCATAAAACTTCAATTGTCAAAGAGAAAAGTTTGTCCAGTTCAAGAACCCTTTTTTTTTTTTCTTTTTCCATACGTCTAGCTAAGCACTTAGTTTTAATTTTTTAGATTGTTCATATATTAAAAATATGGCAAAAAAATTAAGTTCTCCAATTTTAATCTATTTGAACCGGTGTAAAGATTTTATTTATCTAATTATTTCTAAAAAGTTATAATTAATTTTTGTCTCTTGGGCTCTTATATAATTAAGTATCTACTCATGTTTTGGGACTTTGTATAGCAAATACTTAATTATACAAGCCACACAAATAAAAATTAATTTTGACATTTTAGGATAAAATAATAAAATAATAAAATTTCCACACCGTTTCAAATGAATTGAAAATCTGAGTACTTAATTTTTTTAGACTGTTTATATTATTAAAAAAATATAGTTAAAAAATTAAGTGTTCCAATTTTTTATATTAGAGAATATGATTTTAAGGGTACTTGCAAAAAACCCTAGAGAATTTGATTTTAGACTGTTCAGAATATGATTTTAAAGGTACCCGCAATAAATCGGCAAAAAAAAGGACCAGGAAGGGCTTGATTTGAGCAGTTTTTAATTAAACCGTTCAATAAGAAACTGCTCGGATGAAGCTCTTCCCCTTTTCTTTTTTTTTGCTGATTTCTCGCAGGTACCTTTAAAATCACGTTCTGATCACATTGAGCGGCTCGGATCATCAAAATTTGATCGAAAACTATAAGATATTTTTTTAAATATTTTTATAACTGTCCCCGAAACCGCCCTGTTGCAAGAATATGTGCCGAATAATCGCAAAAGCGTTGAAAATATGAACCCACTTTTGCATTAACGAGTGTGAGTGCCTCTTGTTTAAAAAAGAAAAAGGGGTGGGGGTTAAGTGCCAAGTAAAATGTGAGGCGACATGTGGAGTGGGGTTCGGTTTGGATTCTGCGGACTTTCCGTTAACCCATTCTCCGTTTCTTTAGAGGGGCAGATGTCAGAGCATGACATGGCATGCTGTGGACCTTTGAATACAATAGAGTTGATCTCAACCATTCAATGGACCAAAATGGGAGAGAAAAGGAGAAGCACATGCATCTAGCCTCTTACAAAGGCCGACAAGGCTAGACGCGACATCTTGTTCGTTTTGAAAATTCAAAACCCCGTACATAATATTCAATAAATCTTCTTTATTTATTTCTTTTCATTTATTATTTTTAAAAATCTTTCTTAAAACCCAAGCAAAACAGGGCCGGCCTGTACGTCAACGGGCTAAGATGGTGTTCCACTTTCTCCAAAAAGAACTTTTTCAAAAAAGAAGGTAATTTTAAACTCAAATATAATTAAAATGAAAAATATTTTTTCAATTTTTTTTGCAATGTTTAAAAAATCTTAATGAGATCTATCAAACAAGATCTATATTGGTAAGAAAATTATTTGGATAAACACATAATTTTTAAACTTAAAATTACCTTTTTTTTCAAAAAATTATTTTTCTTAAAAAACGAAACACCTCCCAAGGCCCTCTCCCTTCCCTCGAAAACACAGGCATCCCGCAGCTGTACAAGGTTCGGCGCCACACCACGCCTCTTGTTCATGACCACCATCACACCAAAAATATATGCACTCCAAACATTTGCTAATGCCGCTCCAAATTTTATTACCGCTGCTCCAAGATTTATTAGCTCCACAACAAAAAAATACTAACGCTACACCTTTTGGATGAATATGTATTTAATGTTTGCCGGGTAAAAAACAAACAAACATGTATTTAATGTGTAATCTCGACATGTAATTGGGTCAACAAACAGGTTGGGTTCAGTTTAAATAAATGGGTTGGGTTGCATATAGATAAAAATTCCCTAGCCAATTATTTAAATTAAAACCAATAACGACCCAACTCATTTAGAATTCTTCCAGTCTCACAAAGACTCATCTGTTCTATTCTTCCAATTGAGTTATAACTTATAAGTGTAGCTAATATACGAATGCAATGACGACATGAAATTCATTCACATTGAAATTGATGAATTGCAAAAAAATTGCCTAAGTAGAGCCAGCAAAATGTATCAACTAATGAAAAGAAATATATGAGTATTTTATATCTTAATTCAGTGTTAAATGATCAATCAATTATCTCCATATCTCTCCGCCAGTGTGTACGATAACGCAACCCGACAAGTCTAGCTGTGTTTTTTTTTTTTTTGCTTCTGTCAATCTAAAAAAAAAAGTCCTGCGTCCTTTTTTTGAATGAAAGTCTTCATTCAAAAATCAATTACTCAAGAGAACATAGGAGTATTTATTACTTAAGAGAACATAATTATTTCTTCAACTCTTATATTTTGCAAAAAAAAAAAAAATGGAAAATGGAAAAGTTGAACCAATGTCGCATTATAGTTTGAAAATGGAAAAGTTGAACAATTTACGCCGGATGAAAAGTCTCCTATGTAACATATTCACGTAACATGGAGTATTATAGATATTCCCCTCCTAATAAAATGCAGTGGTCAATTAATGCAGTGGGGGAGCACTTTCTCTCTCTCTCACATCTCACGAAACTCAAGCGGCCACATGCGTTCCACCAACTAAAATGAGTATTTATGTTTCAACTTTCAACTAAATATTTATTTTTTAAATTAAAAGTGATATATTTTATCAAAATGACTTGTGTCGTAAAACGAGAAATAAGAACTTAAAAAAAAAACCTTACCGAAACGGGGCCTAACCTTTCTTCTCCCTTCCCCTACCCCATAGGGTTTTACAACCCTAATACGACAGCGGGAGGGAAAGACCATGATACTAGCTAGTTCTCACTCTCTCCTTTCCGTTTTCTATTCCTTTGTTTATTTTTCTCGTGTTTCTTCGGATCAACAACTAATCGTCTGATCTGTGAGAGTTTTCTCTCTCCTTTCTGTGCTAGTTTTGTCTCACTCTTTTTAGAGTTTTTGGTTTCTTCTTCTTTGGGGAATATTACGTCAGCTGATCTGATTCTTTCAAATGATGCTGCTTCACAATGGCATTCATGTTAACATGCTCTACTACTCCAGTACGATGTCTTTGCTGGAGCAATTCATGGTAGCTTGTCAGATTTATAGCTTTGAGAGTTCATTGGTGCATTCATAATTGGTTGAAGTACATTTGATCGTCTGGATTTTTTTTTTTCTTAGCTAGGCACTTAATGTTTTTTAGAGACTGCTAGAAAATATGAATTTTAGCAAAATGTGAGTCAAATGATGCTTGGGTTAGGGTGAAAGATATCACTGCCTTGTACTTTTTTGTTCTTATTCTTTTTTTTATTTGCATTTTTTACTTTATTGTCAATTTTTCTGGATTATTAGTTCGTTTCTATAAGAGGAACCGAAAAAGTAAAAAATTATAGTCCAAATTAACCAAATTCTTTTTGAACAAAGATTAAAAAAATTGGCTTATTGACTAAGGCCCTGTTCCCGAACAAAAATTAAGTATTTATTTTTTAAGAAGACAATTTCAAGCTAAAAAATAAATAATGTGTATACGCAAATAATTTTTCTAGCAATATGTAGGGAAATGATATTAGCACTCCAAAAATTATACAGGCACTCCAAAATCAGTGTAACTCCAAAGCCTTTTTTTTTTGTTTTTTGGAATGCCTGCATCAATTTTTGAAGTGCCAATATTATTTCTCCAATATGAATCTTGTTTGATAGATCTTATCGAGATCTTTTATACGGTGAAAAAAAAATTAAAAATTTTTTTATTTACATTATTTTTTAATTTAAAAATATAAAATAAATACTTATTTTTTAAGAAGTAATTCTGAAACGGGACCTAAGTACCATTAGATTTACATCAGTACAACCTCTTATTTAAAAAATACAATAATTAATGCAGTGGTTTCTCAATGTATATTATGAGTGGAGGGACATATATACCCACTGCGTAAAATACCCTCATAGCCCCCTATGCGAATAGCTGGTTTTTCCCCCTGGGCCCCGACCGACAGCAGACATTTCCTCGTTGGCGAATCGTAAAACACATATACCTCTCCAAAAGTCCCCCCACGCCTTGTCTCTCTCCGAGTCTCCCCCCCTCCCTCTCTCTCCCTCTCTCTCTGCAAATTCCTAGTGTGACGCCCTCTAGCCGTTGAGTTTCAGTTTTTTTCCGCTCCATTGCCAAAACCTCTCTCTCTCTCTCTCTCCAAATCAGTCAGACAAAATCTCCGTTGACTCCAACTAAAACCTCTACTATATGTCGGTCATCACGTCCTCTTTTATATCTGTCTAAAGCCCTGGCCCCACCCCGTCTTTTGATCAATTGTGCAAACTAAGTAAACAATGCTCAAATTCATCCCCACCGTCTGATGATCAATCGCCGGCCGCCGAGATGAGCGAAGAAAGCCCCTCCTCCTCCTTCTCCTCCGATGATTCCGGCTCACTCTCCGCCCCCGCCGCCGTGGCTCAGCAGGTATGCATACTCCTCCCAAACATCAACCTTCAATTCGAATACACACACACTCTCTCTGTTATAGGATGTAGATATGAAGTCTCGTCATCTATAAAATCAACTGAAAAATTGAATGAATTTCGTTCCTCAATCGATAATTGGAGAAAAAACTTATTAGACCATGCGCAAGGGTGAGGTTGGGTTTTGAGACCCAAAGCCACAGCGAAGTGCTCGTTTGGGCTTCTTTGATTTATTTGGGTGCTGGGTATTGCTGTATTGTCTTATTTTGTTATGATCCCTGGTAGACCTTTAGGAGTATTGGGCAATGATTGCTCTTGTGGTGTATTTTCCAACTCTTTGTTGGATCCCCTCCCTTCTCCCCATGTTTTAATAAAATTTCATCTTTTGCCGATAAAAAAAAAAAAAAAAACACGCACACTCACAAATACGTCCGCTTGCATATAGCCACGTTTCTCACTTGGTTAATGTGTTAATAAATGCAATGTCAAAAAAAAATGTGGTAATAAATTATTTATAACTATTTTTAGAAATAATAAACACTCGTTATTTTTTGGGATTTTAATGTATTTATTTTAATGTTCTCTTAAAGATTGATTCTTTTCAATAATATTCCTTTAAATATAACAAGCTTGGATATCTTTCAACCAAATCCTGTGCAAACCCCCCCCCCCCCATTTTTTTGGGTGAAAGGACAAAACCAATTTGAAAACGGTATGTGCGTATGTGGGGATGCTTGCGGTAATTTATTATTGCGTGGTGATACCACATGTAATTGCCCAAAAAACTATTATTTATATATTTGCTTTGATTGTAATAAGTAATAACCCAACTAGTTGTTGTCTACAAGTAAAATGACTGACTTAGGTTAGGGTGCGTTTCCACTATATTATTTGATTACAATTTAATGACAATAGTCAAGTTGTTTACGCTAAATAGTATTATAGTTGATGTATGTGAGAAGAATGACCTGCTAAGAAATCCGTGAAAACATGGGCTTTAGACAATTTAGTCCATTTAGGTTCAATGAAAAAGCGCATGGAGATAAGATATCACTGTCGCAACTATGTTTTGCTCCAGTTTGGAAATCACTCAGAAGAGATATCTAAATCAATGATTGTGCTCATCAAATTCTTTTAGCTGGAATTTTACTTAGAATATAAGTGCGCGGTATAAATTCAAACATGGTCTGCTTCGTCCGTCGATATATCAAAATATGATCACCCCAAGCGTAGAGCTAATAACGTCCATTGAAGCATAATAATCCGGAAGTCCAGGATCGTACCGAAGAGAATATCATCATGGCTTGATTGGATTTGTAGTTGCAAGTAGTGTGGCCTTGAAGCGGCTAACTTTTAGGTGTAGGTTGTAATGAACTAAACGGTGATAAAAGTGATTTAAAAACGATTTAAACTAAGCGGCTAGATTTAGGGGATTTCAACACCCACTACTCGAATCAATCAACTCTCTCTCGAATTACTCAGTTTGAGATACGCGTCAACGATCTCCCAAACCAGAGGATTTAACATTAAGCTCATTTACTAGAAAAGGAGTCGGAATACCAAGCTAATTCTAGCATTCATCTAGCAAACATAAGGGATGACATAGCTCTAAGCATCTATGCGTGGCAAATCGGCTCGCTCTTGCCTACACATGATCAAAGAGGTTAACACCGCCAAATTTTGATAAACAAACACGAACTACCTTGATTTTCCAACTAACAATGAAGATTTATTGAAAGAAAAGCATGATTAATTCAAGTCATGGAGTGTTAGTCACCCCATGACCAAGTCTAATTAATTACTCACTCATGCTAGAAATTGAATCAACAAAGCTAAATATTTAAAACATGACGGAAATCAAATTAAACTAGAGATTAAGATAGATCTAGAGTAGAGTTACAATTTTAATGAAGAGTAAATTGGCAAATAACAACTAATTAAGGAAGGAAATGCAAGTTTTAGTCAAGAACAATGAAGAACACCAATAAGAGTGAGCAACAAGTAAAGAAAATCCTACTTAGATCTAAAAAGTGCAGTAAAATCTATTGTATATTCGGATATGTGACATAATGGGGTATTTATACAAGCCCACATTCATACACAAAATATCCCAAGGGACGCCCTAAAAATCCGCTACAAAGGTACTCGGTATCGATACTAAAAACCTTGTATCGATACCGGATCTCTTTCAAACATTTCCACTGGGCCGCAAAACAAACCGGTATCGATACATATAAACCTCGTATCGATACCCAATAGCAATTGTCAATTCTCTGACTCTGTGTTTTGAAATGGTATCGATACGATGATTCTCAGTATTGATACCGCCTTCAAATACTTGAGCTTTTCAGCCTCCGGCTTGGCTTCCAATATCCTTGGCTACTCGTCGGGTCTTCATTGCTTGATTCTTTGGCCCCGATGACTTTGTTCCTTGATCACTTTTGGGTTTTGGATGCCTCCGGCTTGCTTTAAGCTTTAAGATTCCTTTATTCAGCGATTTTCCTACAAAATAAAGTAAACATACCCTGCATGCAATATCAAATAAAAAGCTAAATTAACTAAACATTAAGCGGTAAAACTAAGAACTTAAGCACCAAGAACAAGCATTATTGGGTGCTTATCAGTTTGCTTTGAATACTTTTGATCCATATGTTTCAATTATGGGTGAAATCTTTAAGTTTTTAAAATTTGTAACAAAACTATAGAAATCTATATTATAAATGCATTTTTACTCGAAAGTGTTCCCGAAAATTGATTCAAACACCAAACTAGGATTCCTGGTTTCTGTAGTGAATGACGGGTCTCGTGGTCTTTATATTCTAGCGCAATTGCATAATTGCCACCTCCACATGATTATGCTCGAGTTTTCTTGATAGAATTTGGACATTTGAGTATTTTTGCTTGCTCATTTTCTCATTGCTTTCTGTTCAAAATTCTAGAGTATGGGGCGGAGTCGAAGAAGTACTGGCAGTGCTGATTTGATTGCTCCCGGATTGGCTTCGGAGGGGCAGCGCCATTGGCGGGATGTTTTCTGGCTTGGTGTATTTTTGTTGCACACGGTTGGAATAGGTTTAGTTCTCACAGTGCTTGGATTAAATAGGCTTAAGAAGAAGGACAGGCTTAACATTGATAGGTACGCAACGGGGTTGCTTCAGAAGCAGTCAGGATTGACAGAGGATTATTGGCCGTTGTACGGCGTTGCTGGTGGAGTTGGGACTGTTCTTGGGTGCCTTTGGTTGATGTTGCTCGGTTCACGTGCAAATCTAATTATGAAGTTTGCAGTTCACATCTTGACTACTTATCTGGCCGTGATTAGCGTCTTGTGTTTTTGGGGCGAGTGGTTCTTCTGGGGTGTTGCATTTGCTGTTGGAGCAGGGTTGCAGTTCTTGTATGTCATATCAATTATAGACAGGTAAAAAAGGTTTGAGCTTGTACAACTTTTTCATCTGATATAGATTTTTGGTACATTGGCTCTGGTTTGTTTCATTATGTCATGTGGGATATGTCATCAGACTCATCACATCCTTCATAGTTTTCCACTGGTTGTTGAGATTGTAGGTAAGACCAAATTATTTGCAATGTTGGGATTTGGGACGAAGTGATGACCTTATCCCGTTGACCTATCGAGACATTTTAATTATGAATAATCACTGGGGGCTATTTTGGATCACTTGCTCTCTGGTAATGACATGGAATTTCTCATGGGAATGGTACAGATGAAATGCTTAAAGTTAATACGCGGATTGTATTTTGTAGTTTGTACATCACCTGTGCCTGTGGGTACCATTTGTTTTTGCAAAATTTATCTTATTCAGCATAAGAATTGAGAAATGCATTGATTTCTTCTTGTCTTATGGAAGTTTGATTAACATGTATTCTTCCTCAGTTCCTCTAGTTCGAGAAAGTGTTTATTGAAGCAGTCAGAGGCTCAAGTATTGCTACTCTTCATGCCATCTGATAGATTGTTAATGCTAGGAGACTACGTTGTATGTTTTGGTTTCCAACACAACAGTAACAATCGAGTGATGCAAAACAAGTAAATTGTGCAATGAGTGCTGTGAAATTGATGGGACAATCATTTTCACAAAGAAGCTTTCTCTTTTCCTCTAAAGGAATACCATGAATTTTCTGGAACCTGTACTTTCTGTTGTTGACCACGTTTGTTTTTAACAAGGAAACCACTTTTCGGTGCCCATAGGAATTTCATGTTTATGCATTCTGCCAACCATGTGATTTGTTACTCTATACTCTGATGGACATGTTATCAGAAAATGGTTGATGACATAAGCAACAACAGGACCTCTTTAGTTTACCATACTTCTAACTTAAATTATGAAGTTACAAACAGTTGTTGGTTTACTCTTGCAACTAAAATGGGAGGTTATTTTAAAAAGAACAGTGTTTTTGTTTATTGTGTTACATGGTATTTTGTTTCCTGCAACCAATTATTACATTCCATATTCGACACAAAAAGAGGGTTTCTCACCTGTTTTAATGCACCTGATCATTCATTCCTCAAGGTAGAATCTGGAGCTGAAATTAAATCTGCCAATTTTTTCTTGAGTTCTACTTTGATGAAATCATTATGTCCATAAATCTGTATCGTAAATTAAATGCTAGTGGGGATTGGATTCATGCCCAAATTTGCAATCCTAGTACTTCTCTTCTGTTGCTTTTAATATGAAACAATACTCTCTCACCCATGCTAATGCTCGGGAGTAACCTTGAATCAATGTTCCCAATGTTGTCTGTTCTTGTATTGCTTCTATGTAGAATTCCCTTTACCATGTTAATTCTGCAAGGAGCTGTGAAGATGGTATGGAGTCTTCCTGAGGTTATGAGAGTAGCATGTGCTTTCATGCTAGTTATGCTTGCATGGCTAGCACTATGGTCCTTTGGTGCAGCTGGTGTTGTGGCTTCAAGCATTGGTGATGGTGGACGTTGGTGGCTTCTTGTGGTGAGCTGGCAAGTTTTGCTCTTATTTGCATTTTTTTTACTTCCGGGTTTTGTCAGGAAAAAGTACTATCGCTATGTTTCTGCCACTGAGTAACAAAAGGGGTTATTAATGTATGCAGGTATTTTCTGTAAGTTTATTTTGGACAGGAGCAGTTCTCTGTAATACTGTTCATGTTGTTGTTTCGGGTATGGTATTTCTTGTTCTCATTCATGGTGGTAGAGAAGCAGCATCAATGCCTTCTAAGCCAGTGATGAAGTCTCTGAGGTATGCTGTGACAACATCTTTCGGTAGCATCTGCTACGGATCACTCTTTACAGCTGCTATCAGGACATTACGGTGGAAGGTAACCAAATGCTGCTTTGTTGATGATTCATATTATGAAGCATCCAAAGGTATGTCTAATTTTGCAGTTTGATTGTCAAATTTCAGATTAGGGGATTCAGGTCAAAGATTGGCACAAACGAGTGTTTGTTGTGCTGTGTTGATTTCCTGTTTCAGCTTGTGGAGACACTTGTGCGATTTTTCAACAAGTATGCCTATGTGCAGGTGATTATAGAACATTTTTACTGCCATTTTGTCACTTGTACCTTTCCTTTCCGGTGGCAACTTTTTACTTCTGCAAGGTTTCGCTTCTAGTGACCAATTCTAGAATGGATCCAGATGACCATTTGGCAACTGAATAAAAGGGGACACACGACCATGTTGACTGAAAAATTGGAGACAAAGTGATTATGCGTCCTCTTGCTAACGTCACGTGCCAAATCCACAAGACCATTTCGTTATTATAAAGAGTAAATTCCATGACTCGTTTGACATAAAATTTCTAAGGAGTTTCAAATGACATAGATTGCAAATGTGTACCGTTTTATGAGAGGGAGACAAGAAAACCTTTTCGAGATATATAGGTGAAAGTGTACTTAACAAACTTGAGGAGGGAATGTGGCTCAGGACGGAAACCGACAACACTACCATGTGTGTATGGCGAACGCCACTATGTAGATGTGGCAGTTCGTGGTCATTGTGGGAGGACGTGAATCTGTTAAGTACATACTTCGTAGTTATCAAACTGTGAATGGAATCAAGAATTGAAATAGGTCTTCCTCGAATCATGAATCGGTCCGATTTGGTCATGATTTCTAGGATTGAAGAATATATTCACATCTCTGGATGAGAAAAATATATTGTAAAAAGTGATTTTTTTTTACCAAATTTGATAAAAAGGCTTGTTTTAAGTGATGAATTGAGGATCGTGTGGTCCAACAGGGAAACCTTTGCCTATTTTGCAAGCAATTTGGATGAATAGTACAATTTTTGCAGTTATGTAGTCTTAATAGTGACCTGAAAAGGTTTTTTCAGCTTTATGATTTCAAATTATTCTTTTTGCAAGTGAAACATGTCTATTAAGCGAATAGAAGTTAGGTGTGTCGAACTAATTCGTATAATACGTATCGCCAATCATATGATTTTTTGTGCTCCAGTGGTTCACTCTACAGATTCGAATCCAAAGCTTGGTGTATCGTACGAAATGTAATGTGAACTACTGAACTGTATGGTTCTGATAACAGAAGCATACTTACATTTACATGGCGGGGTACAATGCACACATGTTACCTGTTGGCGCAAAGACTTGGTGCAAGGATGACATTGAAATATTTCTCCTCCTAGTTAATTAATGGATCGTCATTCCCTGTGGTGTAGTCTACAACTTTGAAGTGAGAACTTCCATGCTGTTATTCTTTTTAGTGTTAGGCTAGCACTATTAATGTGATTGACAATCAACTTATTACTTCTCTGATGAATATCCAATAATTCTTTGTAAAATAATTTGAACCAAACTCTAATTTAACATCAGGAAAGCTAGTTGCAAATTGTATGGTTCTTGGGGGGTTTACATGATAACTTACCGTCAAAACAAATAGGAAGTTATTATTTATCTCAAGTGATATCCTTACTTGAAGCTTGCAGTTGTCTCCTGGAACTAATGCTTTACCTATTTTAGAGTTTGTTATCATGACATTCATAAATCCTTGTTTACTTTGCTTCTTGTACTTCGGGCTTCTCCAGCTAGAAGTGGGCGTCTGCATCTCATTATTTGCATTTAAACTTCTTTCACAGCAGTGGGCTCTGATGCCCCTTCTCCTTGGGCCATTTTTTTAAATGTTCTGGGAAGGTTTGAGTATCCTCTAGTCATAAATACCTGTCAACACTTAGAAACCTCTATTGGGCTCTGTTAAATGCCAAGTTTTTTTATTTGGTTTACCATTGTTATATGTATTACGTTTACTTTCGATGTTCCTATTATTTTTGTTCTTGCTTTTCTTTAATTTAAAGAACATTTTGAGGTACTTTTGTGTCCCAAATTTTCTCGGCAGAAGTTTTCCTTCTGTGTTGTATGGATGGTAATATTTAGGCAATAGCTCTGTGCTTTTTAGTTTAATTGATTCATTACCTTAAATTTTGTGTCATGTTGAATCAGAAATCTTCAATTGCTGACCAATTTACCAATACACGTTTATTCCAATCAGATTGCGGTTCATGGCAAAAGCTTTAATCACTCAGCAAGGGATGCTTGGGAGTTGTTCCAATCAACTGGTGTTGAAGCGCTTATTGCCTATGACTGTTCAGGGGCTGTTCTACTTATGGGTACTCTTTTAGGTGGGCTTATAACTGGTACATGTGCTGGAGTTTGGACAAGGATTAAATATCCTGATACGGTGGCTATGGTTGGTGCCACTGCCATGTTGATGGGAATGATCTTGGTAAGTTGATGAAATTGTGCCCTCCAAAACTAGTCAATTTCATAACCAAAACAACCCGACCAACTTTGGTTTGTTGGTGATTGGATTATACCACTTTCACTTTAGGTTGCCAAGCAAGTGATCTGACCCGCAGGCAATGCTTATCCTTTTCCATTATTGGTTGCTGGCTGTAGCATATTTGAAGTTTCAGTTTCACAAACCATTGAACTGTTCAGAACCATATTCTAAGTTTTTCCATAGTGTGTGCGAGAAAGATTTCACATTTTATGAAAAATGGTATCATTTGCGTAGACTTATCAATAACTTGAAAAGACTTGACACGTGTATAATCTATATGAAGCAACAACACTCCTAGAGGCCGGATACATATGGTCACACCATGTGGGGTGTCCATTAAATTTAATTAATTTTTTAGGGGGGCATGGCTAGGACATGGCGGGAGCACAGAAGGGACACAGGATGGACACGTATGGGGACGCGGCAGTGGTTTAAATATGCAATTTTTTTAAAGCTTTTTCGAGGTAAATGTGTATTACTAGAGTTATTTTTGGGTTAAAGGGTAATGTGATGTATATATGATGCTTGTTTATAGTTATTGATGTTTCATGCGTATACACATAACTATGTTTCCACTGGTATAAAATAAATATATTCATTTATTCTTGCTGTGTCCTTGTAGCGTCCGTGTCCCCATTTTTTTAGAAACCATTTTTCCATGTTTGTATAATTGTATCCGTATCCGTGCTACATAGTGTATAATGCGACGTTGTATCAGCCGCTAAGATTTGAACTTAACCTTTTTTCATGGATTCTTCAAGTTGACCAACATGGCATGATATGAACTTTGTACAAACAGGTTCCTATCTGATTTCTGCCCAAGGGTTAATGCATTTTGTGTCTTCTCTTTTAGGTCGGACTGGCAATGGTGGTTGTGGAGAGTGCAGTTACATCCATATACATTTGCTATGCGGAAGACCCCTTGTTGATCCATAGATGGGATGCTGAATTCTTCAACCAGATGAACGAGACTCTACATCAGCGGCTGCAGCATAGGAGTGCGCGAGCAAGGGAAGTACTGACAGCCCACAGCCGGCTTGACGGTCACACACAACAAACATTTCATATTTGAAAAGTCACCATTGTTTAGATAATACAAGTGTAATAGGTTCCCATTTCCCTAGGCAAAAAATATAGTGGAGTAAGTTTCCGTTTAGTTTCACTCTTAATGGTGGCTGGGTGGGCTTGGAACTGTATGGTGGTTTTGGGGTGTAGAGTAATCAAATGTACAGCAAGAAAGCCGACAAATGTACTACAGTTGGGCGTGGTTTATTGAAATCATTTTTTCTCAGCTGCATATGTTCATTGTTTTCCAGTTTTATGTTTGGCTCAAGAAGATTGATTGAGCTTATAACAGTGCTTTTTTATTCGATTTTTCATTTTTCATCTGAATTTGATTGGGTTATGCGGACTCAAATTGAGTAGTATAGAAATGAAGCTGAACCTGAATAATGTTCGATCTTCTTTCTGGGTTGTGTGGGAAAGGGATATGTGAAATTTGTTATGTTCCTTTGTACATTTCTGAGTAGGGTAACTCCCAATCAGAAAGGAGCCACTTTTGTGTAGTTTGTGATTCGTTATCCGATGTAGATGTACTCTCAGATAAGTCTCTTCTTCTTAACAGGTAGCTTCACGCGGCCATCTATATTGAGTCCAAGTTGGTATTAATCCATGTTATAGAATATAGAGCATCAGAATGGCCTTCTATGCTTTCTCACTAATGTTTAATTGAGTATATTTGGCCTTCTATGCTTTCCCATATCCTTTTTTATCAAATGAGTTCAAATGCATCATCTGTGAACAGAAAAGCTATGTGCACAGCAGCTTATATACAGCAGCTGTGCACAGATCACATTTACTCCCGGCTCGGGTCGTACAAAGATGATCGGAGCCGCTTATTTTGTTCTAAATATGTCGTTTAAGGTCTCTGTAAAAAATGAGCTTCGTTCGATATCGTTAGAGGCGTTAACAAAACACCCAAAATCATTTTAAAAGGTTCTGAAGTGATTTTGGGTCTTTTGTTAACGCCTCTAACGATATCGAACGAAGCTCATTTTTTACAGAAACCTTAAACGACATATTTAGAACGAGCGGCTCCGATCATCTTTGTACGACCCGAGCCGGGAGTAAATGTGATCTGTGCACAGCTGCTGTGCACGTAGCACATCTCGTCTATTTTGTTAAGCGCCCAACATGGTGAATTTGCGGACAAGCGAGACCAAAAAATGTTGTCTACCATGGTCAAACACAAGACCATATATTTGGTTGATCCCAGTAACAACCCTAGATCGATAGCTACAGTTGTACTTTTACGCCTGCTCAAATTTATTGTGGATCGATCACTGCAAAGAACCAATCCTCAGATCTGCAAAGCAAATACTAATGTATTGTATATGCTTTGTATCAATGCTGGATATTGACCCTAGCGAGTATTCCAACAGGCAACAATTACACTTTGTTTTGACGCTCTTGGGAGTTCCGCAGTCATGCTTGTATATTCTTCCTCCCTCCATCAGAAAATTATCTTGCTTAAATATCGATACGTGGGAATAAATCGTATGCTTGTTTATAAAATGGACCGCTTGATCTTTTTTTAAATTGTATTTCAAAGAGTTATTACGTAAATATCGATATCTGATTAAGATAAATTTTTTGCTAAAATATATTTTCTCGACTAATGTACGAGATCAAAGGTTTCAATTATGAATGTGGATCCGGGAAAAAAAAAGTTATGAATGTGGACTCGGGTGGGGTCCATTAAAGTGGGATAGAGGAGTACGGAGGATGCGGTAATACCCCAATATTTACTGGACTTCGGGTTAGTGTTGTGCAGTGGTGTGCGCAGTACTGTGATGCGTACCTCTGAGCCATCGGATCGTGCATCCGACGGCTTGGAGGTGCACAACACCAATGTCCCCCAATTCATATTTACTACCCCCTCTTCCCACCATCACCACTATTTACAAGTTGAGAGAAACTTATTCACGGCGGAGCTGTAAACAAGTGTTTTATAGCAGCAATCAATTGCGACCATCCAAAAGTGTTTTGGATAGTCCAGATTTTAATGAAACTTTTTCAGAAAAAAATTTAACTCTTCTTCGGAAAAGTTTCAGTAACATTTTAACCATCCAAAACATTTTTGAACGGTCGCAATTGGCTCTGGAGTTCACCTCCCCTCCAGTGTCTTCCCTATAGTCTATTGTCCAGTTTGCAATTTGTGGGGCCCAACATGGGCCCACGTCAATAATCGAAACCGTTCATCATGTAGACCCCATCAAGATGAGCCACCATACCAAAATTCACGTCCATCGGATTTGTATTGATATCTGTTCGAAACACATTTATTTGATAAAAATGGTGTTGGGCGGGTTCCTATCCAAAGTGCCCAACACCATTTTTATCAAATATAAATGTGTTTTGAAAAAGTATCAATACAAATCCGATGGACGTGATTTTTGGTATGGTTGCTTGACTCGACGAGATCTACATGATAAACAGTTCAGATTATTAACATGGGCTAGAAATGGGCCCACAAAATACAAACTGGATAGTAAACTGGAGGTAAGAAAATTGGAGGGGAGGCGACTCTTTGACTCCGTAAACAGTTCACGGGTCCGCCGCTAAAAAGATTCTCTTACCAGTTTACCAGTTTCACTGCAAAAATGTTGGAAAAGGAAATGAAGTTTCTTGGGTTAAGTTAGAAATATGGAAAAAAAAAAAACCTGAAAAAAATATTTATAAAATATCTAATTCTTATTTTGTCACTTAAAAATAAGAGAAAAAGAACATTTATAAAGTAATAATAATATGCTAGAAGTCGTGATCCACACACTTTAGGTGATTTAGCGGTAAAAACTATGGAAAAACAACTTCGATTTTTCTAAAATAAATAAACTAAAATTTTTTGAAAAAATCAGAAAACGGTTGGCCAACCGTTAAGAATTAAGAGAATAAGAGGTATACAACCCATGAACCGTTTTCACAACCTAACCTCTTTGTTGATTTCCAATTCTCCCTCTCTCTCTCTCTCTGCCATGTATTCTTCAACCTCAAACGAGACGATGTACTCTCTGCCACCATCAGCACCCCCTGAACCACCACAACCACCGCTATTTACACCACATTCTTTCCATTCCATGTACCCCACACCACCAGTAGTACCAACCGCCAATGTTTCAGCGAATGCGGAAAATAAAAAAGTTGGTTTAAGTACCACTCCCAACTTTCCTTCTTCTGATCATCTTCCGGGGCCTTGGTCCACTGGCCTTTGCGGTTGTTGTGAGGACGTTGGCAGTTGTAAGTGCTCACTTTGTATCTTTATCTTCCGTTAGGCTCTAGGGTATATATGGAAAATGCTAATATTCAAATGCAAAGTGGTTTTACTTGAAAATGATTTGTCTGTGGTACTTTTGTAGTTGACGGTTGTGTTTTTTTTTTTTTTTTTTTTTTTGTTGAGTAGTTATTCAGTAGTTCGAGAGCCACACCACATGGTGCTAAGGGCCATTTCAAAATCCCATATTTATGCAGGGTCCATAAACTTAGTCATGGATTCCACGAGAATGTGTGATTGGGGAGTGATCCGGAGCATCACTTGCCGGCGGTGCTCCTTGACTACTAAATAGTTTCAAACTTTTGTTTTTGTTTCAACAGTGGTGCATGCTACAGATACTTCATGTACACAATGAAAACCACAACACCTATGGAGATTTATTCATATGGTGTCGACACCGCCTATTAATGAATTTCGTTCGTCGTATATATTGTGGTTTTCTTCCTCGTAGCTAGCTAGTTTGAATGAATTTCCGATTGAGCAAAACTACTGGCTATTAATTTGTTGTTCAGTGATTGAATATGTACTGCTACCATGTTAAAAACATTAATGTCGTGTTTGGATAAATTTTTTAGAGCATCTCCAACCGGAGCATGCCAAATCTGAGGTGGATGTTCAACGTAAAATTTTGACAGCTTCCTCCGTTCCAATCAACCTGTCTTTCCTTAGGCCAAGTCCACGTGTAATTAAAGCTTACTCCAAACATGTTAATTTTGGCATCAAGCTAGTGGCATGCCAATTTTTGAAAACATAACCGTTTGAAAATTTTGGCTGTTTGAATGGATATAGGGATAATTAGTGAAAATAATGATTGAAAGTATCGGTGATGAGTATTTTTTGAGTTGGAATTTTTTTTTCAAAAAGGAAAACGAACAAGGCATAAAAGTCGTCACCACAAAACAACAATTTGCTAGGTGCCTAGGTCATGTTTGGATGTTGGTACTCTATTGAAGATTTTTGGAAGATATTTGTGTACATGCTGCAACCAATAGCATCGTACACATTTCTTTCTCTTCCCATAGTACCCTTTAAATCGTTCTTTATAATTCATAACATTTGCACATAAGCTCGTAACGAAAGGTGCGTGGACCAAAAAATTAGTCAAACTCAATGCGGGATTCATTTTTAATTTGTTTTTGAATTCATGTTCAAATGTTATGAATTACAACATAAAAATGATACGTTATAAAATCAAAAGAGATTCAAGGAATGCATATCATATATACACAACCAAATTAATAAGGGTGTCTATTCTATTCCGTCCCAATTTAAGTGTTCATTACGGTTTTGCGTGCCATTTTCAACGGCTTATATCTCTCAACAAATATTATGTTTTATGTTTTCAAGATCATTTTCTTATAGAAATAATTGAAATCTATCAAATAAGATCTATTGAATTAAAGCCACAATTAAGAAAATGGTTTGCTAAATTATATGGAGCCTCACCTAATTAAGAGTCATTTTAATAGTGCACTGAGGATGCTCTAGCTAGCTATGCTTAATTTTCTAATTAATTAATTAATAGTAACTATAATTGCATGGCTCTCTCGTTAATTTGGTCGCAGGTTGCTTGACATGTTGGTGCCCTTGTGTTGCATTCGGTCGAATAGCAGAAATCGTTGATCGAGGATCCACTTGTATGTATGACGTCTAATTTATTATTAATTGCTTATAGATGAGATAATGAGCCAAATGAATTGGTAAATAAGACAACTGAAATTAATTAATTTCACTTCTTTTACATATGGTTGCAGCATGTGGAGTGAGTGGGGCAATCTACTTATTGATGATGTTCGCGACGGGGTGCTCATGCTTGTACTCTTGCTTTTACCGATCCAAATTGAGGGGCCAGTATTTCTTGGATGAGACCCCTTGTGCTGATTGCTGTGTCCATTGTTGTTGCGAGGAGTGTGCTTTATGTCAAGAGTATAGACAGCTTAAGAACCAGGGTTTTGACATGTCTATAGGTACCTCTCTCTCTCTCTCTCTCTCTCATCGGGGAAAAAAAATTACTATGTGCGCTCATGGGTCCCATGAATGTGCAGAGTGTTGGGGCACAAGTCGCACATGAATGTGTGATAAGAAAGAATAGTCCAATTGAGATACTTTGTTGCAGTGTCCCAAGACCGTTTTAATTTCTCCACATAGTGACGGTTCAACGGTGAAAGTCTTCTATGTAACGGATATGTATCTTCCTCCTCTCACAATGCAGAAGGGCATACTTACACGTTACGTGAAGTAACCCTCGGCTCATTGAGCGTCTATACGACAAGGCAAAATGAAATTGGAAAGTGGAAAACATCCATTAATTAAAACTTTTCTGGTCAAAAGAGTTCTAAAGTCGTGCTTCATTTGTATCTCATTGGAAGGCCTCATAATTATCACTTCTCCATTTCCCTTTAGTGATCAATATCATACTAATAATTAATTGTTACCGGCTATGTTAAAAACACATTGAATGAACTGGCAGTAAAGAAGTAGGAATTAAGTTAG
Source organism: Rhododendron kiyosumense (assembly GCA_019656275.1). Lineage (NCBI taxonomy): Eukaryota > Viridiplantae > Streptophyta > Magnoliopsida > Ericales > Ericaceae > Rhododendron > Rhododendron kiyosumense. Next base: position 631,910 of record BPLS01000714.1, read on the forward strand.
TATACACTATACATGTTTGCCACTGCATCTTTTTAGTATACATGTAGCTCTTGACACTGACATAGCGTTATATACGTTGTTTATTCATAGGGTGGCATGGAAACGTTGAAAGACAAAAACGAGGGATCGCAGAGCCTCCATCAAAGCAAAATGGGATGAATCGCTGGGAATGATCCATCGAGAAGTGTTTTTGGTTTGTTCATTTCCATCATGATGACTAATTGATTTTGCACAATGTTTATGGTTAAGTACTTTTGCACATTTCGTCTGTGTATCAGCAACAAAAAAAAAAGTATTATTTGGGAGCTTCTTCTTGCAGATTAATTTAATTTCAAGGGATTAGTTTTGTTAGTTTTATGACTTTATTCTAGTATCATTTGTGTTTTTTTTTTTTTTTTTGGTCTTGAAAATTGATTAATGTGTCAGGAGTTAATGTGTAGGGTGGAACTAAAGAAAGGGAAATAGGAAAAGGTAAGAAGTTGACAAGAGAGGAGAGGGAATTACAGGTGTAGTAGGTGGAATTATTTTATTTTTTTTGTACATGTCCAGCACTAATTCATGCTAATTCAGGTGCATGCTTTTATATAGACAGCTAGCTTTTACACTAATTACAGACATACAGAATTTAGACGAATAGGTACGTAGGTAGTGCAGTGCATACTTCTTCTTCTATACTTCTTCTTCCTTCTTCGGTCTATATATAAATATTCCTTCCTCAGAAGTACTCTATCTAGCTTTGAATTCAAAAGAATATTTGGCGAACAGGTCTTTTCATGAAATACTCACTCCTGCATTATTTTTGACGTCATGTATTGTGTGATTGTGTTGCCGGTACTGCTTGCGCGTTAGCAGTGCAACATTAATAGAGCTTTTTTAGTTCTTCATTCCATTGACGATCATGATACTTTGTTATTCTCTTCATAGAACTATTTTGGATCTGTAATTGCTTCGGAGATAAGATAATGTGTAATAATTAAATTAATGTCTCTTTTTTCCGGTGGTATCACAAAGGGTAATGGTATTTGTCTCTTGAATTTGTGATGCATGCTAACTTCTCGGTATCAGAGTATTAATCCAATATTATTCTAGATAAAGATTGTGGATTAAGGGATTTTTTTAATTTTAACGGAAACAATTCATCCCATTAGAATAATGATTAAGGATTTATGTCTTGTAGAATTTGTAATTTTCTCAAATTCCTAATCTTGAGTGGCACCTTCATCTACCAAATTTGGCATGGCTAAAGTAAAAATAATACTCCATAATGCTCTCGTTCACGCTAACCAACAAAGCTTAAAACCCTGAATGCAAAATATTTACCCCATTGCTCACCTAGAATTTTCCTCACTCGATCAAAATCGACTTTTGGGAAAACAAGAGTTTGAATGCAAATGTGGTTTATTGCTAAGTATTTGTTTTTTTAAACTATTGGTTTATTACTAAATAGATGTTTGGTTGTTTGCCGGTTTTCAGGACTTCTCTTGAAACAAGACTTTCAGGAGCAATAACTAACTTTTTTATCTTAAAATCAGTACAATTTTTGGAGTCTTGGGTGTCTCTTTGGGTGTTGGGTTGAGTCTTAGTTGTCATGTGTCTCTTGGATGTTGGGAGTGGTGTTGTTTTGTCATTGTTGGCTTCTTGCCAACCTTGGATTGTTATATCTCCCTTTGGGTCCTTGAGGCATAAAATTGCTGGAGTTTGTTGTTACCTCTTTGTAGGTTCACTTTTCTCCGGCTTGATGCCTTATGCTTTGGATCCTTTTAATCTTTGTAATTTGTTTTCAAAGGTTAATAAATTTTTTTGCCTTTCAAAAAAAAAGAAGATTCCCAACTAGTGAGTGCATCCTTAAATTCTATGAAAGCGCCTAAACTACTAAAACCTTATGTAAAATGCCTAAACTACTAAAATCCTAGGGGCATCTTATGAAAGTACCTAAACCCTAAGGGTACCTTATGAAAATGTCTAAACTCTAAGGTATTCTATAAAAATGCCTAAACCGCAAACGCTACAAACTACTCCCAAAGCAAGAGTTTAAAGCGGAGGGGGGACATGTGGGTTTGCATGTAAAGTAGGGGGGGGGGGGGGGAGTGGGAGGGAGGAGAAACTGTATACTCACCGAAGTTTCAAAGAACTTCAATCCTTGGGATGTAAAAAAATCCGAAAACCGGTAAAACGAATTAATCCGACCGAATCGTGCCTTTTGGATTGGTTCTACTGTTTAGTGGTCAGGTTCTGGTTAAAAAAAAAAAAAAAACCGATGCATTTGGTTTGGTTACTAATTTTTTTTTCTCAAACCACCGAACCGGAACCAATTTACTACTAATAAATGGACGGGGCGTGTTTATGTGCGCAGCACGGTGCTGTGCGATCTTAACCATCTAAAAGTGTTATAAATGGTCCAGTTTTTAAAAAACATTTCCTAACTCTTCTCCGGAAAAGTTTATTTTAATTCAGACCATTGATTACTGAGACGGACGATTCAAATGGTGCGCAACACACTGCACAGCACAGTCCCTGCATCTATAATGGTTATAGTTAGGTTTTACATTTGCAAATTTGCAATGGTTAGGTTTCAGTTCTCATTTTTTCAGAACAGTTAAAAATAGTTTGGTTACTGGATTCTTATATTATGGAACGGGACCAATCCGAACCATGAACACACCAGTCCACCACATGACCACAGCGTATTCCTATTCGACGACGTCGTATTATCACCGCCCCTCTCTGCTCTCCCGTGCCGCGAAGGCGAATTTGAAGGCATTTTAAAGGCACAAAACAAACTACTACTACAACACAAGTTTTCAGGGAGATTTCCCGCCTGAGCTTCGTCTTCTCCCCGCATTTCTCAGATCCAATGGCCCCCAAGTCCGACAACTCCGAAGGTCAAATCTCTCTCTCTCTCTCTCTCTCTCTCTCTCTCTCTCTCTCTCTCTCTCTCATTTGGCACAGCTTGTAACTCAGATGATTACATGTGTATATATATTCCTAATATTGTAGAGCTTTGAATGAAGCTCATGTATTTGAAGACTCATGACCAAATCCTTACCTCTGGATTTATTCTCTTTTTTTTTCTTTTTTTTTTTGCTTCGTTTGCAGGGATTGTGCTCAACTTCGTGAACGAGGTAAACTGTTTTTAGAATACAGTGTTGTTTTTCGCTTGATTCGTAAATTAACAATACTCTCTGGCTATTCTCCCAAATTAATGGCTTATTTTAGGTCTTCATGAATGGAATTATCTGTTTGTGCTACTTGCCTTGAATTCCTAATTCAAGGATTCATTCAGGTTAAAATATGTGTATGCTTCGTGTTTGATTACCAGGTGAGTGTTAGTGGTAAGTGGAAGGGTTGACTGTAGAAAAATGTTGCCGTTAAGCATATCTGCCATAACATAACGCACGGATGTATTAAAAATGGTATAGAAGTATTTCCAAACTCAAAATAACAAGTCAGAAATAAATGAGCCCTTGAAATCTCATGGCAAGTTTTGAGGTTGATTTTACAGTGGTAGGTGTCCCGAGTTCTATTTACGGCTCTTGTGATTTCTCTTGGGTTAATGGGGGCATTCTAAGCTCCATTTGTTTGTTGAGAATAGAGGAAAAGGGAGAGGGAAAAGGAAGCGATTCTTTTGGTAGGTTATTGTTGGTCCCAGCGTTCACCCTCTCTCCTAAAGCCAATCCGGCTTTGGGTGAACTTCAGCTTTTTGCATTCAAACTTGTGTTTGTGTTTATATGTTGTTTGTTCAATTAGAAATGAGATGCCCTCCCCAGCATCTGTCAACTTCTGCATCCCTCATTGGACTGTGCTTTCAGTTCTTCCTAAACAACGAACTACTTGAAGTTCAAACATCCATACTAATAATTTCTTGCTTTTTCTCACAAAATAAAACGCCCTCTTAACTTTGAGCCAATTTCTCTCTTACTGGTACTTATTCACTTGGCAGAAAGACTGTACGTGGGTTACAATGTGGTAGTGGGGAGAAGAAGCTAAACTACTCAATTTTAATGCAGTGTTCATTCGTCCCTGCAACTGATTTTGTTTCATATCATCACTCGCTACAAACACCAGTGAATAGAGCCATGTTATCCTTACATATCAATGTCGCAAATTATTACCTGAATAAGATAATGGGAAGAAAACAAAGCCCCCTCTATGCTGATGGATGTGCTTTTGTGAGTCCAGTCTTGAATAAAATACAAAGAGACTCTCAAAGCTACCCTGGAATTATTTTCTGCCATAGCAAAGAGAATGTGCTTCTGAATTACTTTGCTTGCTCTTGTGAGTACTTATGAATACTTTGCTGCAGCTGATCTTAATTGCTGTTTGAGTTCATTGCCCTTGGTAATTATATTATTATTCTCTATCCAGCAAAATAGACCATTAAATTCTCAAAATGTGGCTGATTCTCTTCAAAAGTTCAACCTCAAAAAGGCTGCAGTACAGAAGGCACTGGATACTCTTGCTGATAGTGGGCGGATATCATTCAAGGAATATGGTAAGCAGAAAATATACCTTGCTAGACAAGATCAGTTTGACATTCCAAACAGTGAAGAACTTAACCAGATGAAGGACGAAAACACCAAGTTACAAGAGAGGCTGAGTGAACAAAGAAGAGCAATTAGCGAGGTTGACGGAGGTATTTCCTTTAAACTCCTAAGCAGGAAAATGGGGTTTTGACAGAATAAAAATTTGCATGCTTATTGTTTAATTTTCCTAACTTTTCGGTTATAAGCGCTTATTCTTTGATGCAGAAATGTGCTTCAATGTGATAATAGTCTGAGTCTATGATACAAGTCTTTTATTTGGCTGATGAAATTTATGCTTTTTGCAGAAATTAAAGCTCTGCAGTCAAATTTAACTTTAGAACAGATACTTGCTAAAGAAGCAAGTCTGAGAAAGCAGGTATATGATTTCTCCTTCATACCTGTATCAAAACGTTTGTGTTCGGAATTTGGACCAACATTAGGAACTGTTCTGTATCAGGTAGAGGAGATGGAGGACAAATTGACTAAAATGCGTGGTGGAGTAACTCTCGTTAGCCCAGAAGAACGCAAAGCTGTTGAGGCAATGTACACGGATACGATAAGCCAGTGGAGAAGACGGAAGAGGATGTTTAAAGATGTATGGGATACTATAACTGAGAACTCGCCTAAGAACCTCAAAGATTTCAAGGTGCTCTAATGTCCATGTATTATGCTCATGTAAACTAATTGCAAAAGTCTCTTTCAAAAAAAAAAAAACTAATTGCAAAAGTTATTGCATAATGGTGTCTTCTTTCACAGGAGGAACTTGGCATCGAGTATGATGAAGATGTTGGCGTGAGTTTGCAGTCTTTCTGTGATCAGCTGCAAAATGGGAAGAAGCGAGCTAGGGGGCAGTAACTTTTCAGTTCTCTGCAAAGGATGATATGGTAAATCAATTGATTGGTGCTGTATGTTGAGAGTTTTATCTTCCTGTGTACCAGTAAATTTACCGTCTAGAGATAAGCCTTTCACTTGTTTATGTACAGTGCTTTAGACAAATGTTTATGTAGTTGGAACTGGTCGTAGACATTGTTCGGACCAAAGAATTTGAATTTGAATTTCTCAAAGGAAGCTTAGACAGCCTGCACTTTTTCTCAATTCGTTGGTGAAATAAACAATTTAAAGGAAAGCAAAGCACAAAGCAAGTTTACATGCCAAGGAAGTTGAGAAAATCACCATGACACACAAGCATAAACCTGTCTCCTATGCTGTACAGCCCTGGAATGCAATTACTAGAAGTATAAGCTTTAAATGCTCACCACACTTGAAAACCATATTCCTCTTCTAAATCGACGGTAGTTTGTTTTTGTGGTTCTCTGCTCAGACTGCTCTGCTCTAGTGTATCTTCTGGAGGTCCTAGCTCAAACACCTGAAAAGAACCCCAGGTAGTGCTTATCATAATGGACATTGATGGTGAAAATAGCCCTTGTATTCTTTTCTGTGGAGTACCATAGACTTGCTTGACACGTTTCTATTCTTGTTATCCTTTTTTCTTAATAGGTCTGATTTTGTTGTTTCATGGGGTTTTTCTTTTTATGTAAGTACTCAATCTTATAAAAGCCCAAACAAAAGAATTCAAAATCCAAGGGGCATACCCCAGGTCATAACCAGGACTAGCAACATATGGGTAACCCATAACCAAAACACAGCTATACAACTCTATCACTAAATTCCCTACTGCCAAACCCTAATACAGAATCTTTAAAATGTTGGGCAACGCCCCGGCTGCTACACAAACTCACTTCTCCTGGGATGACCAAGCTAACTTCCTCAAAAAAATCTCTAACTGAATTTAAAATGACTAAGGTAACTTGCTATATGTTTGTGCTCTGAGCTTGGAAAATCCTCTTGTTTCTTTCCCTCCATATAGCATATACAGCAGCTGCAAAACAGCACTTCAACTGGTACTTCTGAAACTCTTCCACTTAGCATTCAGAAGAAGCCAATCAATAACCAAATCCATATTACCAGGCACTTCAGACATAAACTCTTCTCCATAAGTTTCCTCCAAATTGAAGAGGAGAAAGGGGCAGTCAAAAAACAAGTAAAAAATAAAAAAACTCGCATATAGTCACAACCTAAACCATCACACTACAACTAAGCTATTAATATGTGCAAACAATTCAGAAAGTAGATGTGCACACGGAACCTATACCGTTACTAAGAACAACCACTCCCTATTATGGTATTACGATATGCTTCTCAACGCCCTTGAGCTCGTCTAGTCCTCACAGATACCGGCCTTCACCCGGCGTTCAACTGATACAAACTTTGTACCCTGGATCCTTCACTAGAATCTGCTTTGGCATTTTCAAACGCTGACTCTGTTTCCAGCCCTGCTTGAGATCTCAAAGGAAACCACTTTTGAGATCGAGAAAGTGTACTATCCTTCTCTGATATGTCTTCATCTTGGTTTGTATGAAACTTACCAGAACCCAAGCCTCCATTTTTATTCAAACGGTGCTTAATATCAAAACCCAACTCATGAATCCTTGACACCTGTTCTCCACCTCTTTCGTTCCTTGTCTCGTCATCACTCGCATAACAAACAATGCCCTCCAATGGCCTAGAATGAGCTACGATTCTACCCTCTTTGGTTTCTTCATCCTTTTCATCACCGTGAATTTTGTCTTCCGAATCAGAATGATACCTCTGAATAGGATGAACCTTCCCAAATCCAATAACATTATTCTGATCCTTGGTTCTTCGCAAATTATTTTCCTCAGTATTTTGAATTTTGAATTTCTTCAAAATTTTCTTGTCAGTTACCAAACCAGAACTATTTTGATTAGCAGGGTCGTGGGATTCAGATCTAGAAAGTTCCACTGCTGCTCTTGCCGCTGCTGCTTATGCTGGCGATTTAAAAGCTTCTTCAGCTGCATCAGTTACATCCTTGTATTTTCTTGTCCCTTTCAGTGATACCAACAAAACCCTCCATGCTTTCTATCTCATTCAGCAAATTACGAAAACCATTATGATGCTTAGATCCTCCTGAAATAGCTGTCGACTCTGGGAGATTCTGCTTCTGTTCTGTTTTGAATTTCTCCTGCAATTATGCAACATCTCATGAGAGATGTGTCTAAATATTACAGATCATATATGATTCTCATACCAAAAACAAGAAACAAGATTTGTTTGTGTGTAGAAGCATTAATGTTTGAATGAATGAACAGTTTTCACAATGTGTTCTGATTTTCGGAAAACACAACAAACTTAATTGGTCTGATTTTTCACAACTTGTTTTTTGGGAATTTTCTCAAGGCCAATGTTATTTTAAAAGCATTACAGCTGGTCGCTAGATAATCAGTCAGATTCCTGTGACTTTTGTTTCCAAAGTCAGTTTCTGAAAAGCATTCTACAAAACTTGTTTTGAAAAACTACAAGAGATTATTATACCTCAGTTGCCGCTGAAGACTCTTCCTCATTCTGCAAAACTATGTTTTTCTCAGAAGCAATTTCCTTAAGCACACTCAATCTGTTTTCCAAACTTGGTGGTCTAGTTGACAGTTTCCGTATCATCTACATTTACATCCACACACATTGCAAACACATGAATTCCATGTTCTTCATCAAGCAAAATGGATGTAAAGCTTGAATATCAGGTTAGTAAATACATACCATGGGATGCACCCTACAGTTGTTCCTTAATTCAATGGCACAAGTCACAAACTCCTTCCCAAATCGAGATGTGAAGATCGTTCTCATCTCCTGAAGCTCTGGAAACTGCCCACATCTCCTAGCTGCATAGACCAAGCTTGACACTGCCTCCTTCAACTCTTCAGGACATACTCTAGATCTACATAACCGAAACCCCAATACTTTAAACCAGAAACAAGAGTGACTGATTGACAAATCAAAGGTGGTTTAGCAAATTAACCTCTCTTCTTGAATGAGCTCGATCCTATCCAGCAACAAGTGACAATAGCCTTCAATCATGACAAAAGCGTCTAATGTATTCTGCTCCTTGATAACTGGCTCTACCTGTAATGAGACTCCAATTCAACCCCCAAGTTGTCTAGAAAAACAATATGCAGGTCTGTTAGGTATTTTGTTTTGGCAAGTAGCTCTATTTGGTATTGTTTCCAGTTTGTCTCTGTTTTCTGTCTTCGTTGTTCATGTTCTTGGAACCGAAAACCTTAGAAAGATCGAAATATTCATGCTTCATATTGCCTTAGTTTTCATGTGGAAATTCGAAATCCTAAGTTAGCAGTATGTTTAACTTAGATTGTTGTCAGTATTTTTCCCCGCATATAAAGTCTTCAAACAGCTTGGTAAACAATTTTCCGCGTTTTATGAAAAATAAAAGGAGAAACTGTTGGGGACAGTTTGCATGGCGAATTTTTTCAACTTATATTTCTTAGAAAGTACAAACTTTTTTGAACTGTAGAAAGTACAGACTGTTATCTCAAAAAAAATTTGCGGTGAAGTTTTCCTATAACTTGACACCCTGAATGAAATGTCGACTGTTTTGTATCTTCTAATAGTTTTTCTTTCCAAGAACTTCAAAAATAAAAACCAAAAACGAAGAACCCGAAAATAGCAATGAGTCTGAAAGTTACCCGAAGTAGAGCACGGTCATGATGGCCGAGGTTGAGTAGCTGAACAACATCGGAACAGGCAATAGAACACCGAGCCCAGCGCTGGCTCTTGAGGACAGCGAGCCGGTAAACGGCAAGTTTGACGAGGGCCTTGAACTTGAATTTATTTTAAGTGTCTCCTTCCCAACAGAGCATCAAGCTTCTTTCCCATGCCTCTGAGATCTTTCCTTCCTTTTTTTCCCCTTCTTTTGCTTGTTCTTTCTTCTCAGGGCCGTGTATTTAACTGTCCTGGTTTGCTTGTTTGATGGGTGCTTTTGGAGTTGTTTTTGTTCTTGTCAAAATACGGATAGAGACTCTGGAGTGTGGAGAAGGGAGTTGTGGTAATGTAGAAAAAAGCACAAGTTGTGACGATGAGTGTTCATAAAAGTATAGTTGGCAGGCCCATTCTCCCTTTGCTTCTTTTTGTCTAAATGGTATTTTTTGATTCATTTTGTCTTTTGAGTTAAAAGACAACTCATTCTCCCTAATTTTTGGTATTTTTTTATTTTATCTACTCTCGTAATTTATTTTTCTAGTCATCACTTTTAGGATTAATTATTCTTGTCGACGAGAGAAATCAGAAATGTAAAAAAAAATGGGAACTAAAGTTGAAAAAAGTTGCACTAAAGACAAAAATATTAGCTGTTTCAAACTATTTCATTTTTAGTGAACATTTTTTTTTGTTTTTAATCATAATTTTTTACTTTTTAGACTCCTCTTATCGGGACGGATGATTAATTCAAAAAATATAACGCAAATCTAGCAAAAATTTAGAAAAAACAAACAAAATACACAATGAAGAAGGGAAAAAATTAAAAGAATGGAACCTTAATCATAGAAGATGGCGAGTGAGGAACCAGAAAGAAGAGAAGGCCTCAGAATGGGAAAGAGGTTCCAAAAGCAGTTCAGCCGTCGAAATAGAAGAAAGGGAAAGGCCCCAAACGTTCCATTGTGTAATTACATGTATGAGAAACTTACTTTATCTCATGCAGTCAAGCATTTTGAGCTGCGTGATGAATGAACACAACATCTACCCCTCCACCCCAAAGATCAAACGAATGGTAGCCTTTCCAGTCGTACGATCGATATTTTTCACTTTCTTAAACTCGTCAAGAACAAAATAATACGCCGAAAAGTATGAGCATCTTGACATGAAGTGGCGAGTAAATTTTACTACTTCAAGAAGATATAGGAGCATCAATACGCCAAAGAACATGCTTGGGTGCGGGCGTATTGACATGAAGTGGCGAATAAATTTTACACTTGAAAAAGATAAGAGCATATCTAAGACATGCATTAAAATATGGCAGTATACAATTGTGGAGGGAGAGAGTGAGCTGCATGGATGCAATGGGTGTAGTTCACGGACGGTAATTGAGGCTATGAGAGTAGCATTTAGACCTGTTGTTGCCTTTCAGTTTCTGGTGAAGCTTCCTAATCCAAGTATTACAAGGAACCTCAGGAAAAAAGGACCCTTTCCAGTAATTTCACAAGAGCCACAGAAACCTAATAGTCAACTTTGGGCTCTTAACTGAGATTATCATAATAATTAATGTAAGTTGCATACTCATTTCGAGATACAAATGTGGAGCCCACCAATGCGTGCGCAGCCCAAATTCGTGTGAACACATGTACAAAAGAGTACATATAATAAGGATGGTTGTAACATGATTGTTTAACTTCTGAATCACATTTGATCCTGAATTCTAACGAATTTTACTAAATGCCTGAATGTGTAATTTGCCAACACAATAGAAAATACTACTCCCGGCAGAACCACAATATGAAGGTGAGGGTTTTTCTCGACAAAACCACGGTTTCGTGGGGATGGCAAGACTGTTGTTGATGCTCCAAGAAGCCACAACATGAATTACGTCATAGGCCTCATAGGTTCACAGCTGCATATGAGAACCCCACAACAAAGGGTGGGGTTTCCAGCTCCACTGGCCTGCTGTACCAATCTCTCTCATTCTGCTATTAAAAATGCCAAGTCAGAGAGAAAAACAAATTCATCGCATGTATGATATTACCGTGTCCCAGCATCCTGAACTCAATTTAACAACCACCTCCATATTATAGTTGAACCGAAGATTACCAGTGCAACGTTGATATTTGCCCAAAATACCGCAACATTGATATTTGCCAAACTCGCATCATTGACAGACAATGTCAAACTGACTCCTCCCTGGGTCCAATAAATTGCACACGACTAGACTTCTCTACATAACTTCAAGAACTACCATACGAATTATATCATATGCCACATAAAAATTGCTCATGTGCATTCACCTCCCAAAGGTTAAATAGTTTGTGAATTCATCATGGTTACACATTGGATTGCTCATACAGAATACTTCCATGTTCCAGATCACCAAAAAATACTACATGGAGCTAGCATTAAGTATTGAAACCATAGATTATCAGCAATTGTAATGTAGAGTCGAGCAAACAAGCAAGCGTCCATCTTTTCTCAATAGTCATGGCTAAAATGAGCAACACAAATGTTACTAATATTTAAGGTCTCATACAACAGATTGTGTTGCTGAAATATACAGAAAATAATGTCAATTACTCCTTTAGAATCTAATATAATTTTACACATAAAAGCATTAACATCAAATCCAACACTTCCTATTCTCTACGGGTAAAAAAAAGTGAAGGATGCAACTAAATAATTTTTCTATAAGAAAGGCAGGTCAATAAAGCCTCTGCGAACTCTTTCTATCTTCTTTTTTTATCCCGCTTCAAACGGGACACATACTGAAATGTCCTCTGTGTCATTGAAACCACAGAAAGATATCAATCATTAACAAAGAGTACATGTCAAATCCTTGGTGAACAGATAATTTCACTCTGAGCATCATCAGCTGTTCAATGCTACAATCCAGGTCCAAGACTCGCAGAGTCGCAGTATTGTCTTGAATGCTAAAATTTGAAACCAAACCACAAAAAACACACAAAAACAAATAGCAAAATAGGCCCACCCATCTGTCACTGTTGGGATACTTGGCTCGCCCCAGGCTTTATCCAAGCGCATGTGAGACATTGCATAGCAATCAGTCAGTGGTACTTCATAGTTGCAACTTGCAAGCGCCCTGTTACCAAAATTCTTCTTTCAAAAGTCCCATTGACAACCCAACCAAAGCCCTTCACCTCAATTACAATACCATTATTCCAGCTCCAGGACAGCATACCATTTTTCTAAACCAATGACAAAGGGAATATGTGCAATAGACTGGCACGAGGCTTGTTTTTGTTTTGGTATAGAACGGGATTTCATTTCCAAGTTCCAACAATGCAATGAAGGATCTAATTAAAAACTTATTTCTAACAGAGATCCATCTCAAATCAAAGTGCCACAAAGGATCACCACCCGCAATCCATCTCCATACTCGAGTGATATATCTCTTGGGCACAGCAAAGATCCAACTTAAGGTTTAAACCCCACAAGGCAGGCCTTAGTGATTCGGGGGTGGGAACATCATGGCATTCTCAAAGCACTAAACATACACGTGTAAAAAATGTACACAGAGTTTAGTATCCATAAGTGAGAGAGTGAATGTGTGCATATCTACAGAACGTATAAATAGCTTGGGGGGAAAACAACAGAGGGAAACGAGAAGAAAACCCAGTTACAAAGACAAACAATAACAGTACCCACGTAATCCCCAATTTATGGGGGCATGGACGGGGAGGACCAAAGACTGATCTAATCTTTGATATATAAACAAAGTGGCTGCTTAGTGCTTACCACTAAAATAGCCGGCCCCTATACCTCCAAAAATTGAGAAACTAAACTGGCGTAGGCCATGATAAACCCATATCCCCAAATCAAAGCCGGAAGGCATTACAGAGGGCCAACCTAGAGACCTGATTCTTGGAACAAAGTAAGCAAATTGCCAGATGCATTCAAAAGGTTGACAAAATCCAGAATGCTATACATGACCAAAACATCAGAAAAATAATGAAAAGAAACACGAGGAAAGTCTTTTTAGGTCAGGGTGAAATTAGTGTATACAGCTCTATCATTTAAAACCCTATGCAATAACTATACATATAGAATTGCAGGTTGGAAATAAAGCAATGGTACAGTTGAGTTAAACGCTGGTGCATTCCATATGCTATGCATGCTCTAATGTAGCTGTTGTACAATGTGAAAATGTCAGTGTTCTAAAAGTTGGCCGCCTAGGCCGATTAGTCCCCGCCTAGCGCCTAGGCGGTGGTCTAACGCCTAGATTAGATAGCCAACTAGTCAGGGACTAGGCAGCCGACTAGACAGCACCTAGGCGCTAGGTGCCCCTTTCCGCCCGACTAGCACCTAGCAATTATTAGAATATAGAACGCTCATAAGTAGACAGTACTTCATGAGCTAATATGAGCCACAAAAAGTACAAACGACTTAACAAAAATGCATGTTAACAATTAGGTCATATTTCATCAGCAACAGATCCAGCATAAACATCTAATATCTGATAGCAAAACAAGTGCAGCATAGTAGGAAATTCTGAATAAAGATTATGTAAAAGATAAGATAAGAGGTGTTATTGGGGAGCATGTTACTAAGAGATTTAAAGGGTATAGTTGTTCAGATAGCGTGAATGCTTTGAGTGCACAGGTTACTACCCCCACTTTTGTTTTTCATGTAAAAGCACAGACACAACACGGAACGAGGCAATTTCTAAATATAAAAAAAAAAAAAAATTCGGATGCCACCTATTATGCTAAACAGGTATAGTTGTTCAGATAGCGTGAATGCTTTGAGTGCACAGGTTACTACCCCCACTTTTGTTTTTCATGTAAAAGCACAGACACAACATGGGACGAGGCAATTTCCTAAATATAAAAAATAATAATAATAAAATTCGGATGCCACCTATTATGCTAAACTGATGACATAGAGACAAAAGGAATTCGACAATAGGTAATAATCCCGTATATTTTTCCTGTTCCCACAAATGCAAATATCATATCCAAACATTTTTTTAGTAAATATCAACTTCAAATATGAAATATTAAAGAGGGTGACCAATAGCATAAAAGCCGCCTTGCAAACAAGGAAAATAGCAAAAAAGTAACAATGGAAGTATAAACCTCTAAACTGCATCTTAGTTTAATCCACGACTTTCCTAGTATAAAGTCTAGCTCCTTCAAATTCCTTCATCCCTTCCATCTTAAGCACAGTAAACCACTTTTTCAGCCAAAAATTTACCATTGTTAATAATCACATCATCATGATGATGCTAAGAACCTCTTTCTCCCAAAACGTGAACCATAAAGATTTGACCATAAATTTGAAAATAAATAGAAAACACTAAACCCATTCAAGAAGCATTACAAAATGATCCCAGGCTTGTTTGGTCATCGGTCAGCTTTGTCTGATGGGAATTGCCTTTTGACTAAAGGTCATCAGTGGGCCTAAATTAACGAAAAGTTTGTTTTGAATGATGATAATGTAATCTCCATATGTAAGGTGTTGGCTTATACGGCGGGTGTGATCTATGATCCAATATTACTTGGTTGATTCTGTACTTGTATACAAAACTATTACTCACAGACACTTGCATTTTCTAAGGTGGTGCATGCACGCATCCAGCAAAGTTTTGTACCACGAGACTCTCTAGACAATAATAAGTCTTCATCACACAACGAAACACGTCCATGCCATATTGTGAATTTCGATATATGTTATTTCAAACAGATGACACTCACCAAAGATGATTCCTATTAGTTGTTTCTTGAACAAAAGCGTGCCACACAAGCCCATCACTCATTTGAGGCATGCGCAGGGGAGAATTGGAGACAGACTTAACCTTTACAATATATGCACAAAGTGAATGCTCTCATAATACCATAACTGAAACAGCGGGCCCCCTATACCTCCAAGAACTGAGTAGCTAAAGGGAAGTTTTGCCGCAGAACCATACCCCAATCGAAGCCAAAAGGCATGGCAAGCTTAGAGACCCAATTCAATTTCTGTGCACAATACCATGTTTCCTTCATTCATAGTCCAAAGCATCATAATTGCACAAGAGGATGAAACACATTAAAGTTTGGAAAAATAACCGGCAATCCAATGCACCAACGAAAAGAGTCTCATTTACATTTTGAACTTTTAAGAATTCTAAATCTTAAACTTCCAATTTGGTTATTGAAAGGCAATCCGAGATAGATATTGTTTGTTTAGTTCATAAACGCTTACCAATCCGAGTCAATACACTTAATGTATAAACTCAATTCATCATTATTCTCATACTTGCATAATAACATACTTTGTCCGTCCCCCTTTGTTGGTCCATTTTGGGGATTCCAACTTATTAAGGAAACAAAATATTTGTAAGATAAATTTCCTTTTTTGCCCTTCAATAAAAAATTTGCGCCAAAAGTGAAATTTTTAATACACAAGAAAAAAGGGCAAAAAAGGAAAATCACTCTCTTTTGCACATTGATGACTAGATGAACAATCTTTGTGGGACTTAAAAAAACATGTTTGTGGACAACGCGGACGGAGGGATTAGGTACAATGGTAGACATGTACATGGTTTGTCGGGTCCTGATCTTTCGTGTAAATATTGTATCAATGTGTAATATGTATGGTGTTGTCCCAATTATCCGACGTAATAGTCCCAATGATTCACAACTTCTTGTGCAAAAGAAGTCAATAGAAAATGTGTTACATAACCATTTGAATCCAAATGATCCAACTCATATCACATTAAAGTAAATTCATCTTACAAGAATGGCAAGTATTTCAGCCTTACACAACTTTAACATATCAATGTTCTCCAAACATGGTTTAAAACCTCTTTAGTGCGTGTTTGCGAGAATTGTTTTTGCAGATTTTAGGAATATAGCTTTTCAAAATCAGTTGGAAAATTTGCCAAAAATTCTAGATAACGGATTCTGGGATTCTACAGATTCTAAAAAAGCCAAAAAGTAATAAAATTCTCAAAATCGCAAAACTCAGTTTGGGTACCTTTCGGGATTCTACAACACAAATACTCAAAAAATGAATGAAATGCTCATAATCTTGCAACTGCAAGAACCAGGTTTCTCAACTTCTAATAAAATCCGAAATCTAAAATTTGCATCAGAATTTGAAGCTAAAATCTAAAATCTGTATCCACAGCTATCACAAACATGGCCTTAGTCCTGTTCGGCTCCAACTAAAATTTTATAATCGCTAACGAACGCCAAATACGCATGGGAATTGTTAATTGCCAAGATAAACACTCCACCAAGTCATTTCTCAAACTTCAACACCAAAAAAAAAAGTTTCAAAGAAAACAATACGAATTCTAATGCAACAATTTCAAGAGACGAATATATCACAAACTGTGAATTGACCTGACCCATGAGTGTAGGGTTCACCACCAATACAAGGCCAAAATGGATTCATCTATCGAATATACTTATTTCGGTTAAATTTTGAATCGAAACAGAAACTGAAAATTAGGAATCATAAAATTTTGACAGCTATTATTGCATGATCACTTAAGTGACTAGCCACATTACTCTATAGGGGGTTGACAACTAAGCATGAAGGCTTTGAGTTTGGCTCAAGTTGCTCAGGTGCCCAAACCCTTCACTCATTTTGAAGGATGATTGCTTGAAACTACAACTTGGCCCCACATCTATGCATGTGAGAAGGTTGTGGTTCTTTCTACTCCTGTATTAGGAATCACAATAGGTGTCCTAGTAATTGTTTGGTAAGAAAGAGAAATATCCGCAGGGATACAACAATGTATTGGCCCTGAATATGCTGGCCCTTTGGGAATTCTTCAAGCTCTAGCAGATGGGACAAAATTGATTTTCAAAGAGAATCTTGTTCCATCTAGAAGAGATACTCGTTTATTCAAGATTGGGCCATCCGTAACAGTTATATCCATTTTATTAAGTTATTCAATAATTCCTTGTGGTGGGATCTATCTTAAATTTTGTCCATTTTGTTCCATCTCTATTGCTTCTTCTCTACTGCAACTACGGCATCCCTCTTGTGCTACAGATACTATTGCTCCCTACACCTTTTCCTCTGTTTCAGATCTACTCTACAATCCCCCGTCTGCTGCCCCTCTCAACCATTGCTAACTTCTGCTCTGCTACTGCTGCCTCCATTTCTACTACCGTTGCCACTGATTTTTTCCCCCATGGCTTGGTGCCGCATTGGTTTCAATACAAACTTCAACATAGGGCACTACATAATTCTTAATCAACAATGTCGAAATGAGTTCCTTTGTTTATTCCACACAATATCTACGCAAATAATGTGGAGGCTTAGTAACCTAATTTTTGCCTACATAATTGGAAGGAGCTTGCTGGATTTTACCGTAATTCGATTTTTGAAACATTAAATTTGCATGGTGCAGTCAGCGTTCCACACAATTGAATATTCATGATATCTTGAAACCCCCTAAATCCCAATCTCTTCATCCACCCTCAAACAATTGTTCAATAAATTACCTTAGTGGCAGGAATCTTCTAAAATGGATGTGCTCCCTAGACGGGAGCTCACTCCTAACTTATCGGGCCGTTAAGGCAGTTATTCTCGTACTTTTAAGGGAGTTATGCCATTGTGGAAATAAGAATATGAGAATCATATTAGTCAAGAAGTTTTGCAAATTGAAAATATATATCTTCCAATAATTACACTTTAAGATCAGACATAAATTGAATTGGGTCTCTAAGCCTGCCTTCTTTGATGCCATTCAGCTTTGATTTGGGGGCATGGTTTGGCAGAAAAACAGGTATAGGAGGGCCACTGTTTCAGTGGTATTTTGAGAGTAACCACTTTGTGCATATTGCCAAAGGTTAGATCTGTCTCCGATCCTCCCCCGCCCATACCCCCAATGATTGAATACTACATGGGTTCTGTTGTAATTACACTTCAAGATCGGAAAAATTTTCAATATGCGTCACTTTTCCTTTAATGGTTAATTATTTAAAGATATTTTATATACAAAGATATTTTATATAATTTATACACGCTCCTCAGGCACTCCCAACCTTAGGAGCTTCTAGGTGCCTCCGCTCTCCTGCACCCACTCCCGCCCCCGCTTCGTGCTACTAAGATTTCAACACAAGCTTCGCCCACGTTAGTTTGCCGTAATCAATTATCCTTAACTTTTGGTGCTCACTTGGTGGTTTAGTACTATGACGAAAAGTCAAAAACACTGCACTTGTCCTAAAGGAAAGAGATTAGTTTAATAAACAACATTCATTGCGCCAAAATAATGGTTCAGTGACTAAATCAAAAGAGGCAAGATAGCGCGGCACTATTGCACATAGCATTCATTGGCAACCAGCCTAGAACCATGCATTTTCATAACTGAGGTTATTTATCCTTTTCTACGGATACCTGCTATCAAATATTGCATCCCACCCCTTTCCAAATAGGGAAAGAAGCAAGTAACCAGCATACCTGGACCACTAACATCCCTATTGAGATCCTTTCAGCATATCAAAACATCAATAGCAGATTTCCCACAAACAACAAATATTTAAGTTCTTATACCTACAGGCTACAATGCAAAAGCATGAACTTTTGCTCAGACTCCACTTACTACTTTATTTAGTTGTAAGAAAAGAATCCCAGGATAGAGGTCCATATCAGATTAGATCACGGAAACATGACTCTTGAATGCTTTCCACTGCTAGGGTTACGATTCACGATTCTACACCAATCAATACGGCTAGGGTTACAATTCACGACTTCACACAATTCAATGGGTCATCGATATGAATAGGTTCCATGAATCGGAAATAGCTAGGAGTCGTAAGTGAATTGGTGGACCCAATCGGTGAATCATTCAATTCACTTTCAATTTGCTAAATTCAATTTTGACTCTTTTTTGGCCTCTTCATTGTTGTAGAATGGTTCAACTATTTTTTTAAGGTATTCAACTATTTTTTTAAGGTCCTTGGCATTGTTATAAGCCATCTTTTGACTATATTTCTCTTATTTAGTCCCAAATACAGATTTCCCTTTTGTAAAGTGCCATACGCAATAAAGGGGAAGATTTATTATAACCACCCTAAGGACCTTCAAAGGGTTTGTTTTGTACTTTTAACCTTAGTAGTAGGATCCTTCTAAAATAGGTGCGCTCCCTAGACAGAAGCTTGAATCGGCGCTCCTAAGATGGGAGCTTGATGGTAGCTTGCTCCCCTCAAGACGGAACTTATCAGGCCGTAATGACAATTATTCTCTTACTTTTAAGGGAGTTATGCCATTGTGGAAATAAGAATATGAGAATCATATTAATCAAGAAGTTTTGCAAATTGAGAATATATGACTTCTAATAATTACACTTTAAAATCCAGAAAATTTTCAATAAGTATCACTTTTCCTTTAATGGTTAAGTATTTAAAGATATTTTATATACATATTTTTATATAATCTATATATGCTCCTTAGGCGCTCCCAACCTCCCCCACACGCACTCCCTCCCCCGCTTCGTGCTACTAAGCTTTTAACTCTTTTACATAGAGAAGACCATAAGTACAATTCACGAATCCTTACCTATTACTCCACATGATTATCAATTCATCATTTAAAACAAGCTTTCAACTGATTTAGGTCTACAATTTTCCTCATCTCTTACAAGTTGCACTATTAGCAACTTTACCTATTACTCCACACTCCACATGATTATCAATTCATCGTTTCAAACAAGCTTTCAACTGATTTAGGTCTAAAATTTCCATTTACAGCATATAGATAAAAATATACACACATCTGTCACCAATTCAATAAATTTTCATTTCGGTCTAAAACATTTGTTATCCAAACCCATAAAGTGGATTATCAATTCATCGTTTCAAACAAGCTTTCAACTGATTTAGGTCTAAAATTTTCATTTACAGCATATACATAAAAATATACACACATCTGTCACCAATTCAATAAATTTTCATTTCGGTCTAAAACATTTGTTATCCAAACCCATAAA
>BPLS01000714.1:661129-675324 GCA_019656275.1 Rhododendron kiyosumense
CTCTACAACTACGAAGTGAAAAAATATGACCCAATTACCAAGACACAGGAAGAACAAATTTTGCCGATATCTTGCCCGGCGTCTCTTGACAACCAAGCAGATAACAAAAGAAAATACGAAACTTATGACACCGAATTGCGTTTATGGGATTCACTCCGAACTTCAGCCACCTTAATTCCACCAGACTCCACGTCCCACTCCATTCTCCTCCCTTACAAAATTGAAATTTTTACTCTCCCCCAAATTTACCAAGTACAACAAAGAACAGATTTTGCAGATACCAAGCAGTTAATAGAAGAAAATACCAAATGTAAACGAACAGTAAAGAGGAATTTTAACACACCGAATTGCGATTATCGGATTCACATCGAACTCCGCCCAAGTCCTCGTCTTCTTCGACAATCTCCCCTTCCTCCATATCATCATAATTAGGTCTCGAATTCGAGGGCAGAGGAGGGAGAGGGAGAATAACCTCCTCCACCTCTTCTTCTACCTCCCGTTTTCTTTCGTCTTCGACTCGGACTTCTTCTTCTTCTCCGTGCTTTCGGCTGCTGTGGCGGCGGTGGTGGCGGTGACGATGGTGCCGGTGCTTGCGCCGTTTTGAGGGCTCTTCTGCGTCGACGTCGGGAGAGGAACGGCGGTGCTTGCGACGGGTGGGTTCTTGGGTGTCGCTCGCCATGGTACTCTCTCTCTCTCTCTGGAAGAGGAAATCTAGGGTTAGGGTTTGGGGAAAATTGGGGGTAAGATCCAGATGAAATTATTGGGGAACTTGAATATGAGAAGGAACGAATATGTGATTTGGATTAATGGAAATCTGTTGAGGGTAAACAACGTTAAACCCCCCTCAACTAACCCTCATTTTTTCTTTGCCCCCTTAATTTTTGAACTCAATACTTCTCGCCCTCCAACTATATATGTATCAGAAATAAGTATAGACGCTGTAACTGGCCCAGACCTGTCATTGGCCTAGCTCTGTCCGGATGAAAACCACTGCAACCTCAGGATCCGTCGCCCAAAGACTGAATCGAGCCAAAACTTCTAAACACGTTTCCACAGCATAAAAGTCTGTTTAAGTTCTTCAATCTTTTGTGAGATGGTCGCTATTTCGTGACAAAAAATTTTGAGATCGGCCACTTTATGTATTTAGTGCAAAAATTAGGTCGACTTTCACTCTTTTGCTAATTTGAGATCGCATGAATATTGTTATTGTTGTTGTGATAAGGTGAAAGTAGTGAACTTTGATAAATGTAAAAATAGTAAATCAATCCACTTTCCTATGCACAGTGATTGATTTTATTGTGTTATTTTTTGGCATTTGAACAGATGGAGCCCACCTCAATTCAAGTGGAATGAAAATGGAAGAATTCCGACCCATACTTAGAGCAAGTTTACGAGTTAAAAGGTATAAATGTTAGTAAACAATTTTTTTTTTATTATTTTACCTACTCATATCTCTTTTAACACTATATCAATACTTTTTATTTTATCTATTATTTATTAGAATACTAATTCTTTTTTTGGAGAGAGAGGGAGAGGGAGTGATAGGTAGGAGAGAAAAAAAAATAATATTTTAATGGATGCATTATGAATAGTGGTTCGGTATATTTACCTAATATTTTTCACAAAGGCAGACTAGCTCCTTTTTGCCGATACTGGTGTAGGCTAGTTTTTGTGTCTTAATAAGATAAAATAGCTTCAAATGCTTGTTTTGCTATGCTGATAAACTTGCCCAGTTGCTCTTATTCAAAATTGGTGCAATAATGGAGAGTGCACCTTCGGGGAAACAAAAAATGGAGAGAGCTAATTAAGAAGGAATAACCCTATTAGAAGCACCCGAAGAGGTACATTTAAAACTTAATCTAAGCCATTCATTCTCCTTGATTCGATTAAATAAATTTAGCTACCAAAAATAAGCCCCGCAGTTGCGTTCTGCGTATTTTGGAGATCACACACTACTGAAATAATTAGCTACACAAAAGGTTCTTGGGAGAGTGTTTTGTTTATACATTTTTGTTGCAAGGGCAATGGAGACAAAAGTCATAGACAAAGAAAAACGAGTAGATTTTAGAGATTAACACTACTACCAAAACCCCAGTGTTCGAAATCAGAATTTGTGTCGGGGATGCTATTTTTAGAGGAAGCTGCTACGGCCACCGACCATGGCCATCAGCGGCCACACAGGGTCCATCCCAGGCTCCGTACGGATGATCCAAGTCGTTTAATAATTATTTTAAAAAAATCGAGAGGGCTCATGAAAAATCAGCTCAATCCAATATGTGTAGTTGTTTGATCCAATCTTCAATTTGTTCACGAATCCAGAATCAGAATGAAAAAATAGAAGATTGGATAGAATACCTACACATATCGGATTAAGCTAATTTTTCACATACCCATTCGGGGTTTTTTTTAAATTACTGAATGGCTCGAATTATGCGTGCGGGTCCAAAGTGGGCCCCACGTGATCATCGGTGGCCAACTGGCCATGGTTGATTTCCTTATGCCTTGTTTGGATTAGGATTTGAAAAATTGTTGGGGTAATAAGTGGAGAGAGATAGAGGGAGAAATGTTGAAAATAAGAAGAATATAGAAGGAATCTATGGGGTATTTTTTGAAAAGCAAAAGGAACAAGGCATTAGACTTTCCAATTTTTCGAAGCTTCAAGCATTGAACAAGTAGGGAAAATTCCATATTAGCACCTAACCTTTCACACAAATCATACATAGATATCTGACCTTAACAAAATATCACATAAACACATGATGTATTAAAGAACTCATCAATTAAATCCCTACTGTCAATCTCCGTCCAAAAACAAACAAAAAACATGTTTCTCTTTCCAATTTTGCTACCTGCCCATTTTTGGGTCCCACACATATTATCTGATCCATTGATCATGTTTAAAAAATATTTTTTTTGAGAACCCTCGCAAAAAATCAACTCCATCGGATAAATGTAAGTGTATGATCCAATCGTGCAACTTTTTATTCAGAATTTCGGATTAAAATTCTACATAAATTTGTAAGATTTGATCTAACACTTACATTTACCCCATTGAGTTGATTTTTTGTAGGGTCATGTAACAAAAAAAAAATAATAAGCGGATCTATTCACTTTTGGGTCCCCACAAAAACAATTTGTAATACAACTCCTTTCTTCTGCGTTATTATTTTTCTTTTTTCTTTCCCACATAGTGCTGAGTTGTTTTTTTTATTTTTTATTTTTGCCGGAGCAACTAAAACTACTCAGTGTATCCACACAGATTAGTATTACATAGATTTTTTATGAGACCCACTTTTGGATCCCTAAAAATAATCTAATTATTTCATTAGTTTTAAAATATTTTTGCGTGACCCTGTAAAAAAATCAGCTCAACGGGGTAAATGTATGTGTTTGATCAAATCTTACAAATTTTTATGCAAATTTTTAATCCAAAATTATGAATGAAAAACTGTACGATTGGATCATACACTTACATTTATTTTATAGAGTTGATTTTTTGCAAGATCGCATGAAAAATAATTTTAGAATTAGTGAACATATCGAATAATTTGTGTGGGACCCAAAAATGGACCCCATAAAAAAATTGTGCAAAATATGTGGAAAAAATGTCAGTATGGGTAGCAAAATTGAAGAGAAAAATATGTTTTCCGTTAATTTTTGGACAGAGGTTAACAATAGGGGTTTAATTGATGAATTTTTTAATATGTTAGGTGTTTATATGATGTTTTGTTAAGATCAAGTGTCCATGTGTGATATGCGTGAAAGGTCAGGTGCTAATATGAAATTTTCCCGAAAAAGTATTAGAACATTAGACAATAGGTTCGCAAGAAAAATAATAGAAAGTAAGTATTTTGGGATACACACATATGTGTTGCTTCCTTTTTATTCCGTAAATAAATCTCACTTATTGTATTGGTAGTGATATACAGTAAATAACAAAAATTACCACATCATCTTTTGGTTATCCATTTAAGGAGTTGCTAATGTTAGCAATGTGGAGGTTCACAATGGTACAATCAAAATTGAATAACTAAAATTTGTCACATCACCTTTTCAACTTATATAAATCTAGAAATTGTGACATAGAAAATAATTTTTTTAAAAATAGTTTTCAAAGTAATAAAAATAGGGTATTAGCAAAAGAGAAAATAGTTTTTTGAAATTTTTGATTTAAAAAAAATAGTTTTCGGGAAAAAGTTTTAAAAAAAAACAATTTTTGAAAAAAAGTTTTAATAAAAAAACAGTTTTGCAAAAAAATAAAAAGTATTTTTAATAGTATTTTTCTTAGAAACATGTTGAAAATGGGAGAGATATAAGGTTTTTGTGTAATGGTGGTATACTTGATTGAGAAAATATGAGAACAACTAAATTTGATTATTGGCAAAATGTTGCTAGTTTTGATTATCCAAGATCCAAAATGTAATGAGTTGCTAAAAGGTTGCTAAGTTTGGTTATTCCAATATGAACTCTCTTTTGAGCAAATGCTGCTAACCTCAGCAACCTTTTGATTTTTGATTAGGGAAAAATTCAAAAAAACCCCTGAACTTTGAACCCAATGTCAAATAGGCACCTGAACTTAAATAAATTTCAATTGAACACCCGAACTTTCACTCTGTTATTTAATTTATCCCCTTCCGTCTCAATCCATAACTTTCCTAACGGCAACCGCTGAGCTGGACACTAACAGGCAAAACAAAACGTTAGAGGGAGAAATTGGAGGAAAACAATAGTGATCTGGCACATTTTTAAGGCCCCGTTAGGCTAAATAAGCCTACTGGCTTATTTTTTGTCCTCATTCAAATTTTTTTGCATTTTTTTTTGTCATTTTTTTTGGGAATTATTGTATAGTAAGAGGAATCTAAAAAGTAACAAATTACGATAGAAATCTAATTTTTTTGAATAAAGACAAAAATAAGTCAATAAGCCAATTTTTTCGTCTTTATTAAAAAAATGGATTTTGATCATAATTTTTTACTTTTTAG
This sequence comes from Rhododendron kiyosumense, assembly GCA_019656275.1. NCBI lineage: Eukaryota > Viridiplantae > Streptophyta > Magnoliopsida > Ericales > Ericaceae > Rhododendron > Rhododendron kiyosumense. Next base: position 666,112 of record BPLS01000714.1, read on the forward strand.
ATTCCTCTCATTATGACGATGCAATAATCTCTAAAAAATTGACAAAAAACTAACAAATATGAAAAAAAAAGTTGAATAAAGACAAAAAATAAGCCAATAGGCTTATTTAGCCGAATAAGGCCTTAAAAAGGTGCCAGATCACTGTTGTTTTCCTCCAATTTCTCCCTCTAACGTTTTGTTCTGTTTGTTAGTGTTCAGCTCAGCGGTTGCCGTTAGGAAAGTCACGGATTGAGACGGAAGGGGGTAAATTGAATAACAGAGTGAAAGTTCAGGTGTTCAATTGAAATTTATTTAAGTTCAGGTGCCTATTTGACATTGGATTCAAAGTTCAGGGGTTTTTTTGAATTTTCCCTTTTGATTATACCACTGTGGATGCTCTAAGATTTATGAGCATCCACAGTGGAATAACCAAAAGTATAAGAGTATCCACAATGCTATAATAAAAAATTAATAATCAAAAGTTGCCACGTCAGCTTTTGATTATTTATTTAAGAGATTGCTAATGTTAATAATGTAGATGTCTACAATGACATAATCAAAATTGGATAACCAAAATTTGTTACATCATCTTTTCAAACTACCAAAAACTAAAAATTGTAAACAATAGAAAATAGTTTTGAAACTAATAAAGACTATTCACTAGAAATAGAAAATGGTTTTTGAAACTTTTTTTTGGAAAAAAAATCTGTTTTTAAAAACAGTTTTCTAAAAAAATACATTTTTTTAGTAAAATATTGTTCGAAAAGAAAGAGAGAGAAGAAAAAGGAAGAGAGATAGAACATTTTTGTATAACTATTGGTGTATTTGATTGAGAATATGTAGGGCTTATTAAATTTGGTTATTGTCAAAAGGTTGCTAGTTTTGGTTATCCAAAACCCAAAATTTGATTATTTCTAAGGAGATTTTTAAATTTGGTTAATGCAATGTGAACCATATTTTACTCCAACATAGTTAACTTTAAAAACCTTTTACTTTTGATTATAACATTGTGGATGAGTGGAATAACCAAAATCATAAGGTTGTTAAAGTTAGTAATGTTCCCTCAAAAAAGTAATCATTGTGGCATAACCAAATTTAACAATCTCTTGGCAACTCATCAAATTTTAGCCATTGAATAATCAAAACTAATAACTTTTTGCCAATAACCAAAACCTTCTCTCTCTCTCTCAACAATGTTTCTAAGAAAAATATTTTTAAAAGAATTTTTTTTTTTTACAAAAATAGTTAAACCGTTTTTCAAAAGCTGTTATTTAAAAAAAAAACTATCTTTTTTCAAAAACTTATTTTCTATTTCTAATAATATGTTTTTATTAGTTTGAAAACTATTTTAAGAAAAATATTTTATATGGTGACAATTTTTAGATTTTTACAGGTTGAAAATATAATGTGACAAATTTTGATTATTCATGTTCGATTATGTCACTGTGGACATTGACATTACTAACCTTAGCAATTCCTTAAATAGATAATCAAAATGTGATGCGGTAACTTTTGATTATCCAAATTTGATAGTCCATTGTGGATGCTCTAAGAATATCCACAATGCTATATAACCAAAAATAAAAAGGTTTTTAAAGTTAACAATATTGGTACAAAATATGGCTCACAATACTAATAAACTTAACATCCTTAGAAATAATCAAATTTTGGGCTTTGAATATCAAAAACTAACAACCTTTTGACAATAATTAAATTTAATAGATCCTGATGTCCGGCGTTCTCCTAGTTCGGATTGGAACAAGGAAAGCGGCGAGTGGTGGTTAGCCTAGCAGTGGACATCGGTGCGTCTGAATAAAGGGAGATGTGTTCCAGGAAGTGAGTTTATTACTGTACTGTTTTCTGTGTTTTCTACTAGCGGGTCTCCTCTGTCCAAAGTTTGTACCAATTTGGTTGTACCAGGTGAGTGATAATCTTGTTTGTTTTCGGCTAGGGTTTAGCTTGTTTTCTTAGGGTTTGTTTTGTTTCGTGTTACTGTAACCTAGATTTTGTTTTTCAGTCTCGCCATGGTCTCATGGGTCCAACTTTGCCAGCGTATTTGTCCCCATGATCGGAGCTCTCCATGACAACGAGGGCTTGCTCGGAGTGGCGTCCTTTTGCTCGTGGCTGCGAGGGCTCACTGATTTCGTCGGTGACTCTTCGTGTTATGAGCCGGCTGGCGCCGTGTTCAGAGAGCAGTTCCATGGGGGTTACTGGAAATTGCATCAGTGTTTCATGCCTATGGTTTAAGCTGGGTGTTCGGCTGAATACTCTACTACCGAGTCAAATGTCCAAACCCAAGTCACATAACGCGCGTACAAGTGCGCAAGCAGAACTACGAGCGTGTCTTTTACTATGTCCCAAAGGACTAAAATTTGCAATAGCAAGGATTGAGAGCGGAGGGCCATACCGAAGGATTATGTGACTAGATCCAAACCCAAAGGCTTATAGATACCCAGTTAGCATGGAAGACATCCAGCAAGTGACAAGTTGAGGCACAAGCTAAACAAAGTTCTATTCACAGCGGCTCTTGTAGAGATTACTCAACTGCTGAAGAGATCCATCAACAATCTGCAGTTGAGAAAGACCCCTTAAGGTGCCGTTCTTTTTTAAAAAGAATATAATTTTAAGTTCAAATATAATGAAAATAAAAAATAAAATTTTTATTTTTTTTACGCCGTTTAAAAAATCTCAATGAAATCTATCAAACAAGATCCATATTGATAAAAAAATTATTTGTGTAAACACATAATTTTTAAACTTAAAATTATCTTCATTTTCTAAAAGTTCATTTTTAAAGAATCTGGAATAGAGAGTGTACACCGGAGTGGTTTCTACCAAACAGCTACACGAGAAGACTTTGGAGCTCCAAAACATAAATTGCATTCAAAAACTGCTGCCCATGATTGGAAAGGCAATTTGACCCTTCAGAGTTCAGGCTACTGTTATGATACACATCGATACAGGGTAAAGGATTTCCTTCCATAGATGTATCATATAAGTCACTAAATCCTAACCTAGCCTAAGTCACATCAACGGATTACATGTAATTCCAAACCGACTAACCACTTCTGAGAATCAGCTAAACCGAGAGCAAGGCATCACATAGACATAACCAAGCTGGTTATAGGAGGGACAGCTGAGGAACGGAATGGATATTCCCGCAGGTATTTGCAGTTGTCACGGTCAATTTTCAAGGCTTTAGGAATAAAGAAACCATCAAAGGTGCCCGTCGCCACAGCTTCTGGACTGCCTTTATTTTTATCATCAACATTATCAAGCTTTTGAAATGAATTTCCACGCCTTCTCTTTCCCAATGACTTCCACCTCAGTTGAGCAAGCATTGCATCTTTTGAAAGATCGATGACTTCAAACTCTTTTACCTTGTGCACGACAGAGTCCTTCTGAGATATGCTGGATCCCATTTCATCGCTGACGGTAGCTTTTTCTGGTTCCACATCAAGCATAATATTCTTCGTATCAAGGCCAGACAATATCGAGGTCACAAGGTCTGGTCTCTCCTTAATATTTTGCCACCTATTTCCCAGCCATTCTTCAGAAATTCTCAAGTCGGAGATACCACAGATCAAGTCCCGCTTCTCTCCTGCAAGAAACAGAAAAAAAAGAAAGAAAGGATAAATAAATATGGTGCATCAATCTAATTTTCAATGCAATCCTGAAATATTTTTTTTCCACTATCATAAGAATCTCAAGGAGAGAACCATTTCATACCTGGGAAATAAACACAAACACTATCCTGAGTTTCTTTCCGAAGCACAATCCCCTCCCACCATCCATCATGCCACCAGACATCAACAACTGCCCCAGAATTTATGAAAGTTTTGCACTTATGAGACATTAAGGTTGGCCTAACGGTTGTCCTACCACCTATTCGGAGTCCCAATGGATCAGGAACAGCAACCTTGGATGCCAAAACCCATTCCTGCAGTATCAATTAAGATAAATGGTAAGATAAGTATAAAATGTGGGCCAAAGTTAACAGGAGAATTCAACATTTCAATGTTGCATTATATCTAGTTTTCCCGATTGAAGGCAGGGGGAAAAAAACAACTAAGGACTACTTGTATTTTCACCTCAAGATAGTTAGTTTCATTATCACCATCCTTGATGTCTTGATATTGCACCTTGACTTTATCCTTGTGCTGCTGGATGATAAGTGCTCTAAACCAACATCCTCTCAGGCCACTGTCATGTGAGAACACTTCAACTTGAGAACCTCTGGCTAAATGCTGTGGAGGATTTTGCAAGATGGCTTGCTTTCCAGACATACAAGCAGCAGATTGGCCATTCTTTTGATTGCAAACCAAACTGCCATGAAAATTATAGATATCCAAATATGGGCTTAATGACTCTTGTTTGTTAAAAGCCAGGTCACCACCATCCTTTGACAGCCGAACTCTCTTCTTGGGTCTACTTTCAATGCCTTCGCTAACATTTCTAACGACCTTCAGATCTTGCTGAGACTTCACAGGACCTTTTGATGGGGAAGTACTGTACATATATCTGAGTATTTCTTGTTTCCAGTAACCTTTAACTTGGGTTATATCGAAAGGCTTGATATCATCATTGTCAAACTGTCTCCGGCATACATATGGCTCCAACTGATTGCATTTAGCTTCCTTCAGATATTTATCATAATGCTGGGAACTGAGGACAGCTGTTAATCCATCTACGCATTCCATGCCGAGATCTTGAAGACAAAGAGAAAAGAAAATCTCTCTGTCATTATAATTATGAGGCAAAATGATACCAACCTCATCAATCTTGTGAAACCATCGTACCACAACCATCTTCTTGCCTCTCGAGTCCTCGTACATATCCTCCAAGTAAGCAACAATTCGTTTGTCTTCTTCAGCCAGAACATATACAAATGCATGAACCTAAGAAAAAAGGAAGCAGCGAAAGCAGTCAACAAATAAGTGACGATAACAATGAATATGTTGGGAAAAAAGAACAAGAATTCAGGTAAGCACTCACAGGAATATGAACACCATTCCGGATAAATGATGGATAATGCCTTCGCCTTTTCCTGCAAGTCCAGGGAGAACCTAACCATGAAAATTCTGTAGTATGATGGCCCAGCTTCCTTGACTGAACATCCTGAAGGGTGAAGCGATTAATAAAAGTCAATGAAATGATATTTCTACATCAATATGAGACTTCAACAAATAGAAGTATAACCAGATAGTGTCACATACATACCTTCATTGTCTCTACATCAACCGTGCAAGCATTTTTTCTATCTGAGGTGACAGCAGCATCTAGGGATGACTGATGAGGAGGTAAGTCTGCATTCACAAATATGTATCGTTAGTACTATAATAAGTATACACACCGTTACAAAGAAAACTATCAAGAAAATCATGCAAATTGATCCTGAAAAGGATAGGTATGATTAGCAATCAGAAGCTAAATGGCAAAAGCCTTAAAAAAAAAAAAAAAAAACTTGCACAATGCCATAAGATGGAATAAAAAACGATCAAACAAAGGCAAAAGATAAACAGAGCACCTAACACGGAAAAAGACAAATTAAAGATATTAAAAGGCAAACTTAGCCATGAAAGACCTTGTAGATTTTAATCTAGATTGAGGGCAAAGGAATTCTGACGCTTTCAACCAGCTCTTAGAAATTGATTGAAAGTCCCTGCCACCGAGATCAAGTCAGTTTTCCATATCACGAATACCAACAGAATTGACTTGATCATAGTTAGGGGAAAAAACATACACAGTCAAAGATAGGAGAAGATGAATGTCATATGATTCATATCCCCACAAGATGAGGGGGAAGTAGCTTATACATAACAACCAAGAATTCCAGCAAATAAGAGGAAACCTACTTCCATTTAGTTGTGGAAGTCGGTGACTCAATATATAATCCCAATTCCACCTAAACTTTTCCAATTTTACATCAGATACTGAAAGGGTAATGTACTTTCAATGTCTTTGTCTCACACGTTCAAAGGGGATGGAACTTCGACAAACAAACCTTTTGCATAACACCACCAACAAACCAAATAATTGCCGATAAAAAAACAAACCAAATAATTAAGAAAATGATGATATACAAGGAAAAATAAAAGATATTCCTTCAAAAATTGGGTCAAGAAAAAAATCGACGACTATTTCACCAAGACGCACTCCTCTGCCAACGAATAATTGAAATTAAGAAATTCGTAATTAAATGAAAACCTCCAATTCCAAAAGATTTTCTTTTGTGCAGGCATCATATGTTCAAATCTTTTGGGCAGGGCATCATACGTTCACCAGATACTACAACAGGGATTACCAATCATATGAAATTGATCCTTCAGGTTGCAATTCTCACAATACATGTATCCAGCAATATTGTCAAGTGAAGAGATTAAGTGGACCTTGTATGAGGGGCTATCAATTGTACATGGACTTCATCAAATCCATAATTCCAAAAGGCCAAAACAGAATAAGGGTACCATGAAAAGAATAAACAAAATAAGGGCAATTGAAAATTTTGGATATTCCGCCCATGGGGAGAGAGAAATGATATTGTCTCATACCAAAACTTTATACGCTGACCTGAAGACATCAACATAGAATAAAGCAGTTGAAATTGCCCTTTTCAAAATCGCAAAACTGTTTTCCTCAAAACTTAAATTCGTCTGCCCTCAATCAGATCTGGTTGGTACTCCCACACCATAATAAGCACAAAGGCAAAATTCACAAAACCCCCCCAAATAATCCAACCCACAAGAAACAAGGTAGGGAAAGAACTCATAGAACTACAACAAAGCCATGTGCCCATTGAAGACTTAATAATTGTAACAGCAGAATTTCCATCTTTCAGTTTCCAGGGAAAACAAGAAGGGAAAAAAAATATCAAATCAGGTCGAATCCATTGGATAGCTCGCGTCCCCTTCTTTACAAACCCTAGGCCATGGAAACCGGAGGATGTCTATCACTATTATCAGGGGACACCCCTTTTGGTGTGAAGGGTGGATATTAAGCGGGCTCGCACTTTTAATTTCTACCCCTCTTCATCAACTCAAATAAAATGTCAAGAAGAAGGGAAAAAAACTGCTGCCTTAATATTTTCCTCCCCTCTTTACTACTTAACACGATTTGCACAGGCAACGCGGGCAAGAGGAGAGAACAGATATCAATCGGAATCCATCCATCAAATTCAATACAAAATTGAAACATCTAAATCGAGATCAATCAGGAAGAAATCGACGAATTTCCCTAGCCCTTTGGTTTGTGGGATTTGATAAGATAAGAAAGGATTAGAGTTTCTTGGCAAATCACTCATTTGGATTGAGTAAATTGGTGATAAATGAAGAGAAAGATACAAAAAATGGCTTTTTTTTTTTATTGGTTCCTTCCCCTTTCTCTCCCAATCACACAACCCAAAGGGGTTGTAGCCGAAAAGGTATATACAGTAATTTACATCTAGGGAAAAATCAAATCAAATAAATAACAGAAAGAACAAAGACAGCAAAAGTAAAAGGAAAATGTCCCTTTTTTTTCAGAAGAAACATTCAAACCACACATACATAGGAAAATTAATCCCCAAAAATGGAAAACAACTGATTGTGTATGTATGTGTACCTGAGACGAAGGAATTCAACCAATCAACAACTTCTCTTCTCGATCTCAGCTTCAACGAATACGAAGAAGAATAAGGTGAAACCAAAATCGAAGAACGCAGAAACCTATCTTGAATAGCGTAGTGATAGGACGATGACACGTGGTGGTGGTTCGAATTAGGAAAATGTCCTTTTTTCTTCTGTTTACCTATGAGGGCCAGATCTGATTTGCCGTCCCTCCGTCTGAGATAGTAACGAACCTCCTCTCTCCTTTTCTTTCTTTGGTCGCTCGACACGTGTACCTCCTCCCATCGAACGTACTCCGACGACGTGGTCTCCGCCGCTGCCATTCTCTCCATCTCCGTTTACGCCCAAACAGAGCCCTAAATTGCAAAAACAGCTCCTCCAAGCCTCTCTCTCTCTAGAATTTGATGTTCTCTCTCTCTCTCTCTCTGGATTGGAATGGAATGGAAGATAGAATTGAGGATTGGTAACCCCTTCTCTCTCTCTCTAGAATTTGATGTTCTCTCTCTCTCTCTCTGTGGATTGGAATGGAAGATAGAATTGAGGATTGATAACCCCTTCTCTCTCTCTCTCTCTCTCTCTCTCTCTATGTGGATTGGAACTTGGAAGAGAGTTTGAATGGCGTTTATATGCAGCGGATAGAACTAGGGTTCGGAGGTTGAGATTGAGATGGACGGTGGAGAACGTTTGCCACGGCGATGACACGGAGGAAAGACGTAGGAAGTTGCGGGTTCTTTCAAAATGAATTGTTGGTTTTCCGAAATTGCCCCGGAGAGACTTTTTAAAAAATGGGTTGACGGATCAAGCACGGATAAGTTCAAATCACAAGTTGCAGATTTTTTTGTTTTGGCAGTTATATTTGACATGAAAAAAAAAAAAATTTTGAATGCGGAAAAACGTTTGATCTGATAAGGGTTTATAGTATATTATACTCTTGGAGCTGAAACTTTTTTTGAAACGTCAAAATTTCTTTCTCTAACATTGTGTTTAGAATTTACGCGAATGAAAATGAGATTACAAGCAAATTTCGGGTTTTTAATTTTCATGCTTGCGGATAATAATAAAAACAAAGTGATGAGGAAAAGGACTTTTGGGTGTTAATTAAATACAATTGGATGTGTCTAAATAATGAGGGCGGTTCAATGGACAACTATTTAGACACTTTAAAAAATATCTCATAGTTTCCGATCAAATTTTTATAATCCGAAATGTTTAATGTGTGCAGAATATGTTTTAAGGGTGCTTGTGAGAATTAGCAAAAACAAATGATCGGGAAGTGCTTGTTTTAAACAGTTTTTAATTGAACTGTTCATTAAATCTAAGCTAAAAACTGCTTAATTAAAAATTGCTTAAAATAAGGGAAGTGCTTTTTTTTGCTAATTTCTCACAGCCACCCTTAAAATTATATTTTGCACACATTGAACGGTTCGGATTATAAAAATTTGATCGGAAACTATGTGATTGAGATTTGAGGTATTTTTTTAGGTGTCTAAATAGTTGTTCATTGAACCGCCCCGTCTAAATAAAGTAATAATAATGTTTCATGTTATCAAATTTTTTTAGGTGTCTAAATAGTTGTTCATTGAACCGCCCCGTCTAAATAAAGTAATAATAATGTTTCATGTTATCAAAT
>BPLS01000714.1:675334-698415 GCA_019656275.1 Rhododendron kiyosumense
AAATATTGAGAAATAATAATGTCTGAATTATTTTTGTTGGTGTCAAAATTATAGTGCACAAAAAGGTTATACGACCAAGTTTAGATTTCAGGAAGCAAAAAAATGTTTAACCGTATTATTTATATACACTTGCACAAACTCTCAAACATATGATACAAGTGAATTTGGGCAAGTAGGATGTATTATTGTAGTAAATTTATTTTTACGAATAAAATATGCTAACCACACCTCATTAGATAGTGATTAAAATAAGATTCTACTCAAATTTTATATGATAGAGAAAATGTCTAGATTCGTAGATACTATCATAGATATTTTTACAATTTTTAATAATTATAGAATTAAAAATAGTTCATTGTGCATTTTCTGGCCTCGCCCTTCTTTATACCACAATATTAGGGAAGGTAAACGAGTCAAACAAGCCAAGCAAATAGTTGATCAACCTTGGTTTGAAATTTTAACAAACTTCACAAAAATGTTCGAACATAGCTTGTTTATGAGACAAGTCGAGCGCAAAATAAGCTTTGATCAAACCAAACACGAGACAATTTTGAGTAACTTGAATTTTTTATACATAATAAGTCAAACGAGTCAAGTAATAACTTGTTTAAGTTTGATTTGAAATTTTATCGAGCTCAGAAAAAATATCAATTATTACAAATTAACTTAGAACAAGCTTCTAACAAACCAACATGAGTTCAAATTTGACTATTTTTTGTAAGTTTAGCAGCCCTGCCCCGGACACGAGTAATTATTTTCTATTTCTAGTTATCAGTAGAACAAAGACTGCTGATTACAGGGGAAGTGACGTTAAAAAAAAAAAAAGATGGCAAAATTATTTTTCTAGAATAAATACATTAATCCCGCATTAATGAAGAGTGGAAAACGGAAGGATCTAGAAAGAGAGAGAGGTGACGTAAAGTAAAGCAAAAGGAAATTGGTGCTACAGCGGAGAGATTCCAAATGACAGCTAACAATCCGGGCCCCACTCACTTCGGGCGCGTATTTGACTATTCGAATAAGCATTTTGGCGGAAGCTTCTCTCTTTTTGCGCATCAGATCTGACCCGGCAGGCAGCCTCCTCACTCCGGACTAGGGATGACGATGACGATCTCATTTGAACGGAAACCAAAACTTACTGCTGGAGTATACGGCTTTGTTCGGTTGTGGGTTTAGAAAAATTTTGGGTTTGATTTTTGGGTAATTAGTGAAAAGTGAAAATAGGGTAATAATTGGGGATATAGGTAATGAGTGGAGAGAGATAGAGAGAAAAATAAGATTAATGATTGGATATAGGGGTAATGATTGGAGAGAGAAATGAAAATAATAATTAAAATTATAGATAATGAGTGGATTTGGGTTTGGAAAATTTTTTCCAAACCCCAAACCGAACAAGGGCTTACAAGAGTATTTTTTCAGTAACTCATGAAAAATATTTTAAAAATAGTGGGCAGTTTAAATATTTTTTAAGAGACTAGTAGTAAAATGGATCTTAGAAAAGTCAATATATCGTTAAATTGTGTCGCTATGCCAAACGAGGGCCTAGCAACCAAAAGGAGACACCCCTCAAAAGCATCGAAACGGTGTCGTTTCAATGCTTTGGAACAACAGAGTCACACATTCTGACTCAGTCGATTCCTCTCTCCAAGCTAGGGCTGATAATTTCCATTCGAATGGATGGTTAGCTAAACTAAACCAAACCAAACAGATTGGGACAATTTTTAACCGATTTATTAGTCACGAAATTAAAAGTTTTCTTGGCAAACATGCATTATTTTGGTCATACTAGTTTTGGGTATTTTAGTTATGGTAGTTGGTGGAGAGAGAAATGAGTAATGATTTGAGGGAGGCGTAATGAGTAAAGAGAGATAGAGAGAAATAAAAACGGGGCGGTTCAATAGACAACTATTTAGATACCTAAAAAAACACCTCAAATCTCAATCACATAGTTCCCGATCAAATTTTTATGATCCGAACCGTTCAATGTGTGCAGAATATGATTTTACGAGTGCCCGCAAGAAATTAGCAACAAACAAAGACCGGAAAGTGCTTGTTTTAAGCAGTTTTTAATTGAACCGTTCATTAAATCTAAGCTAAAAATTGTTCAGATCAAGCCCTTTTCGGTCCTTTTTTTTGCTAATTTCTCGTAGGTACCCTTAAAATTACGTTCTGATCACATTGAGCGGTTCGGATTATCAAAATTTGATCGGGAACTATAAGGTGTTTTATTAGGTGTCTAAATAGTTGTCCATTAAACCGCTAGGATAACGATTAGAAAACAAAACTAAAATAAAGTTAAAAAAAGAAACAAACATTAAGTTTTCGTTTTGCGGTCAGAACAATCCTTAGTAGCATAGAGCATCCACACCCATACATGTCATTTTGCCATTATCATTTTCATTTTTCAACAATGAATAATGTCATTTTGTAAATAAAAAAAAATTGATAAGGAAGCAGCACCAATGTTTTGTAATTTTTTTTTTTGGCAAAATTCAAATTTTCACTATTTTCAACAAAAACAGTGGTTGGCATCACACCCATTGTACAAAAATTAGAGGGTGAGTTCCAAATCGTTCCTTTTTTTTTTTCAAAAAGAATAATTTTGAAGACCTCATAAAAAGAAATTATCTCATTCAAGTAACGGAAATGACCTAGTAAATCAATTCAAATTTTGGTCTTGTCATCTCATTTGATTTTCTTATGCTTCTTAGGTTATTTTCCTCTGTGACATATCTTTCAATTTTTTGATCAAATTAATAAATCAAGGTCTTACCGATCTCTGATTTGGTTGATTTTCGTTGCGATCCTTGAAAAATATGAACGGCTTGGATCATTTTATGCAAAATCCTGAGATGAGTCACACCCACCCTCAAAACATTTGGGCGTAAATTGCCAAATGGGGTCCAACATCGTCCCTGTTCTTTTTTTTTTTTGTCAAAACGGTAATAGTTTCATTGATAGAAACAGAGGTACACAAGAGGACTAGAAAGCCATAATCAAACCACAACTACCTCTTCTAGCCAAAGAATAGATCACCCTATTCGCACTTCTACCCAAACAACTATTGCAACGAGGATGACAAGTCAATCGATGAGATTCGTTGTTGGATTGCTGCTACCACCGCCTTCCTTTGTCAGAGAACCATCACTACCACCACTGTTAGGATCTGAACTGCCATATGGTGATAAAGGAAAAGCCAAGAGGAAAGAAAAGAGAAAATAACACAAAGAGACTCTCAAACCTGAGATCAAAAGAGAAACCCCTCACTATAAATGAGGAATTATTGAAAATGAGAAAAACATCACTATGGAGGAAAGAAACACCAGTCAAGGGCAAAACCTTCTGTCCTGCTGCTGCATATGGGTGCTTTGGATGGTGAAATCCTAGGGGGAGGGAGGAGAAGAAAGAGAGATGGCTAGGGTTTTTAGAGAGAGATGCTCTACTATTTTGGCAATTGATCTACCTCGGATCTTGGTTGTTCAATGTCAACTGGGCTCTTTCTTATTCTCTCTCTACCGGCATTTTTGTCACAAAAGTTGCCTTATATGGAAGAGGACAATTCCCAAATGGGTTCAATCTCCTCTGTCTTTAAAAAAAAACCCCTGTGCCTCTGTGTCGAGGGATTTTCTAGCCGTTGGATTGTGTGATTTTTTTTTATTTTTGTTTTAAATCTAACGACTAGAAAATCCCTCGACACAGAGACATAGGGGCTTTCTGCGTAATGTAACACTCATTTTGCTATTTGGGACTCATTGATGTAGTGTCCCTCATGATACATTTATACAAAACTCTTAATGTTTGACCCTCAAGAAAAATTGAAAAATCATAATTAGCCTAAAGAAATTGATGGACATTCAACCTTAGGCTTGACAGTTTCCCTTATAATTCACGAACTTGGACCAGTTTGCTCCCTCAACTACCCATTACCAGGCATCTTCTTTCTAGGCATCTTATTAAGACGAATGGTCATGCGATTTTGTTCTACTATCAAATTTGGAAGCACCTTTTTGTCATGCATGTTCATTTTATTTTTCAGAATCAATGTTATGAAACTATTCAGAGCACTCGTTCATTGACAAATTTCGAAACTTCCTTTTTGAGGATTTCACAGAGTACCAAAAAGGTACCTTCAAATTCTTAAAAACCATTTCTGCTTAGTTTTTTTAATTGGATGATATACAACAACAAGTGCTTAACTTATCAAATACTTCTACATTTTTTTTCCCTCCACACATCTCTTCCGAATTCAAGGTCCAAACTCAACCTAAATGGCTTCTGACTAATAATTCCTCATTCGTCAACAGTGAAAATACAAGGCATATGTTAGTCTAATTTCATTAGAAACGCTTACTTATACAACAATGTTTGCTAATAGTATATAAAAAAGAAAAAAATATGCAGCTGACTGGAGGAATCTATTTCATGTACAAGCAAAACGATGAAAAGGGTAAACAAAAGTGTATACAATAACTCGGCCAATCGCAGGAATGCTATCTACGAGAATCCCGGCTACTACCAGAACGAACTGCCTGACTTCATCGACCAAATCAAGTACTCTGGTTCGTTGGGTTGAAAGAATGAATGACATACTTAATGGCAGCAATGGCAGTATGTCTTACTCGTACTTCACTTTCTTGGAGAAACAAAATGAGGGTTTGAACTTGGCTGACGTCCAGACAAGAGGTCTGTTTCATCTGATCCCTCACGAACAGAAACAAATTACCAATCCAAGCTGATATTCCTTCTAACATAGAGCTTATCTATGTATTCTATAATTGGGAGTGAGGCTTCTATATACCTTCTCATCTCCTTTTCTGCGGACTCATCTGTGACGAACATGATATATATCAGTTGAAACCGTATGAGTTCCAACATTAACGGAACACAACACAATGAACACATCAAACACACGCGCGCACATTTATGGGCATATCAATAGGGCTATAAACGAACAGAGCCGCTCCCAGAGGCTCGGCTCGAGATGAGTTCGTTCAAGCTTGAACTAGAATATTTGGTTCGTTTCACAAACGAGCCGAGCCCGAGCTAATAGAAGCTCATCTCAAGTTGGCTCGCAAGCCGAAAACATAACGTATTAATTTATTACTAACTATATATATTACTCCCTCCGTTCCAATTTAAATGTCCCCTACTGATTTCCGTGCATTTTCAAACCCAAAAAATATATATTTGTACATATTTTTTTATTTTCACACACCAAATTAAAGTCAGAGGGAGTAGTAATTATCAATATATAATAAGCCTCCTAATAAGCATTAGGCTGGCGGAAATGACAGAGTGCAAAGGTGCTTTATAGATCTGGTGGATGGCTGTTGAGTTCTTGGATTTCCGAGGATTTGTCCAAATGGAATACCAGCTTTATTCTCATTTAGGCTTTAGTCCCACATCGGTTGGTTTCCCCACCTGAGAAAGTCAGATTTCGTTTAAAAGAAGAGCCCATCTTCCCCAACTCACCCACACCCCTTGCCCGTGACATTGTAACGGGGTCAGAGCAAGCCGAGCTCGGGCCAAGTTTTTGTAGCTCGTGTCGAGCTTGAGCCCAACCCCATTGTAAAGCTTGAGCCCAACCCCATTTTTTACAAGCCGAATTTGAGTATCTCAAAGTTCAGCTCAGCTCAGCTTGCTTACACCACTATATTATCAGTTAAAATCTCAAAGCTAAGCTAGGCTCGTTTACACCCCTATATCATCAGTTAGATATTTCCTTAGGATGTGAAATTGGGCTGGAGGATCCCAAATTTACCAAACCTGGCATATAAAGCATGCCAACAAAAAAGGAGAAACCCCCCGACCACTGAACGGGCAATTTCAATATTTACCTCATGGATGTGTGTGTATTGCTAGTTCTTTCTAGAAGAGTTCTACGAATATTAGTTCATGAGCATTTAAACTGTGATTTCCGCTGAAAGAACTGTAGTTCACAGTTCATGAGCATTTAAACTGTGATTTCCGCTGAAAGAATTACAGTTCTTCGTAAAGAGAAATCAACAATGATTCCTTCTAACAATCATCTTTACATGCTGTCAACAAGCATATGGACAATTTGGAGATGGGTTTTATTTCCTAGAAGTAAAGGGAGTATTCCCATTGGAAACATTATGGCAAGGAATGCTCCCCTTGGCAAATGGTTATGGAGATTTCCCATCGAACGGAATTTTTTCATGGCATTCCATTAGTAAGAGCAAATATTGGGTTCAAGCAAATGATTGGTGCTTCTTTGTGGTTTTAATTTTTAAACAAAGACAAGTATTAGATAAAGAATGCTACACAAAATATATTGCGGTAAAGTACACCTCAACTTGGTTCTAAGATTATCACCTAACAGAAGCCCCAAACAACTGAACGTGAAGTGTTCAACAAGACACCCAAAATACCCCCCAACATCTGTAAGTTATTCTGCTAAATGTATTAGCCCACAATGTTTGTATGTACCTGCGTTGGTATCTCCTTATACGCCGATCTATAGACACAAACGGGGCCAACATAGACAATAGAGCAACAGAAGTTAAAATGGCTGTCTTTGATGACACTAACAAATGAATCTCTCTCTCTCTCCCTCTGTGTGTGTTCGTTACCTTGAGAAGGCTTATTAGCTTTTCTTTCCGCGACCAGACACATTGTTTACTTGGGCTCCTGTATCAAGAGGGATTTTTTTCTCTCTACAAGCACCCACGAGCACACAGTGTCCCCCAACATCACCTCCCAACAACAGACAATAGATTATTACGTTGAGAAGGCTTATTCAGTTTTGTTTCCATGACCAAACACATTATTTACTTGGGCTACTGTACCGGAGTGTTTTTTTTTTTTAATTCGCACGAGCTCCTGTACAGGAGTTGGGGGTAAAATTCCAACTTCAACAATGACCTATTTCTAATTGCCAATAACCTTAACTTTCCACGTTTTAATCTTATAGAAAACCCTTGTTCATATTATTCTGGCAATGAAAGCAATGGCATACTCACCTGTTTCGTTTAGCTTCAGCAGAAGTTGTTCCCGTGTTGGGAGAGCATACATCCCAGTAGAAACTGCAGTCCGGACAGCCCATGTATGGTATGGTGCACAAACTTCTGCGTAAGCTGTTGATGCTGCTTCTTTTAAAGTGCAATATCTGCAAAACAAAGAAATATGAGATTATGTTGCCATGGATAAACAAAAGTAAAGATCACAATAATCGCATAAATGAAGGGGAACCAGAAATCATCAAAGAACTACTACCTAAAAGCACAAAAGTTGATCTGAGAGTTCAGTAACACGTGATTTGCGTCAACCTACAACCAAGAAATTCCTTCGTACATAAATTTTCTTGGCATGCTTTCTGTATTTTCCCACATTAATCGCTTAAATGCATTAAGTAGTATGAAAGATTTTTAAATGACTGGGGCAATTAGACTGCATGTTGTTTCAGAAAATAACACGATCAAGAGATATTTGATTCTCCTGAAGAAGTAAAGTTTAATTAGAACTTTGAAACCGGATTTCAGAAGTTCATATAATGCAATGTTAGCATGATCTTGCAGCATATACACTAAAAAATCCTGTTTTAATCAAAGTTATATACTCGTGCAAGTTATATCTCTGCAACAGCAGAATGCAGCAATGCTAAAACAGATCAGACAGACACCCACTTATAGCATCATTTGGCAAGGGAATGAAGGGGACAAAAGAAAACATATATTTCAGCAAACCAATACAAGCATGGATAATATTGCAGTGAAAATCTAATTAAAGAAGTAGAATGTTCTTCGATTACAGCAGCATGTAAACAATTTATGATGAAATTTTCCTGTTAAAGTAATAGTTGTTGATCTCTAGAGTTTATGGTCATTTAATTTTTGAGCAAGAAACATCGGAATAAATATGCAAGCAATAGTGCAATACACTGTAACACGACCACTCTTAACCATGATGTCTATAAAAGGAGAATGTCTTTTGTTAGATATAGTGCATAGCCATCTGCAATATATGAATGGGGACTCGAGAGTACCCAAAAGCACACTCTACATCAAGGAGCCTGAACGATAGGGAATCCAGATTTTTGTTCTCAAATTACAAATGGTATAGTAAATTGGGGAAAATGAATATGCTATGAAGGAGTGGACCATACTCTGAAGACAAGAAGTTTTTGAACAAAGCTCTAATGAGGTCGAGGCCCTGCCTAACTCTGCGTAGATTACGTGAAAGGCTGCCATGTGTTTTCACAGTGTCATTTTTGACATCAATGTCAAGTATATTATTTAAAGTTCCATATATCTTTGATGCTTCCACAAGATCACGCACCTGAAATTGTCAAACAAGTATATTAGATCCAATGAGACATTTTCGATTGGAAAGAAACAGGGAGAAGTAAAAATTTTGGAACCAAATACACTAGGAATCATATATACGTCATACATATTGACACATACCACTTGACCTCAGAAGGCAAGAGACAATAACCCCATCCTGTCACCCACCCCTAAGTTTCGGAATTTGTAAGTGCACACAAGAGAACAAATTAAACAAAATTTTCAAACGAAGGTGACACTTGAAATGAAATTTGCAGAAAGATAATAAATGAAAACCCAAAGGTCCCAAATTAGTCAAATTCAGTGACGACCATAGCCCAGCCCACACTAAACTTACGTCAAAATTAAGTGAGTATATCAATATACACATTTTAACGTCTATACCAGTTATTGTAATTAAAAGGAATATGAAAGTAAAATAGTTTACCCAAAACATAAAATGATTTATTACAACAAAATTTAATTTACCAAATACCCTTTAACTTTTAATAGTAGAAATCACATTAAAAAATAAACAAAAAGTGTTGGAAATTTTCCAGAAATTTCAAATGAATAAAATAGAGGCAAACGGAGGAGGGTCTCTTAAGGCAACCGAAAGGCCTCTATTTGGTTCAACGAATCTCGACGCGAGGCTGAAGAGTCAAGAGTCACGCCTGGATTATAACTCCCCATGATGAGGTTTATGGCTGAATTTAATTCCCTAATTCATTGTGAGAGCTACTTGTAGAGGCATCTCTAGGGTCTTTTCTTCCAATATTATGGTGTATCCTCTTTTGTACAACTGACTAGAAATTCACCTACTTCAAAGACAATGAAATTCGTTCTCGTGTGCGAGACGTTCGTTCAAATCAACACCCTTGGTAGGCGGTGAATCTTTCTTAAGGAGACTGTGGTATCACACAGGACTCGGCTCGTTTTTCTGAATACTGTTTGTATCTCGTTCATGTCCTATTTGTTTTGTTTATGTATTCTGTAATTGTAACATTATCAATGAAATTGTTCTTTGGAATTTTCGTTATTGCCGAATTTTCTCAACAAAAAGAAGTAATAGTAGGAGGTTTAAGCAAATAATAAAAAAAGAAGATGTTCTATGGAGAGACAAAGATGAAGGGGCTCCTTCCTTGGAGAGGCATGACCTTTCTGCTGGGCCAAAGACCCCAACTTGGTTTTTCTGTGCAAACTTACATATTTATTATATACTTGATGGTTTTTTTTTCTTCCGGCTCGCCAAAGCCCGGGGCTTGTTGAGCTTACTCAGGGCCGGCCTTGGACCTGCTCAACGCAATAAATTTTAGGCCCTACCGGACACGCTCTTTCTAGGTTTTTTCTTGCGAGTTATATTCAACTGACTCATCGTATTCTCCCATTTCATACTGAAAATTTGTCTTCGATGGGAGTAGGTTTTTAGTCGAACCACATAAGCCCCTTGTTTTAAATCGATCCACATAAATCCTCGTACAATTGCTCTAAATTTCCATTTCTGTGATAACAAATCCCACACATCTATTATCCATCATCCATTACTCTTACGAAGCCGGCTCACACTTGTAATTTCCCAAAGTGCCCCTTTTACTACCCAAAGAAACTGCCAAGAAGAGAGAAAAAACTGTCGCCCTAATTTTCCTCTCCTCTCTTCTCCACTTTCACATCTCATCAGATTTCAGTACGGATTAATCCCGATTCGAAATTTCTCCTCTTTCCATCCATTGCCTGAGCATCTCCAATCAATGA
Organism: Rhododendron kiyosumense; assembly: GCA_019656275.1. NCBI lineage: Eukaryota > Viridiplantae > Streptophyta > Magnoliopsida > Ericales > Ericaceae > Rhododendron > Rhododendron kiyosumense. The sequence continues at coordinate 685,372 of BPLS01000714.1, forward strand.
GTCGGGAAGATTTTATAATTTATTCCCTCTTTTATTCACTTTATGTACTTTATGGAAGGATTTTTGAGGGATCTATTGTCTTTTTTAAGGCTACACCCCACCCCATTTAGGAGACTAAAACCTCTAAAATAGACAATAAGTCCCTCCAAAATTTCCCATAGAGCACAAGAAATTGAAGAAATTGGTCAATAAATTACAAAATCACCCCTGTGCCACATCCATTCTCCATTAAATGGGGGATAGAGAAGGGTTGGAGATGCTCTAACATGATTTGCACACGCATCGCATGTTCCCAAGCCTCCGTATAGAAGGACATGTGCGTATAAGAAGGAGAGGAGGGAGATGAACCCTAACCTTGGAGCAGTATTCGTACTCGGCAAATTTAAACGCGATGCCAAGGCATCCGAAGAGGACCGAAACGAGAGAACAGGCGTCGCAAAAGGGCTTCAATCGGAGACAATCGTCCGAGCAGCCGTTGATATTAAACTTCCCCACCGTTCGGGAGAGCTCCTCGAACGCCTCCGCGATGGCGGAGAGCGGCGTCGTCATCGTCGTCTCGCCGTTGGCGTCTTCGAACGCACCGCCACCGTCTTCCTCTTCCATTCCCCTGTTTCCCACGAATCAAAAACAAATTCTCAACCCCGCGTTCGAACTTTTAGTGCATCAAAAAAACAAATCTAGAGAGAGAGACAGAGGAACTTACTGATCCCTATCGGTGCGGGAGAAGAGGAATCGGAAGGCCATTGATTGATTTGCTGAAGTTGCGGGGTCTGGGTAAATGGGAATATAATTTCTAGAGAGAGAGAGAGAGAGGGGGAAGGGGAATCGTTTGTGGATCGTTGGAAAGGCGTTTAATATTCTACTTTCGCGCCAACCCGTCAAACACACGGAGTGTGTCCTGGAAGTAATACAAAAATGAGATACCGTGCAGTGTGCGGGGATATTTTGCCTTTTCTTTTTTGCAGTTGGAGATCTCTGAGTTATTATTTGCACTTCTATTAATTTTTTCTCTGGTCCGATTAAAGACAGAATTAGGAAATTTATCAAAAAAAAATTTTTTTGCCGCCTGATCCAAGGTCAATTATATTTGAGAAGTAAATCCACTAACCAAACTAAACGAACCCTTGGTAGCTGGGATATTTTTTATGCCTTTTCATTTGTTGGTATGATGTGAACGTATCATGACATGTGAAAAAGTCTTTGTGCAGTACCATTTTTTGTTTTTATTCTTAGGATAAATTACAACTTACAAGTACCTCCTAGCGGATAAAAAAAAACAGAAAGTCTGTCCATACAAACACTTTATGTATAGATTGTGCACAGATTTTTTTGGGGTTCATCACCGATTCCACACAAAAAATTCAAGCTGTTCATCAAATGTAAAACACTTCTTCAAGAGTCCACATGAAAAATCAACTCAATCAAATAATTTATAGGTGCTCGATCCAATCATTTAACTTTTCATTATCCTGAAATCTCAAAGAAAAGTTCGATGATTGGATTGAGAAATTAAAGATATTGGATTGACCTGATTTTTCACGGAAATCCTTGAAAAAGTGTTTTGCATTTACTTAACGGCTTGAATTATTTGTGTAGAATCCGTGATAAGCACTACAAAAAAATCTGTGTACAATCTGTACACTTTTATTTGTGTGGGTCACAACTCTCTAAAAAAAAAAATAATTGTAAACCCTCCTAAACTATTGCTCGGAAACGAGTTGTCCCCTTAGAGCATCCGCATTAGGCTCTTTAGATTTTGGACCAAATTACACCGCAAAAGTCTACTTTATTACTTTAGCTACTCATTTTTAAAATGTCTACTGCATCAGGCTCTCTATATTAAAGTTATCTCATTAAAAATATTATTTACTATCACTTTCTTCTCAATTAAATATTTCTTGACAAGAGCCCTGTTTGAGGCACGGCAAATGGGTAAAATTTTTGCGGAGCACATTATGAATTTTACAAAGATGATACAAACCGCAAGTCATTCCTAAAATGTTTTTTTATGGATTCCTAAAAAAAATTAGTTCAATCCGATATCGGTAAGAGCTACAGTATTTCAAAAATCATAGGGCAAATTCGTAGGACGTTCTACGAATTCTGAAATAGCTCTTACTGATGTTGGATTAAGCTAATTTTTTTTAGGAACCCATCAAAAAAAATTCCAAGGATAACTTCTAGTTTGAATTATCTTTGTAGAATTCATAATGAGCTCCGCAAATATTATCAATTTATTGCCCATTTGTTGTGGTTCAAACAGGGCCTTTGGCATAGTGCTGTTGGGAATGGATTTGGTGTAAAAAATTAATAAAATACTAGTTTAACCCTTGAACAGTGCCTCGTCTCTACGAACGAGTGACTGTAGCTTTTGTAATTTAATCCAATGAGCAACGAGGCTGAAGCACGAAGGATTCTTGCACAATTACTCGCTACTCTAGTGCCACGACGACAGTAGCGATGCACATGCAGATGCTCTTATAATGTTTAAACTTGGACACTTTAAATTTATGGATCCAATTTGGAGCGAACGGTGGTAATGGAAAATCAAAGAATTTTCCTTTTGTCCTCACAATTTTTCTACCGTCAAATCCCAAAATTCGCAGAAAATCAACCCGCCAAATTCCAGCACCATGACCACCTATAGCCAAGTTATCTTTTTATTACCAGTCATTTTCTCTTATAGCGCCACCTAAACCAAAACTATCTAAATAAGTTCTTAACGGCAACCTGCCCCTACCCGACAATGAATGCCGACACCACCTGTAAACCCACCATATCCATCCTCAAATCCATAACCCAGAAAACCCGAATTTTGTCTGTAATTACGCTAAAAATCCTTCCTACTCACTCCTAAATCCATTAAGAGGGTTTAACTGTTTGAGTTTGGACATTAGGGAGACAACTTGTTTTTGAGCAATAGTTTGAGGGGGAGTTCATTGCAATTTACCCTTATTCTTATAATTAGGCAACACCGTTCTGGAACACGTTATTAAAAAATAAATACTTATTTTACATTTTTAAACTAAAAAAATAATGTAATTGAAAAATAATTTTTTGATTTTTTTGCACCGTTCAAAAGATCTCAATGAAATCTATCAAACAAGATCCATATTACTAAAAAAATTATTTGTGTAAACACATTTTTGAGCTTGAAATTACTTTCTAAAAAAATAAGTACTTAATTTAGGTTATGGAACGGGCGTGTTCCATTCTGCTGAGGTTCTTAACAAATAAGTAGCCTATTTGCAATTTTCAAACTTAAAAATAATGCATCTAAGAATATATGTGTGTGTGTGTGTGTGTATATATATATTTTTTGCATTGTTTAAAATATCTCATTGAGATCTAAAATCTATCAAAAAAGATCTATATTGCACAAAAATTTATTTTAGTAAGTCCGTTATTTTTAAGTTTGAAAATTACAAATAAATTACTTATTGAAATAAAAATCTTAGCAGAATGGTGACCGTCAAATTTGGCTTTAAAGATTTTTTTTATTGGCTAAAGTTAAAAGAGGTCTTATTATTATATAATAAAGATACAGAGTATGTAAACACCAGAGTCCTAGAGTTGGCCTAATGATTCATGGCTAATATTTAGGTTTGAGCAGGCACTCAGGATTCAAGTGTGGATTAAGAGAAAATTATAACAAAATATAAAACATATGAAAGACAATATCAATTAGACCAATACAAATTTCAACAAAATTACTCTATCTCATATATCTATATATAGCTTCAATCGACCTATATGATTACAAAAAAATATGATGGTAAACAATTACATTATCCGATAATTCAAGTATTCAGATCAGCTTACGTGCATCTCGACTAATCTTTGAGGACCAATCTAGCCATTCACTTGCGGGGGTCCCAATTATTAAAGTAAAACTCTATATAGACTGACCCCAAAAGGAGTTGATTTTACCCAAGCTTTTAAACCTAAGATCTTGGAGAAAAGCAAACCCCTAAATACCAAGTCTTGATCACTAGGTCAACCCCTTGGCGTTATCGTAAAGAATTACATGCATACATTATAGTGCACTAATCTATTTCAAAAGCAAAATGTATAAGCTAACATTCCATCCCTGTGCAAAAGTAAGAACCTAAAATTGCGGTTGATGATCTTTTATGATGTAAAATGCAATGCATTTACAATGGCATAAATACCAATGCGCCAAGCAATGTTCTTCTCAGTGTAAGTGAACATAACTTGCAAGGAAATTGTCCTTCATCCTATTCCATTGTCTAGTATTCACCAGTTTCATGACTGAGAATACTCACTTTGTTGTCGCCGCAGAGTAAAGTTCCCAGAAGATGACTCAATCTATCAACAAGGGGATAAATGATTGATTTTCTTGTTTTCATGAATACTTGGCACAACTAGAAAATTGTGGACAAATTCTGAAACTCCAAAGCTCATAAATCATAATTTTGCAACTGAAACTTCAAATTTGACTTTTCTTGCTCGGTGAAGACGTGAAGTCCTTGGGATAGCAAATCTTTGCTAATTGCAAAGCTTGCGAATATCCCAAAGCTTGATTTCTTATCCATCCTGCAAAGGTTGGATAATGAAGTTGCTATCCACACGCTAGCTAGGTCCTTAAAAGTTTGACTTGCTTATTTATTTATTTTTTTAATAAAAAGTCTGACTTGCAATTTACTCTACCGCAATTTACTCGTAAGACAGTCATTGATTTTTTGAAGGAAGAGATGTTAGAATGATAGATATTTTTAAATTTTCAAATTTCTTAGATGGGCGGGTGGTAGATTTATAAATTAAAAAAAAAAACATTGGGCGGGCAAACTTATATAGTTTTACAATTTTGGAAAAAATTATTACTATTACTCTAAGAAAATTTGAAATTTGGATAAGACGGTCGCCTGAGCTCATTCGCCATTGGGTTGGTCCTTGGGTTTGAGTCTATATTTCTCATTGTCTCCTACCAATCATTTAAAATATAAGAATCGAAAAAAGTGATGCACGCATTTGGAAGAGGAGAAGAAAGGACGATTCAAGAAGGAATATTAGAGAGAATAGTAAGGAAAGTATTTTCTTTTCTTTCAAATTTTATTTAAGAAAATTGAAAGAAAAATAAAAAGCAAGAAAAGTCTGAAAGGAGAGTTAAAACTTTACTTCATTTTATTGAATTTTCCCCCTCTTTTGCCAATTTAAGAATCACACAAGGAGGAGGATTATATTTTCAATTTTCTATCCCTTTCTATTTCCTTGTTCTTACAAGGCATGATGTAGCGTCGCATTCCTGTTTCCCTTTTCCAAACAAAGTTGCATACAAAACATACCACTCCTCTATTGCTAAAAAAAACAAATCAGTTTACATGTCTTAACCACACTCTTTTGTTGTTTTGATATCTCACCATGTTCGAGCGAGCTTAAGCGCTTTTCAACTAATTTTCACAGATACCAATCACACCGTTTACTCGAGGAACCTATACGAACGGGTCCGAAATAGTAGATAGTGCTAAGAGGTTTCAAATGAAATCTCACAGACAAAAAATTCCTAAATTTCAAGCACTGACTCCTCGACCAACCCTTGAGTTAGGAGATTTTTATTAGATGGCATATGATTGCGAAGATATTGAAGACAAAGGGCACATGAATTTTAGCCACTAAAAGATCCATAGCCACTAAGGCCTCGTTTGATTCGTGGATTGAAAATGATGGGATTAATAGTCCTGAGATTAATAGTCCCTGGATTATTTGTCCTAGATTAATTTCATCCCTAATTTCACCCAATCCCATGTTTGATTTGCGTGGGATTAATTACGGGATAAGTAATAGTATTTTTTTTAAAAAAAATTCAAAAACAGTTTTTGAAAAAAGAAACTTTTGAAAAATAAACATTTTAAAACAAATAATTTTGTGAAACATTTTTATTACAAAACAATTTGGGAAAAGTTTTTTTTTTTTGAACTAATTTTTGAAAAAAAATTCTGAAAAAAAGTTGAAAATCAATTTTCTGAAAGAAAAAAAAACTAGTTTTTGAAGAAAAAGGTTTTTTGAAAACATTTTTCAAACAATATAGTTTTTGAAATCATTTTTTGAGAAAAGAAAGTTTTAAAAAACATTTTTGAAAAACATGAAAGTTTTGAAAATAGTTTTTTTTTAAAAAGTTTTTGTAAATTTTTTTTAAAAAATAAGAAAGTTTTGAAAAAATATATTTTTAAAAAAACGTTTTTTCAAAACAATTTCTGAAATTAATATTTTTAAAAAATATTTTCTGAAATTAATATTTTTAAAATTTTTTTAAAACACATTTTCTGAAATTAATATTAAAGAAAGTAATTCTGAAAATACTTTTTGAAATCAATCTCAATATCATCGAAATATTTTTGAAAACAATTCCTTATTTGTTAATCCTACGTAATCCCACCTCCCCCCCTAGGATTATTTAGTACCCCCCATATTGGGATAAAATTAATCCTGGGATTAATAATCCCGACAGTTATTTCGGGAACCAAACGTGGGATAACTCAGGATTAGGTACATTTAGTCCTATCCCAGGCAGTTAATCCGCGAATCAAACGAGGCCTAAAAGTGCAAAAGGAAATTGGAACTAATGCTAAAAGTAAAGGACTCAGGAGGACCTTTGAGTCCTTAAGAATATTTGTTTTTATTCCTAAAAATATCTTGAGTACTTGAAAATGCTGTAATGGACCCCCACGGCCACAAACCACCAATGAGGAACGTCCCGTTGTGTACTTCCAGGCTAAAGTTTCATCTCGAATAATTGGGAAAGTAAAATTAGATGATACTGCGATTCATGAGCACGAACAAGAGTGGTGGTAGTCATTATTTGGGACCAGTAACATGTGTTTTAAAAAGGGATTATGGTCTAGTTCCACGCTCATTTTGCACGCATAAATACACACCCCCGACACAAGTGTTGGGTCCCACACACACCATCAGTATTGAGTGAGTGAGACACCCTATTTTTGTGAGGTCCCGTTCTAAAAATCTTCTTAAAAAATAAGTAGCATATTTCACATTTTCAAACTCAAAAATAAAGTAAATGAAAAATAAATTTTCAATTTTTTTTGTACCATTTAAAAGATTTCAATGAGATTTATCAAATAAGATCCATATTGTTGGAAAAATTATTTCCGTAAACACAAAATTTTAAACCTGAATTGCCTTATTAAAAAATAAGTATTTATTTGGGTTTCTGAAACCCAGTGTGCCTGCATTTGCATGTAAAAGTGCAATAATAATAGAGGTACCAAACCAAAACTATACACAAAATGTACAATGGCTGTGGGCTAAGCCAGCCCAGGCACAAGGCCCACAAGGCCTGGGCCTTGGAGATACCCAATTTTGGGGCAAAATGACGGTCAATAACATATTTTGAATATTAGTTATCAAAACACATTCTGGGCCGTCATTTTCCCCTTTTAGTATTTGGATTGGGTAGGACTTTTTTTAGAAAAGACCTAATCCAAATTTCAAAAGCAATTCCCAATGTCTTGAGTATTGGTATTGTAGGACTTTCTAGTTATAAAAGATTCTTTGACTCCATTCAGTTGCCAGAAATGTTGTACCAAAAAGTTATTCTCAAGAAAAATTAAGTAAAGTGAAATAAAGGAAAAAAAAAATCTATTTTTCTGTAAGTGTTTATTTGATAAATTTTTTTTCTTCAGGAAAACTAAAGTTTAGTGATTCATTTGCCAAGAAAAGACACTTATGAGAAAATTTTTTATTTTTATTCCCGTGGCTAATTTTAAATAAAAATAACTTTGATAGCTAAATAATAGGCTATCATATTTCAAAAATTAACACATACGGAAAATGTATTTTATCGAATGCAAAACCTTAACATGAAATGAAAAAAATCAACTTGCAATTCCCTATTCAATTTGCTATATTCTGAATAGTCATGCAAATTCCCCATTTAAATTGACATTCTCTGATAATCAACCGTACAAATGAAGTTTAAAAAATAAGTAGATGATAACTAAATAAATAAATATTAAACAACCGTGCTTAATTAGTTGCCGATGCAAAAAACTCACTGAAAATTAGTTAGTACAAAACAAAATTAAAAACTAATGACAAGATAAATAAATACTTCCAAAAAAAATAAACTATCAATCTTTTTCCACAACAATTATCTCAGAAAGCACTATAGTAGTCGAAATTGTTATTGCTTACATAAATCTCAAGTGTCTTTCTAAGAACCTAATTCGTATTTTTTTGGTATCGGCGTTATTCACTTTTTTTTTTACCCGTCAATTATTTTGGCCCCACAATGAAGAAATTTTTCCCGTGACACAAAATCCTATGCTTTTGGCCGGATCACTTTTGCAAAAAAGTAAATCTTGCAGGAAAACTTTATAACATGTTTCCCACTATTTTCCTGCCAATTGAACACTATAAAAGTTATGGGAAAGTTGATTTTCTCATCATTTCTTGTACTTTCCTGACAACTGAACGGGGCCTTTGCCTTCACTGTTTCCTTCAACTAGCGATCTGGGACTATAGGTGGGAGGCTTTATTTTGCAACTTGTTTGTACTACATTGACAGAGCAAAGGCTCAATTGGCAAAGTGCTCACTTATAAAGCCCTCTACTCACCTTGCTCATAGAGTGGTTGCACGTGAAAGCAACACGTGAACAGAAAGTATTGGAATTAAAATTAAAATTGTTTTGAAGGGAAATTTCAAAATTTGAAATACACACACACACACACATGGAGTATGTATTAGTCAAGGGGATTTAATACTATAGTTTTGGTTTTCTCTTGACTATTTTTTTTTTTCCCGTAAAAATTGTCAAGTGTTTAGGGCACCATTGTTACAACAGGCCTTGGGCACCTAAATACCTTGGGGCGGCACTGACTGTGGGGCCCACTTTTGGGACCCACACGAAGAATCTGAACCGTAGATTAATTTTAAAATAATTTTTCAAATGTCCTTGAAAAAAATCAACTCCATTGAATGCGTGTGAGTGGTACCAATAGCACGGTTCGTAAAAGTGGGTGTGGAACTCGAATTGTTGTTAAAAAAGACGCATCACATGGTGCACTGGGACATAAAATTTCCACTTCAGCTTTGACGATTTGCTGTTATTCTTCTTTTGGTTTTCTGGACAAAGCAATTTTTATTCTACATTATCAAGTTGATCCCATGCCTCTGATAATACGGAGTATGATGGCTTGTTTGATAAACGGATTGAGTGGTGGGATAGGATTGTTAAAAATTTCCATGGGCCGGATTAACAGTCCCAATGGATCGGCAATCCCCCAAAATGATGGAATTATTACCTATTCAAAACAAACATGTTAATCGCAATTTTACAATCTAATCATGTCCAAAACAAACATGAATAAAAGATTCATTTCCTTATTGATAATCACATCTCATTAACAATCAAAATCCTAATTCCACCTAATCTGTTATCAAACACAAGACTACAAACCCTATCGCAATCCCCTCCACCCTGTCTATCTCTCCAATCGATAACACGCATCAAACGAGGCAAAACTTCCTTCCCCGCGAGAAGGGTAATGTTGGTGACGAAACTTACCCATCTGAAATGGCGTTGACATTGGAATATGGGAGAAAGTCTTGTTCTCTCTATATATCTAGAGGGGGGTGGGGGAGAAGGTCTTGTTCTATCTTGAGAGAGAAGAGAGGGGACAACTAGACAACAAAAAGAAGTGCAGCCACCAATTCAAAAGAATGTTTAAGACGCAAGAGCGGTATATGGGAGAAGGTAGGTTCTTCCTAAACTGCACCCACCAATTCAAACGAATGTTTAAGAAGGAAGAGCGGTTCCGGATTCTAGCAGTGGAATTTCACAGAAAGATAAAAATGGCTTAAGCTGTTGTATCGCTATACGGAGCAAATTTTTCCTGCTCCCCCCTTCTGAATCGAACCATTCATCCAATCAGAAACCTAAAATGTTTAAACGGCTTAAGCCGCTTTTTCCTTGTCTTTGTTGGTGACTTGCTACCAAATGTTTCGGTAACCAATAGCATCCCCTTCTGAATCGAGCCACTCATCCCATCAGAAATCTATCTAAAAAGTTTAAATGGCTTAAGCCGCTGTGTGGACACAGCTTCGGCTTTTTCCTTTTCTTCGGTGACTTCACATTAAATGTTTCGGCACCATTAGCTTTCCCTTCGCTGATCCAATTGGAAACCTAAATAAGTGATGGTTGTTGGCCCAGGGCTGCTAAGGCAATAGCAAATTCTTGCAAAACAGATCTACGTGACCAAAGAATCAAGAGCGTGAAAGTACATAGCGAGCAGAGCCTCTCAAAATGTGAGAGTTCCTAATTTATGATTGTAGTTTAATCCAGCTAGAAAGTTTTCCTTCGGTTAGGATTTTGAGAGATTTTTAGAGTAATGAGCGAAAAAAAATAAATATAAAAAAAATGAAAGTAATAATTAGAGAGCACTTATTAAGAACTGTGCGCAAAGGAAGGAATTGGTTATAGAGACCCAAAGCGAACAGTCTTGAGATTGTGGCTTATGCTACATGACAATATTTGAGTCAAGTTCTACTCGGACCCTGTTATTTATTTTTAGGTATTTTTGGACTTGGCCCCTACAAACTCCAAGGAAATTTTACCTTGGCGAATTAAAAAGTCAAAGAGTCTCAATCCGACCCTTATCAGCTTCACAGCAATATGACAGCCTTACTGCTACCATCACAGATCAAGGACAACACCGGTCAACTACTTTATTGTGAGCAAACTGCCAATAACCTCGATCCACCAAGTAAATCTAGTATGGAACATTTCCATGACCATATACACAATCTTGAACTTAACTTGAAATGCAAAATATTTCACAACAAATGTTGATGCCACCAGCCAGAAAAACAGGCCGTCTATGTAATGACTAATAATACATCCTTACTAAAAAGATTACTGAGATAAGACTACTATGGAAGCATGGCAATAGCTGCACAAGACATTCAAGTCCCCTCTCCAGCACTAACATTGAAAACTCCAAAGCTAGGGTTGGGGATGAAAAGAAAACAATAAAGCAGAAATAATACCAGGTGAGAGGAAAGTTGGAGAAGAAAGAGAGAGAAGAACAAGGGGAAGAAAGCCATAAAACCCCATGACTCTAACAGTATCATTCGTCAAATTCATGCATGTGATCCAAGAGGTAATTGGCAGCCAGCTCCTCATTCTTGTTGCAGGCAAAGAACACCTCCAGTACAAGTGCCCGATCGAAACCCATTGCTTCAAGCTGGAAGAAGACAAGATAATGTGGCAAATGGTTAAAATCAGAAGTCAAGGAGTACCAGACATCATCAAGTAAAGGTAACAACCCATCATCTGGGTCCATCTCCACAATTAAAATCAAAAACCAATAAACTCAACACGTATGACATGCCAAAGAATCCATGATTCTAATTCGTAGTGAGCTTAGAGAGTCAGTGAGTAAAGTAGACAAAGATGTGTGCTAACAGACCACCCATATAGGAGGAATGGGTAATATATCTGCTCAACCAGATTGAACACCAAGTAGTCAACCCATTTCAGTCCCAAAGGACTGAAAACATGGCTCCAGAACTCCCCAATTTTATGTGCTTGATTATGCACAACTAGATACCACTTAAAACTAAAAAGGGCCCGACTTTAGCTCAAGCTTATTGATTATATGCCGGAAATACACTCTGCATTGTGGTTCTAAATCTAGAGAAGTTCGATCTCAACAGAAAGATTTAACCTAGAGTTCTGAATTACAATAGTTTCAGATGTGCCATTTTTGTCTGCTATAATCACTAACTCTGTCTGCTTAAATCTTTTCAGTACTACTGGTTTCTCCCTGAATCAGTACTGATTCTCCAATGAAGAATAGAAGTAAAGCAATTGGAAAAATCCAAAAGCTCGAAATAAAGGCATCCTCAACACCAGAACAACAGATTAGAATCAAACCTAATAAATGACGAGCCCTCGATGTTATTTATCCTCAATTATTTGAGAAATACTGCTACACAGCTATTAATTTTAGTATTTGGGAGGTTCACAAAAAAGATCAAGAGAAAACCAAATACAAATAACTATTTGGAAGGAAAAAACTTGCCCGTTCTATGGCTTCACGCTCTTCAGGTGTAACTTCTACAGCCTGTGGCACTGCTTCGGCAAGGTCCCCCAGTATGTTCCTGATAAAATATCGAAATTAGCTTAGACAATTACCCTAACAGCTATAAAGTATTCAAGTTATTACTCGTAATCTTAGTCGCACGAAATGGGAGCGCATGCGGGGAAGCGAGAGGATATAGAAGAATCTGAAGTTGGCAGCATCTATAGGAGGGTGTAGGTGTAACCATATATAAATATGTATTATTGTTAGTCCTAGTATAGATGTCAATTACTAACTAGTGCCAAGTGCAACCTACAAATATTAGGTTTATACCAAGTACTTGAATATGTTTGAGTTAATGTTTTTCTAATAAATCATTGTTTCATAGTTTCTCTTGCTTGGCAGTTGGTAGTTCTGTTTCTTTTGGATTATTATGCTCAAGAGGTTCTATCCTAGTTGGGAGCAACGATCTAGGGTGGATTCGTTACCCTAATAGAAGGATGATCCTAGTACTAAGCTCGTAACTCGAAAGTGAGAAGCCAAGGACCTACCCTTCTCCCCCTTCAACAGGTTCATTGATCAGCCGTAGGAAATCAGCCTGGTGATCCTGGATAAGCCTCATTAGGTGAGGATTTTGCTTCCCTAGCTCCTGAAGCATGGGCTGTTAACAGAGAAGAGATCACCAAAAGCCCATCAATACAAAATAATAAAAATCATATGCACATAAATTTTTTTGCTAACCAACTAAGAAGAGATTTGCTGTAGAAGAATGGTTAAGAACCTGCAAGATTTGTGGATTAGCCTGCACCATTGTACGTAGGGCTTGGAACTGACAAAAGGATAAAAGAACAATTCAAAATGTGACACAATGCACATAGAAAAGAACCTTTGTGCGCACACACACACACATGCACGTGCACAAACACACGGGGAGAGAGAGAGAGAGAGAGAGAGAGAGAGAGAGAGAGAGAGAGAGAGAGA
>BPLS01000714.1:698425-722570 GCA_019656275.1 Rhododendron kiyosumense
CCTGCGGACTGTTGCTTAGAAAATCAAGGTTGCCCCCACCAGCAGCATTTGAACCCATGTTTGGCAGGCCCTATTGCGGAATATCTTAGACCATAACCAAAAAGACTGCATATTCAATTAATTATGCCCATAGATCAGCTACCTGAGGGAAGAGGTCCAAAGGATTAGCATTGGGTCCACTCGAAGGAACAGGTGCTGGTTGTGCTGGTTGTTGAAGCTGAGCTGGAGAATTTGGAGCCAGCCCACTTACGGGGGCACGAGCCACAGGTGGAACTTCTGCATGCTCAGGGATACCCTAATATAAAAAAGTAAAATAACGAAAATATAAATCTCAATCTACTGACACATAGAACCTCCACTGGTAAGTCAAAAACAGAAACTGCTCAAGAGAATTAGATCTCTAACATGCATAGGACCATGCACACACGCGCACACACGGAGAGAGAGAGAGAGAGAGAGAGAGAGAGAGAGAGAGAGAGAGAGAGAGGACTCTATTTTCTTCACTCATGATGCAATCCGGAGGTAGTGCTGGTGAAAAAAGGTGTACAGAGAGAGAGAGAGAGAGACGACTCTATTTTCTTCACTCATGATGCAATCCGGAGGTAGTGCTGGTGAAAAAAAGTATACAAAGATACAGTTCAAGAATATCCTTTTGAGGAAAAAGTGCACCACATTCAAGTTAACGAAGATAACCCAACATTCTACTCGCATAGGAATAATCTGGATTAGGAGAGAAAGATAAAGGGTGTGTAATGGGATTGACAAGAGATTTCGATAGTTATGAATATTACCTGACAATTACCCAAGAATTTCAAACATCAAAGCTAGGATGGGAGACCAAATAGAGCTTAGCTTGCAATAAGTAATATAATGTTCATCTATTTTAGCAATATACCAAATGCTGTTTTGCAATATTTGGATCAATCTTCGAAATCAATCTAAAACAACATGGAAGGCAAGTACTATTTTGAGTGATTAATCCAAAATACAGAAAGCTGAAACATTCAGGATTTAACTCACACTAGGCAGAATCACATAATGATGAAAATTGGCACCAAATAAGTCCACCTCCCTAACATACACCAAATTACGTTTGCTATGCCAAAGACCATGTCAGTTCATCAGTCCACAGTCTAACACCAATAACAACATGAGTCTTCTTTCACAATGAGAAATAAAAAACAAAGTTATTGACTTGCAGACTATCATCACCAACTAAGTTCCTAATGAACAAAAAAATTGAACAAAAAATTTAAGCAAATATTCACTTTGTTTCCCCATTTATCAGTCATCGTATTTAATGTAATGAAAGAATACAAATCTTAAAAAAATTAGCTGCATGATTATGTATATGGTCACTCCTTGGTTCTTTCTTATAAGGTCACCGGTGCCTAATTTGTTATATGTGTTAATTTTCAACCTAATGACCACCAGGTCTTCAGAAGCAATATGTATATTTGAAGTGTATATCAATCGTGTAAATTTATGCAACATGCACCTACATACACTGCAATAATTAGCTACCTATTCGTACAAAAAAACAAGGAATGGAATATTCCCTACTTCTCCCTTTGTGAAAACAACAGGTGGCTAGAAAAGTGGAGAGATTGACAAACCATGGGGAAAGACAGAATGAGCTAAGTAAGGCAAGGCAAGAGAGAGACAAAGAAAGATGTTTTAAGTTACTTTGGCAAGGGGGAAATGAGGGCACGCATGGAACAAGTCCCATGTCTTCTGCTTCTACTATAATCAATCTCCACAACATTCCAGGTGCAATGGAGAAAGTAAGAATACTACCAATAGGGGGAGAGAAAAAAAGACAAAGCAAAACTACAAGTTATTATAAAAGAAGCAGAGATATTATGACAGACGCCTTCTCTTATGAAAGTGCTACAGCAGTTTAATGGGCACACATTTCAGATTTTGTTCGTAGACAAATATTGACAACCTGAGCTGATGTTTCCCAACTAATTAGCCCCTATTTGAATGGCAATGACAGCACATTCTGTAAAATGCACACAAGAAAGGATCAAGTACAAAGGAAGACACATACGGAATATAGATATTCAACAGCTCTCTCAGGGTTGTTGTAAGCAGCCCTAAGAGCACGAACAACAGTTTCCCTGTCCCAAGTTCCTCCACCCATGTCAATAATTTGTTGGACTGTTCCGTTAAGGTTACCACCAGCAACCAGGTTGGATGCTGCTTGTCCATAGACATCGGTTTCTGACCTGATTGAACATGAATTATTGACTATTACTAAACAATTAGAGGAATTTCTGGAATAAGACACAGAAAGCCATAGCCTTCACAACTTAACAAATATACCAGAAAAGTACTCACGCAGCAGTAACTGGGGAGCCAGGAGCAGCAGCAGGTGCAGATGAAGGGACAGATGCAGGCCTGTGGAGTGTAAATGAGCATGACGAGAAATACGGAACAAAAATACAAAACTATATATTATAGCACTATATTTTCATATTAACGCCAATGAAAAACTCAGACTCACAGTGCTGAGATTGCAGCAGAGACTTGAGCAGCTGTGGCAGGTGGTGGGGCACTTGTCTGTGGTGCCTACACATCATAGATCAAAGCAAAGATGCATCTCACCTCATATGTATCATAATTTTAAATACATAAGTAAAAGAAAAAGTAGGAATAAAAAAACCAAAACCACGCAGGAGAAAATTCCAAAAAAGAAATCCCACTTTATTTAAGATGCCAATTAAACATACATGCAACTATATTGACCAGGCATTTTAAAGGTCATGAGAGAATGCTTTGCATTCCCTCCTAATAGGGAAGAATTTCAAACTTCATTGCTGGCATGTCGACATACTAAGCCAAAACAAAAGTTCCCCGATCCTTAATCTCTGAATAAAAACTTGATATCTTAAGCACAGGCAACTTGTCGTCAATTGAGAACTTCTCATTGTCATGCCAGAATCAATAACACAACAGAAAGTTAGCTCATAAGCCTTTTCTGGTAGACGGTAGTCTTTCCAAGATAAATCAGTTGTAGGGCTTTTGAATGTAGGTCTCTTTCACTTTCAGTACACACGAGTTACAGCCTCCAATAGTCAAGCTATTTTACAGTAAGCCAAAGTATGTGCGAGTCCAATGGTTCTTGTAATTAGTAGCTTTGAGTAGAAACTGAATTTATTGCAATCATAAACTGTTTGATCTTCTAAGTGTAAGCTTTGAAAACTGTGACAGGGTCGACTATAACTAGGAACAGTATGTCAAGTTGAAACCACTTCACCATGTAGGATGGACAAGTATAAGAGAACGTTTAGAACAATATTAACATAAACTTGTCACAAATTGGGCCATCGTTAATTTGATCTTCAGAACCGAGGAAAAGTAAACACACAGAGTAACAATGACTGGGTGATCTTAAGAAACTTCTGCTTTGCAGAAATTTCATTGTGAAACGTCCAATACTACATAAGCAGAGCTAGGGCTGCAAACGAGCTGAGCCGAGCTTTACCATACTTGAGCTCGGCTCGCCTTAATTCTCGAGCTCCAGCTCAAATCAAGCTCAGACAAGTAGGCTCGAGCTTGGCTCGCAAAAATATTTAAAAGCTCAAGCTCGGCTCGTGTGGCACACCAAAGCTGGAGAGTAGCCGTTGCGCAGCACGTGCAGAGGAAAGATAGCTGAATACTTTGTTTTTACTGGTACCAATGGTTCTGAGTTATCATGACTTCCAATGCAGGACTAATTTTTTTCCCCTCACAACATAAAAGCCTTCCTCAAGACTTGTCCCACATCGGTAAAAGATGTGCAAGGCGTGGCTGCCTACGCTATAAAACTATGCAGTAGAGCTACTTACGTGTGTGGCTGCCTAAGGGCAAGACTAACACGTGGCAAGTCAAACTCAAAAGTTATATCTACAAAAATATGTATGGGTATGTATACACACACACACCAGCCTTCACATGCGGACGTCCTTAACTAGGAAAAATGGGGACGTCGAACGCTAGCCGTTGGATTGTGTTTTCAATGGTCCAGATCTGCGGACGCTTTCTTAAATGGTCCGGATCCTTACCGGTAAGAAAGCGTCCACAGATCCGAACCATTGAAAATACAATCCAACGGCTGGTGTTCGACGTCCGCAGATTGTATATATGCAGACGCCCTTACCTGAAGCGGAGTGTGTGTACGTATACATATTTATTTATTTATATATATGCCATATATGTTGGCTCGCAAGCTCATACGAGCCGAGCATCAAGTGGCTTGAGCTTGGCTCATTTACAAAATGTGCCGAGAATGATGGCTAGAGCTCGTTCGTTTATTTGACGAACCAAGCAAGTTTGAGTGAGCCGTTAGCAAGCCAAGCCGCTCACGTGCGGCTCTATTTGTTTGCAGCTCTAAGCAGAGCAAAACATTTAGTTCCAGAAAAAAGGAACTAAGACTCATCGCAACAATCTAAGAACGCCCTCAAATTAATTCCAATACTGGTTTCACTTATATACTACAATGGAGTGACCTGAACAAAAAACAGCCATACTAGAGACTAATGCACCAAAAAAAAGTGTTGATTACCTTAGTTGTAGTTGCACTTGATGTAGTTGAACCTTCTCCAGATGAGCTCTTATTCTAGCAATATTCAATGACAGTTTAACCAAAAATAAGTATACAAAAATCAATTTGAGACCAAACAGGATATTAATAAAACATCATCATTTGCTCAATGCAGTAGATAGGTCGATAAGCTTGTGATAGTAGGACCAGCCCTTCACTTGCATGGCATAGCGAAGCAGCACCAATACACAAGGAAAAACCACATTCTTAGGCTCAACTAAAATGTCGTAGCATTGATTGAGCAAAGCCGCTCTGCCAATGTGAAGGAGTGGCAAAAACAAGGCGCATATATTTCTGATTTCTCATATGTTAAGAGGAAATATAACCAGACTCCCAGAGTATACTAACAACTTACAATTTACATGGCCCAGGCCCAACACTGGCAACTTCTATTAAAAGGTGATGCTAATTGTATATTCCGCCCGCAAAAGTTAAGGCAGACGTCATTTGGCCCTAGACCCTAGTGATTTCACCTCACAAAACACTACGGATTTGTTGTGTTTTTAGCTTTCTGATTTCCATCCCTTCATGTAGATTTCAAATCATGAAGCTAACACACAGGTAGTTTAATCTTTAAAATAAAATGCAAGGAGCACTTTCCTTATTCTCCAGAGAAAACCCACATTTAAGCACCCTATAGAGATGGCCTGATAACGAAAGCAACTAATATTATTGTACTTCATTAGTTCAACCACTACAATTTAGTTCCAGTTCATCAAGGTTTTGAAAAACCAAAGGGGAAATAGGGGTCTTGACAGGTCATACAACCTTACCAGAATCGACAAGGTTCTAAGAGGTCTTGACGGATCATGCAGTAGGTTACCTTTTTGCAATTTCCTCATTTTCATAATCACAAGCTTTTAGCTCTCCGAAGTACAAAGAATCCTGATCCAATGTAAATCGCTAAATAATCATGAAAGCTATTTGCAGTCATCATTTCAAATTGGTCAAGTCCACTTAGTCCAATGTGAACACATTTTCAGTATACATTTGATCCACAATTTGCTTCCACCGAGGAAAAAGGACATGCCTCCAATGGTGGAGTCTTCCCATACAAAATGTGTAGCGAATAGACAATCATAAGAAACAACTGGGGATGTTCGGAAGGACTTGGGACATGCGCGTCACTTTGTTGCAAGTGCAGTACAAGAAAATAAAAGGCGAGCAATAAGTTCAATATGGTAACAGTATGTACGTATTTTCCTTCCTAAATTTTGAAATTGAAGACCCTAACATTCAAATCGATGCAGATAAAAAAAAAAAAAACCGTCAAATCGACATTTTTGTTTCCACATCCAACAAATTGACATGCCAAGTGACTGTATGTAGGTTTCTATCCATGTCTACTCAAAATATACACAAACCACTCTACGCCAGAGAAGGTCAAACCTCCCATGCAATCCTCTAATATTTATCATTATCATGATTCATGAATAGCGATCAATTTACCTTTGACAAAAACACAGACAAGTGGATGTATTGAGAAAAATGCAAATGGATGTTTGTTTCTCATCATGTCCCCGCTGTCTCCCTCTCCCCCAAGAGTTTCAAAAACTGTCGGGTAATGTTCTACCAACTCCTATATCCAAAACTATGCTTCTAAAGATTGCGGTATTCAGAATGTAGGATACATCCATTCGCAAAAACTTAACATTGAGCTACAAATGATTTGTAACTATGATACATCATGACTGTGTAACTTACATGGACTCTTCAAATAAAGTACATGTGTCAAACAAGGTATGCATCTCACATGTTTATTTCTTAGTAGCAGGATCCAAGTATAGCCTATAGGGTGGCGAATCCACCTCACAATCTCACTCCACGCTACCAAATCAGAATCTCAAGCATATAAATTCCGAAAGAAACAAAAGAAAAGTTACCAAGTAGAGATGCTAAAATATATTAACTATAATATAATCAGGTACTTTAGTATAACCATAATACTCACTTGAATATCAAAAAAATATTCGCAATTGACACCGATAACGAATATATATGTATATAAGACTAACAATAAGATAACATGTTGAGTATCTATATTTATTTTCAAATTTATAATTCTAAACAGGCTCCTATTGAACCAACAATAGATTCTTATACATACTCTCGCTCCCCCAAACCCGCTCCCATTTTGTGCAACTAAGGGTCGGGCATCTACCTAGCAAGCACATTTTGCAATTCGAGTTTACCTTGTAACTATGTAGAACCTCCTACCTTTAATGAAACTATTTATGGCATCTTGTAAACACTATTCTACCCAAGTTTAAGGAACATGAATATTTTGCTCAGTCCACGTGCTCCACACCTAACATCCGCTCACTTTTCTTCAAAACAAATTTTACAAATTGTTTATTCTTCATGTTTTCCCAAAAATAAACGAAGAAAATAAAATTGACAAACACAGTAAGCAATTCACATGAGAAGGACGCTTTAGCATTAATGATGACAACATTAGAGGTAGTATAATAATGATCTACGGATTATCAAGCTGGACGTCTACACCATAAATATATTAAGAACATGACATTCTATGAAAAAGACAACAGTTAAGTGCGGAGAAAATAATCCAGCAAAAGTCACCTCACTGCAGAATGAAGATAGATTTACGTAGGTATAAAAGAAGAGTTCTTAGACACTTCAATGGCTGCAACATTTTACCTTTGCTAACATGATGACAACAAAACTATTTTCAGCAACCTTATTTTCGTCCAATGTCGTGTCATCTTTAAGAACCTGCCCTTGATGAATAAGCATCAGTTGCAAAGCAGGATACACATTTGCCCCTTGAGAAGATTCTATGGTTTTCTTCACATCAGCGACCTGGAAAATATGGCGATCAGCTCTACTACAGAGAGAATTACCCAAAGATGCATGAACAGGAAATATACAGATAAAAACAGGTGTACAATGAAAATAGAAAGCTTGCAACGACAATCCGAGGGACTCTCAAGTGGAGGGTTTAGGATCAGCCTTCAGCTTTGGAGATCAGATGAGCCCAAAACAAGCTCCATTTGATATGCTACCTTAGCTGCTCCATGTGTCAGCAGCTAACATGGTCACTAACTTAGCCACCGAATAGAGCAGTAGAAAGGCTTCTGTACTCTTTGATCCCACTTTCGATATAGATCATAGACCCTTTAACCCGCTTTAACACATCGATTGGAGCACTAATTCACCGTCTAAACTAACAAACTCTTACACACACTTAACACATAATTGGGTCTCACTTTTATCTCTTGTTCTACTTTAACATCCCCGGTGGAGATGCTCGAACAAAGCCTTGCGCCAACAGTTTAGATTGGCTACATGAATCTTAGAATTCCATTCTACTCTATCTATCACAACTGTAAGTCTGTAACAAACACAGGGCTACAATATCTTTCCTTGAGCATTAATTGTCTTTTTCCGACCCCAAGCCTAACATCAATGCAAACCTACATTGAATATCAGTAATCATCTATTGGTAGACATCCCACGAACGGGTAAGAACTTCTAACTAACTCGAAGCATACAAAACCTAACTTTTTCAACTTTACCACATATGCTCACACATTTAAGCTCCACACTCTCGAAACAATAACTTCTAACTCACTCAAAGCATATGAAACCCAACTTTCTTAACAGAAATGCTCACATGAAAACAACCGCACAAATGATAACTCGATACGGGTGCACCCTAAGTCACATAATCCTTTAGTAAGACCCTTTGCTCCCGCTATCAATCCTCGCTCTCCGGAATTTTAATAACTTCGAATGTTTTTGGAAGACGCTTTCACGCTCACACTCTCGCACGCACGTTAACTGACTTAGGGTGCACCCACGATGCCTGTGCAATCCTATCAAAACAAGATACATACACGTGTAATTCTTAATTTCTTATACATATATCTGCAACGAGATTGAGGAGCAAACTGTAATGCTTATTAACCAAGGAAAAAAAAAACATACAGTCCACAGCATTCACCTCTGATCCAATAAAAACCTAATTTCTTCAACAAGAAACGACCAAGGTGAAACCCTAGTAAACAAAATTACGATATGGAAGAGAGAAGGAATCAGTGAGACGAACCGTGTCCTCAGGTTTCACTTCGATTTCGAAGTGAGTGCCCTTCAAAGTTTTTACGTTGATCTTCATTGTAGGGTTTCTGTACTCAAAACTTCGGCGACTAGGACTCGACTTCGAGAAAGAGAGGAGAGAGAGGATACGGAGAGATGAGTAAACTCGCTGGCGCAAGTAAAGAATGAGAATCACCGAAGCCTTCAACTTGTCGATTTCGATGTGAATTTATACCGCCTCCATCGAAGTATTTTGAGTGACGAAAAGTACGATCTCCTACTTGAGGAAGGCTCTACCAAATTCAATACGTCCGTGATTAAAAATAAATTAAAAAATGTGTGCTGCGAATTAATCGAGCCGTTCGGGAAATGTTTTTAAGGCTTGACCCGGTAAAAAAATCGTTCAAGTTGGTTCGGCTGTTAAACAAACAAACTTGACGCTGAAAGTGAATCTAACAATATTCAGTTCAATTAGGCTTGTGATTTGTTCAAAAAAAATTAGGCTCGTAAAACTGGAGTATCTCTTAGGGGTGTATACGGTCCGGATTGGTCCAGTTCTCTAGAAAATTAGTAATCGGACTATTTCAAACGTTCTAGAAAATTGGAAATCAGAACCTAACCAATATGTGAATAGAATCTAACCAGAACCAAACCGCAAGATCGATCCGATTTTGGTTCGGTTCCAGTTCTATTCAATAAGCATCCAAACACTTTTTCAGAAAATATGAACTCATAAAATTAAAGAAATAAAAAGATAATCTGCTGGAATAGGAAAGGAATGAAGAAAATAAAAGTTTTTCTAATAAATAAAATTTCATCTGTAAATAAATTAAGTTTAATAAGGAAAAGGTTAACCTATCAAATTCAAATATATATTTAATTACACACATATATGTATATCTATATTTATCTTAGTTTTAAACGGTTCGATTCAATTCTAACCATGGTTCATTAATTGAGAACCAATGACTGAACCAAAATTAACGGTTCTTATTTTTCTGGAATCATAGCCTGACTGTAGAACCGCAGAACCGGACCAAATCGGACGGTTCGATCTGGATCAGACCGGTTTTACGGTTCTGGCGTTGTTTTTTGAATACCCCTAGTATCTCTATTATAAAATAGATAGGTGTGGAAACAAGTTGTTGCAACGACTTAGATTTGTTTGATCCAAGGGTTGAGAGGGATTCTTCCAATTCTATTAAAATGTCCATACTTTTCAATTAAATTACACAATTGTCATGTCTTCCTACTTTCCCAACTCCATCTCCTCTATGCTTCTCTCTTTCTCTGTCGTCCAATTCACCAACGAGAATACAACTTTCACACTGTTCTCTCCCTCCCTCGATCAATCTCACACGATTCACACACTCTCTCCCCCCGTCAATCTCATAGTAGTTGATCTCACCCCCTTCCCCCACCCCCCCCTCCAAAACCCCCAATAATCACCGATGACAATAAGGTATCACCCTATTAATTTTCAATCGATTTTTGTATTAATTTTTTTATGTAGAAGTAATACACACTTTGTTTCTATTATGGACCATTTTTCCCAGTAAAGATTAACGTGTGATGTAAGCTGACCATGGGAAATCAACATCCTAAATGGGTCGAGCTGGGGAAAAGCAATTAAATGGCAAAAATAGAGAAAGCATCAGAGAAACCCAATGTTAGACTTAGTCTTATTTTCGTGTTTGCAAATCAAAATCTTAAATGGGTCAAGCTATTCCAATCATGTTTATCGCTTGGAGGAAAACCCAATCAAATAAGAGATCGAGCGTCGTTATTGTCGGTATCTATTTCGATCTTTTTTTCAGGCTTGCTTTGTTGTTGTTTATTTTGGTCTCCATTTTCTATTTTAGTGTGGTCGTGTTTAATGTCGGATTAGCTTTGTAGCAAATAGTATAGCAGTATGAAGGGGAAGTCACGAATATAGAATATTAAAGTTGAATTCTTTGGTTGTATTTGGTGGTTTTGTATTTTGTTAATGTTTTCTCCGTGGAAATTGAAAAATACGGTTTTGATTACAGAGTTCTTTGTATCAAGTTAATTTTCAGCAATTTGAACCACTATCAAAATTTAAAAGATAATTCCAATTCCAATCGGAATGGGTAGTGCCGTACGGATAAGCACTAGTGTGTGCATATATATATCACATAAGAATTTCACATATATAACCTTTAACATGTACAAACTTTTACATGTAATTTTTTTTTATAACTTGTACATGTACATACTTTTAAAAGTACTATAAACTTTAATTTTAATAATTTTTATAAGTACAATATGTGTGTGTGTATATATATATTATTTATTTATTTATTTATTATTCCGTTTTAGACTTGTATAAGAGTATAAATAATAATTTATTTATTTTTTCGAATTTAGACATGTATAAGAGTGTAAATATCTTTTTCTTTTTCTTTTTTTATACCTCAAGAATTCTGAACACTCTAAAACTCAGCTTGATTTGACTCGCTTGTAGCCTAGTTGCAATTTAATCAAAGAGCCAAGTCCGAGCTAATTAGGCTCCAAACCTAAGATGTTATTCGTAAATGCAGAGTATATTTTTGGGTAAATTTCAGAGGCACCCCTTGTACTTTACCTATTTGTAGACGCCTCAATCTGGGCCTCCGAATAATCTTTAAGTTTCTCGATGATGAAATAAGAAAAAATATACCTTCAAGGTTTGGATTGTTGCTCCTTTACTACTCTTTCTCTAAACCTCAAGAAAAACCCATACCCAAACATGTATGGTGGCCCCCGGTTCGATTGCAAAGAGAAAAACGTGTTTACTTGGTCAAAAAATAACTTTTTTCATGACACACCGATAGTAAAATGGGCACATATTTCAATGTATAAAACGTCTTTGAGTGAAACCAATTGAGTTAGAAAGAGGACTCGACAAGCTTTCCAACGCTTCGAACCACGCCCAAATCCGAGTTCGATAGTGTCCGGGGCGCCCCCGCGAAATTCAGTATGCTGAGTTGTCTCGAAAAACCGCTTGGTATTTTAAAACGCAGCACGGCATTTTAGAAAATTCCAAAAAAATCACTCCACCGCACGGGATTTCAATACACCGCCCGGCATTTTGAAATTTGAAACACAAACATGAGAAGCGTCTGACAGATTCCTTTGCAGACTGTTTTGAGCATGTTTTTCATGTTTTTCGCCTTTGGGTGCACTCCAAGCATATTTTTGCCTATAAATACACCCCTTCTTTTAGAGGAAAATGACCTCTCTTGATTCTCTCTCTACAACCTCTTACACCCATTGCAATATACATCTTTTTCTCTCTCTACATCAACTCACAAGTTGGACTCTTGCATTCTCTGGACTCTCACTCACTCTCTCTTAAAAATACTCCCTTCTTATTCTTCTCTTAAGTTCAGTAAACTATTGACTTAGGAGGACCTCCACTTCAAAGCATCCAAATAACTTCACATCCTTCAATCTCCATTCAAGCATTTCAAGTCCTAATCAACTTTCATTCCCCTATCTTCAAGCACATCTAAGTTTCGATAAAAAAAGTATAAACAAATTCCTTGGGGCTAAACCACATTTAGCTTTGAGGGGAGCCGATCGAGACCCTTCTCGATCTTCCTATACTGAGTTTGGATCTCAAATGAGCTTTATATTTAGAAATCACAAAAACAGTTTATGCATTGGAATACGCTACATCGTGCGACGTTTTACGGCGCCTATACTGTATTACACTGCGCTTTATTTTGTTTCTTGTACATATTCATTCTTATGTTATTCTGTCTAGTGTGTTTTATAGACTAGACAGAATAACATGCTCAAAACGTTAAAACGGGTTAATTTTGCCAGTGCATAGAACAAGTTGAACGCTAGTTGGAAGAGTTCAAAAGTATTACTTAAACTATCGTTCTTTTTCATGCCATGTATCTAATTATTTACAATTTTTCTTTGGGCATTTAGAATGAAAATCAAAACAGAATGAGTCCCTACAATTTCTAATAAATCTTTGGGGGCCTAATTTCTATGGGGCTTAAGCTCTAGTTGACGGCTCTAGGGAAAATGACGGCTCAAGACGTGCTTTAATAATTAACTCGATTGAATATGCGTAAATTTAACTCAGCTCGTTTGCACTCCTAATATTAGTTAGGGTTGCAACAAAAAGAAGTAACCCTGATCGAAAAATTTAGCTTGGTTTGGTTTTTTCAGAATATTGGTCTGATTAATCTTTCAAATTTTCAAATAGAATTGGATCGATTATGTGTTTTGTTTTTATTTTGGTCGAAGTAAAACCATATTAAACTGAGCCGAACCAATTCTTCTTGCTGGGAGAATATTGAAAATCACTTTTTGACACAGTTTGAAAATTTTATTCACATCATTAGTACTGTTCCTTTCCATATCGGAGTAGGTTGATAACAATTTACTCCTATTTTTACTACCATTATGACGTACGAGAAAAGAATATGCGATAACCCCAAAAGCTCTGGGCTTAATTTTTATATCTCGACTTTTTAGGCCTTTTAGAATGTTTGAGCTTTATTTGTTTCAATTTGGACATTGTGAGGCCCATAGGGTGTGTTTTGGGCTTTGTCCTCAAGGGTTTGGGCTTGGCCTTTTTCCAACTTTTGGTTGGATCCCTTTATTTGATGTACCCTTATCAAGTTTCTTAATAACTTTTTTGCCGTTTCAAAAAGAAGAAGAAGAAGCTCCGGGCATCCCCATTTAGAAAGACTGGTTGAAGGAATAAGGCGCGAGTCCACCATCAAGAATAAGAAAGCTAATTGTTCGAGCACAATGCATGAAACAAGGTTCGAACTGAAGACCTCCTATTAAGGAAAAATATGAGCTGTAGGCTGGCCCCAGTGGCTAATAAATAGATAACGTCAAAAAATTTCTTGTGAATTATTAGTCCGGCCTGAATGACCTGTTTTTGACTGGAATCGTAGGGTAGTCCAAAGACACCTTACTGCCATAAAAAAAAGAAAAGAAAAGAAAAAAGATAACGTCAAGCAAGTCCATTTTGACTCCAGGAAAAAATTATCTATCACTTAACTTGACGAAGCTTCTAACTGTTGCTTACTAAGTTACTACAAGGAAGCTGCAAGTATATCCTTTGCCCATGCTATTGACAACTTTGGGATGGCTTGTTCAAACAATGGTTGTTTTGGGCTTGGCCATCCCTCTTCGTGGGTTTACCAGTTATTAGTGTCTTATGGCTCTAGACTACGGGCCAATTTAAGACTGGGTCAGACCTCTTCCACCATATTGGTCTGTTCGGGTTATTCGGCCCACGCTCGGGCTCGGGCCTGTATATTGCAATACGTTATATCTCCGTCCCAAATTTCATGTACATTTTTCGGCGTGCATGTCATTTGTAAATTACTTATAGTTAATATAAATAATTAAGATCTACTCACTCCATCCTAAATTGAATGTCAATTTTTGATATTCGTTCCAATTTCAATTTCTTATATATTTTAACATGGATCTCCAAAAAAAAAAAAAATGCAATATGAATATTATTTGATAGTTTTTGATTAGTTTTATTATACAAAATTTTCAAACTCATAAAAAATATTATATATTGAAAAATATAAACGATAAAAAATGACACAATTTTCAAAAATTGTCATCCTTTTTGAGGCGGGGGAAGTATCAAATAAGGTATAAACAATTTTTTGAGATGTTCGATCATAATAGTGATATGGGACAAGAAATTTGGGACGCAAGGAGTAACTAGGACATCTGTCAACATGTATGTCACATAATGCTCTTTCCTTTTTGAGAAAAAAAAAACCCAAAATTCCACGTCAGCAACTTATATTCTTCTTCCCTCCCTATTCATTTTTCCACTCGAAAGACAAAAATCTTCATGCTACCCCTCAAATTTACATAATTACATGCACTTTATGGTGCTGAAAGTAATATTCTCTGGTGGATATATGGAGTACTTTATCGTCATATTCATTTTTCTTTAGAGAGAGAGAGAGAGAGAGTAATGGACTCAAGAGAAGTTGGATTCTATAACTAAACCAAAACAAAAAAGCTGGATTCCATTGTTCCAGCTTTGAAAAAAGAGAAAAAAAAAAATGGTATAGTCGATGCATGCTGCAGGAGAAAGAAAGGTTGAGATTTGCCGTCCAAAAGAGAGAAAAAGAAATTAAGGACGAAAGGTTGAGATCCAAAAGTCCAAAAGCTAATTGAATAATTTGGAGCGATGTTTGTTTTTAAAAGTTGCAGTTTAAATTAAGTAATCCCCCATTTGAAAGTGATTAATTAGCCAGCTGAAAGGATTAATTTACATGCGCTATCAACTAGCCATAACCAGACGAATTGGAGTGTTACCTACCAAGCACAATGCTTGTCCAACTGGTCCCCCAGCTCCATGTGAGGTTCTCCCATGTGGGTAGTAGGGTAGGGTAGGGTAATGTAAGAGGGACTGATAGATACCAAATCTACCACACATTTCTGTGGCGACAGTATTATGTGTATGATCTCATGAAATCGTGTAATGGACTTGATATTCTTATTTCCAATGCATGTATGTCTCTATCTAAAATATGACTGATTAGTCATTCTTTATCGGTTTGCAACAGTGGTTTCATTGGCGCGTTGTGCCAACACCTTAGGTTTTGTTTGGAATTTAGAATAAGTGAGGGAAAAGGAAAAGTGAGGAAAATTTCACTATTCACAAAACTTGAATTTTTTATTTTCTTTCCTCTTTCTCTCCAATCCAAACAATTGGAGGATTTTTTTTTAACTCATTTTCTCTCACTTTTCCTAAGTAAAATTACTTTTTTTTTTGTGTGCTTAAAAGTAGTTATTTCCCAAAATATTTGGGTAAAAGTAATTTTTTTTTAACTTTCCGATTCGTCTCGTCGAGATGAATTAATAATCCACAAAAGTTTGGTGCAAAAGTAACAAATGCGATTTTTTTTGCAAATAAGCTTCAAAATTAATAATAAGATGAAATCAAATAACTATGAAGACGATAAAGAGAAGAGTGAATTGGGACCGTTGTAAATTGAGAGAGGTTTCCAATTATTGTAGGACAAATTTAGCATAAAAATGTTTGTACACTCCACTTGCCAACCCACTCTCGATATTTAATTCTCACTTTTTTTTATCGAAATGTTTAAATTTATTCCGCCTATATCCAATAATATTTTATTTAATGAACCGAATTTTTGAGGTGTTACACTTTCAATCCTCAATATAGCTATCGCTTTCCAATCTCACCCTCACGAATTTTAGTAATTTTGAATATTTTTGAAAGACATTTTCTCGCTCTTGCTCCCGTTTTCACTCAACTCACATGCATTATGTGACGTCGTGACGACTTATAATGTACCGTATTATCATCTCTTTGAAGATAGTGGATTGTGTCTATCAGCCTACGTTCTAGAAGGATTGGGTCAGGCCATCTGCCTTTATAGGTTTCAAATATATGCATAAAGATGAAGTGATGAAATTGATCAAACTAAGGGGTAGTTAGCTGTCCAATTTCTTCTACCTAGTTGTTGGTTGTGAAAGTATTCCACTAGCTAGTCAAAGTTTATACTTTATGAAATGGGAGGGGTAGTAGTGTACCCGCCGACCGTTCATCTCGGTACGGATGGGTTGGATTTAATCCGAACTTCTACAAATCCTAACCGTCCAATATTGTTCGGATGAAAATTCGAGCTGTCTATTACCGAGATGGACGGTCGGATTGGCCGCACTATACATGTATTACGGAGTGCACTATAACACCCCGGTATACACTGACGGTTTAAACCCTTTCCACCCCCTCCCCCCTTAATAACAAGGTGTATAGTTTAAACTAAATTAGTTATTCTTGAAGACACAGTGGTGTATTTGTTAATTACCAATCAAACTTTAGTAGTGTCCATCACAACCAGAGATTAGCTAGCTTCATTTTATTAGATACTCGCCGAGTAGGTTGTTCGATCTTAAAAACTTGAATATCAAAAGAAAATTCTTCGAAATTAATTTGTTATGCAACAAGCCAATCATACGTGAGTCGAACTTGAATATATAACCTATTTCTTTAGGCCGTTAGTCCATTATAATTTGGAAGATGGGTGCATGAGAAAGTTAGAGGCGGTATCCAACAATTTTAATTTCTTCATACCCGAGTCTAGCTACGAGGAGACAAATTAAGGATGGCCTACACTTATCCCCACATAAAATGGGAGGCGGGGGCTCTGCTGCTTGGTAGGAGCAGCAGGCAAAACCCACACTTCAAAACTACGTAGTTTTGAGGCAAAACCCTTCTTCTTCTTGGATTTTTTTTTGTTTTTTTGGATCTGCTGGGCCTCTTTTATGCTCTCTTTTGTCCAAAAAACAATTCTCATGTGCGCAAAAAAAAACTGAATCTCCACCGTTCCCAATCATAAATATAATTCTTCACAAATTTTTACACGGTTTATATATTAAAAAATATAGTTAAAAAATCAAGTGCTCCAATTTTCAGTCCGTTTGTATCGGTACGAATATCTTATTTTTTTGATCATGTTATTTATCCTAAAGAGTCATAATTAATGTCGGGTTCTCATAATTAAATATATGCTCTTCATTTGGTTCTATGATTCTCTTGGGGAGAGCCAAAAATTAATTATGACCCTTTAGGATAAAATGATCTAAAAAATAAGATATTCGCACCAATTTAAACTAATTGAAAATTAGAGTATTTAATTTTTGTTAACAAATGGGATGAGAGAAATGAGGGGACAAATAAATGAAATACAAAAATATGAATATTTAATTGAGTAGAGAATGAGAGGAAAGAGCCTGATTTTGTATAATTGTGAAAAAATTTGTAGCTAAAGTAGGAAAGTCGACTTAATTTTGAGGTTAATTTAACCCAAATTTTGATGAGCCTTTGATGCTCTCAAGGAGAAAACGTGTTAGGGCTTTTGGAAAAGGGGAAAACGGAACCAACGGGCCCCTTATCAGATCCAAAAAAATAAAATAAAGAAGAGGACCAGTAGGTTTTGTGCCAATGAGAATTTTTAATTTTTGTCCGTTTATGCTTGCCGCACTGCCATGTATCAATTCAGTGGGTATTCCGTTACGACACTTTCTCCCCTATCTTTCTCTTCCTCTCTTTCAACCCTAGCTATCACAACTTCTCGATCTTCTCCCTTCCCTTCCTCTCCGTGGGTTCCATACCCATATGCGGCGGCGGGAGGGGAAGGCTATGATGCTACCGACTCATTTTCTTTATTTTTGTTTTTTTCCCTTCTGTCTCTCCAGATCTACGACTTGTCATTTGATCTGCGAGAGTTTTGTCTCTTGTTCTACGAAAGTTTTGTCTCTCGTCCAATGAGAGTTATTAGTTTCGTCTTTGAACGAATTTTGTCTACAGATCGGATTCTTTCAATCGAGGTTGTTTCATAACGATAACTGTGCTTCATTGTTATTTCCTTACATGATGTTTTTGGCAAGGCAACCCGTGGTGGCTTGCAGATCTGTAGTTCTTGGGAGTTTATTGGTGCGTTTATACTTGGGTGAAGTGCATCTGATCATCTGGGTATTTGGTGTCTTTTGTCCTTAACATTGCACTTTTTCTTATTTGAGACTCCTAATTAGATGTTAGACAGTTTAAAAGTGTCGCTATTGCGTCAGGTCATGTTTGGGTTAGGATGAAAAACATCGATTGCCTTGTGGTTTACTTGTTTTCTATTTGCTAGATGATTAGTTTGGCTTTATCGAAGTTCTTTGTAATGATCTCCGTTTTGTAAGTGTCGTTGGGCGTTTATCAATACAATCTTCTCACTTTTTGGAAAAAAAAAAAAAGAATTATTTTTGTGAACCTTTAAGGAGAGCAAAAAGAGGCCCAGCAGATACAACAAAAAACAAGAAGAGTAGTTTTGAGGCGTGGGTAGTGCCTGCTGCTCCTACCAGGCAGCAGACTCCGCCTCCCATAAAACGCATTTGGCCTATGTTTGGAAAAATCAGTAAGTGCTTTTACAATCACGCCACTGTGATGTGTTGGGTCCTCTACTATCACACATTCATGACGAGCTCATGTTTAAATGTATGGGCCACAGATTTGGAGGCAAGGCTAGAGTTTTGAGAATCACGTGACTGCGTTACAACAGCATTGCCCCAGTACTCCCCCCAAATTATTTGTCCGGTGTTTTTTTTTGACATTTTTTAATTTTTTGTTTAGCTTTTAGCTGTAACTTTTGTGATTGATCATTCACCTCAACAAGAGAATACAAAATGTATAAAAATATAGAGAAAAGTTCAAAAAGTTCATATAAGATGACAAAAATACCCCCCCAAAAAAAAACTACTACTAGCAATTTGGTATTTTTTTCGTATTTAGTGAACTTCTTATTGTTTTTTGTCATAATTTTTTTACTTTTTAGACTTCTCTTATTGATACAGATAATAAATTCAAAAAATATAAAATGAATGGAAAAAATTTCAGAAAATTCAGAAAAATACCAAAACAAAAAACACTAAAAAATTAGGGAGAATGGACAACGACTCCTATGTTTGGGCCTAAGAGCCCGTTTGGAAGCGGGATAAGGATTTGGGGTATTAGTTGTGAATTGTGGATAAGATATTAGGGGGTATTATGTAAGAATGGTGGGCCCACATTGATGTGACGAAAGGATTAAATAATACTTGATTTGGATAAGAGATAAAATGAGGGAATAAGATTGTTTTGTAGTTGAAATGAAAGAGAGAGGAGGTATTATCCGAGGGTATTATGTAATAACATCCCAAAACCTCCCCACAAATTATCCCCCCTCTCGGGTATTAGGGGGTACAATATAATCCAAGGCTTAGCTAATACCCCTCAATTTACTTTCCAAACGAGATCTTAATTAGGCTGGGCCCACGAACTAAAAGGGAAAGGGAAATATCACAATTTCCCTTCACAATACCCCATCCAAACATGCCCTAAAGTTTAGCTGTGAATCCCTTTCCCATGGAAGGTCATGCAATTCATGCTGCCAAACTGAATAATATCTACCTTTTTAAAAATCTTGCTGCTTTGTTTATTGTTTCTTTGTTTAAATTTGTTCGTTGGTGGAAATGTCAATGTCAATATATATTGTCATGACTCATCATATCATATGCGTAAAGAAAATTCTTTGAATGAGAAAACGGAGACCGTTGATCTAAAGTGGCTTAGCTTCTAGCTTGCTGAATAAGGCGTTTGAATTATTGGACCCCAAAAAATAATGGGAAAACGGAGACCGTTGATCTAAAGTGGCTTCTAGCTTGCTGAATAAGGCGTAAGAATTATTGGACCCCAAAAAATAATGGAAGAATTATGCAGCAACTTGGGTCCAACATTTGGCCAAGAAATTTAAAAGAAAGGACCATCAGTGTGGACCATGACATGCATTTGAACGCTCCATCGGTCCCCCTGATTTTCTTGTTTGGCAGCAGTCTCTGTCGGATATTCTGAGGGAATGTTTGGTTCGATATGAAATGAAATTGATAATGGAATGGAATTGAAGAAAATGAAATTAAAATATCATTTTCATTCCCAAGTATGGTTGTGCGTAGAAATGGTCATTCTCATCCTCAATGCCTCAATGAAATGATGGTGCAATATTAGTTTTTTGAGTGGAAATAGTAATTTTTTGAGTAGCAATAATAATTTTTTGTGTGACAATAGTAATTTTTGGAGTGGCAATAGTGAATTTTAGAGTGACACTAATAATTTTGGTCATTCTATAGAATGACCATTCCAACGTTGCATTTCCATTGAACCAAATACACCCTAATGTAAGGTCCCGTTTCACTAAGTTTTTTAATTTTTGAAGTATTTATTTCTTGTTTTAGGAGATAGATCATTCTTTCACAATACATCACCTCAAAAAAATAAGCACTTATTTTAGTTAGTGAAACATACTATTTATTTTAGTTAGTGAAACACACTAAGTTTCAAAAAAGTGTATTCTCCTATTTATTTTGTACGGGGTCGTTCTGGAGACCCTTAAAAAAAACCCTCCAAATCTTAATCTCATAGTTCCTGATCAAATTTTGATGATCCGAGCCGCTCAATGTATTTAGAACGTGATTTTAAGGTTGCCCTAGTGAAATTGGCAAAAAAAATAAGCAGGAAGGGCTTAATTTGAATAGTTTTTTATTACATCGTTTAGTAAAGTTCAATAAAAAACTGTTCGGATGAAACTCTTTCCGGTCATTTTTTTTTGTTGATTTCTCGCTAGTAACCTTAAAATCACGTTCTGATTATATTGAGCGACTCGGATCATCAAAATTCGATCGAGAACTTGGGGGGTTTAAGAGGTTTTTTTAAGAATTCCCGGAATTGCCCCGTATTTCGTATATTGAAAGATAAGAGTCTATTTTGCACACTCCAAGGGATAAGTACTTTAAAATTTATTATGTTATCATATTTTTTCGCATTTTGTTATTATCTTAATGGTATACTAAAAATTCTTCAAACACTGAATTACTTATCTATAGGGATAACATAGAAATATGTCAAACTTGAAGACAAAGGGAGAGAGAGAGAGTGAAAGAATATGAAGGGTCCTTTAATAATTGGAAAGTCCGATGGAGCACCTAAAATCTTACAAATCTTCAAATTTCTTATAGTTTGACATTTGAAGATTATGTTGGAGATGCTCTTAGGAAATTTTCAACCACAGTTTTTTATTTCTTCATTTTCAATTGTAATTTTCATACAATATCGGTTACAATATCGGTTGGTTTCGAATTTATATCTCCACCACGTCATACATTTAAATCTATGGAAAAATGTTACCCACATGCAATCTTTAGGATGGTGAAAAATTTGTAAAAGGGTGTATGAATTTTCAAAGGTCGTATTTAATTTTAATTAATTGTACCCGCTACCCACAAAGAAACTGGAGAATTTTGACTAGTTTTGTCAATATGTGGAAAAGAAGAAGAAATTAGCAAATTGTACCCTCCGAATCTTAGACAAAGAAAATTGGAGAATTTTTTTTGTTGAATTAAGAAACTAAATTGCTGGTGCTGAATTTTTCTTCCATTTTGTCAAACAAAATACTGGGGGTTGTTGAACTCAGTCATGCATGGGTAGGGTATACGCACATGCAAGCTTTTAAGGTTCCAGCTTGGTTTGTTCAAAATTAGGTAAGCTTGTTCTTGTTTATGAAGCTCGAGCTCAACTTAGCTCAAACTCGAGTCGAACAAATATAACAAAGCCGATCTTGAGCTAGCTCAAAGTACTAAAATAAATGTAGTGCAAAATTACTAAATATAATACGAATACCAAATTTTACGGATATATCTCCAAAAATTTGAAATCTTCGTGTTGGCTTGATTATTTAAGTTAACATAAAAAGATACATTTTTTAAACGTATGTTGACTAGAATAATTTTTCTAGTAAAAAATGATAAAAGATCATAGTTTTTAGCCGCCAACCGAAGAGGAGTATTTCTCAGGTTCCATATATACACAAAGATAAGTATTTTATAAAAAACATTGCACCATTTTCATGACAAATGGAAGATATTATATAAAAAAAAAAGACGTGCTATTCACACATATGAATAGCACACAAATCATGCATTGATCAAGTTGTAGGGTCCACTATGGGTCCCACACAAAAAATCTGATCCATTCATTAAATTTAAAATATTTTTTCAAGGGTTTTTACGAAAAATTAGCTCAATCCAATATCAAGAAGTACTCGATCCAATCATCTAACTTTTTGTGCAGATCCGAAACTGAACAAAATGTTAGAGGATTGGATCGAGTATTTATAAGAATCGGATTGAGTTGATTTTTCACCGCGGCCTTTGAAAAAATGTTTTCAATTTAATGAACATCTCGAATTGTTTGTGTGGGACCCATAGCGGACCCCACATCTCGATCAGTGCAAGATCTGTGCATTATTCATATGTGTGTCATTTCAGTATAAAAAAATGCCTCAGGAAAGGAAACCATTTGGACATGGGTAAACTACACTGTGCACCCCCACACTTTACATTGGGTGTCACTTTGCCCCATGTACTTTGAATTGTACTTTTCAAGCCCTCAAACTTTTTATCAAGTGGCAATGTCCCCCTTGTTGTTAGATACTGTTAGAAAAAAAGTATCGATTCAGTAATAACAGCTTCAACAAGTTTAATTAACATGCAAAACGTTGAATTCTAAGACAAAGTTGGATGTTCTGTGAACGCCCTTATCGATATCCGATTGAGTTGATTTTTTTCAGGAACCCTAAACAAAATCTTTTGTACAAAATAAGCGATTCCGATCATTTTTAATTGTGGGACTCAAAATGGGTTCCAAAGCCATCTATACTTGAGGTATGTACTCTTTTGATAAGCCTATAATAGTGTAAATAAATGAGACTTATCTCTCTCTTTTTGTCACACTTACATGTCCATACTCATTTGATTTCATTGATATGCTGCGAAAGATGTGTTTTTAGTGCTTATAGGAAAATCATGGAAATAAGGTGCATCTAGAAGCTTTGGATAATTCCAAGTGTGTCAAAGGACCCAAGGCCATGTGGCACTCCGTTGCCGAGTCCAAAGAGTCGTAGGAAGAAGCATTGAAGGGCACTTTGGATGACAAAAGGTCAAGAGAACAAGACAAGGGACAATGCCGAGATTTTCCCAGTGGTTCTAGAATAGTAGAAAGTGTGCTTTCGATACCATTTAATCAGTTGACTTTCTTTCCAGAACTGCATGATAGGGTGCTTCCGGAACCTCCTGGCAATTTTCTGGTTATTTTGTGTCTGACCATGTACTTAGGGGTATTTTGGACATTTGTATGGCATAATGGGTATAAATAGAAGTAAACCCAATATTTTTTGTAGGTAATCTTTCATTTTTCTTTCTTGCCCTACCTCCCTCTCAACCCTACCTGTAACGACCCGGATTTTCGACCCAATTTTTTTAATATAAATTTATATTGTTAAATTTTTAATTCAATAATTAATTAGATTGAATAATTAAAATATATTTTTACGTGTACAATTGATATTATTTACACTATTGTATAAGATATATATTTATACTTTAGATATACAAGGAATCAGATATTCATATTCATCTCTTATCTTTCCTATCTAAATCTTAACTAGAACTCTATTTAAACTAACTCTCCATTTCCTTCTCAAACTCTACCACCTCCATCTTTATCCTCTACACCCCACATTTAAGGGATTTTGTTCCCTTATTTCTCTCTCAATTATCCTATATATAAACGCGTCCACATACATTCCCACCCTATAAATACACTCATCCACATACATTAGAATTAAAGAAGACCCCACCAAATGTGGTACTTGTCTCATATCTCTCTTATCATTATCAGTATCCCTCTCCTTCACTCTCCTTCCCCATTTCACCACTTCCATACTTATCCTCTCACCTTCTTACTACCTTGTTCTCTATCATTATACATACCCACATAAATCCAAAAATTGAATGCCAGTATATTATTTCACTTCTATTGCTGAGTCTAGAAGAGAGAGAGAGAGAGAGAGAGAGAGAGAGAGAGAGAGAGAGAGAGAGAGA
>BPLS01000714.1:722580-733682 GCA_019656275.1 Rhododendron kiyosumense
CGGAATTCTACATAAAATCCCTCCGTACATTATATTTAGGTTCCCAATCAACCACTACATCACCAAACATCCACAAACCAACTTCCAATCATTTCGAGTCAGCCCCGAGTCTCCCGTTGCTGACGCTGTCTTTTTCATTTTACCAAAATCGTCTGCAAACTAGTACTCACTTTTTCGACCAGATTTAAGGTAGATTAATCTCTATCCTACTTTCCTCTAAGTATATTTTGTCCATGTATGATGATTTAAATGGGTTTAATGGTAGCAATCGAAATCACGAACCGAAACTGAGAAACTAATTACTACTCTATTTTCTTTTGAAAATCACTATTGCATGAACGATTAATGGTAGATCAGTATTACACTTGGACTCCTGTGGATATTTAGTTTTAGGATTTGGTCCTAGACTATGTTCTGACTTGATTTATTCTCTTTTATTGTTGTGACATGATAGTGTTTAATATAATTGTATATTAACCGATTTTGCTTAATGTAAGTTTTGATATGTTTAAATAACCATTCACTAAATTATACTGTAGTAAAAATAAAGGATATTTTGGAACGATACTAAATGGGTTGTACTTTTATAATAAAATAAGGTATAAAATAAGTTACAGAAATATTATTATTAATTTTTTTATTCAATAAAATAATTACGGTGGCAAATTACCCTAATGGATCGGTAGTAAAAATTTTAAGTTTGATCTTTAATACTAGAAAAGTAGTAGTTACGAAGAACAAATAAAAAAACTCTAAGAACTTAACTAACACAAGTTCTCCTTTGAACGAACCAATGGACTAATGAAATTAGTGGAGCAAGTGGTAACAGTATATAGGTAAAACTTTATAGTTAAAATCTTGTTAAGTAAAGTACTGACGAAGGCATGGGTTAATTAAAATGTTACGAGTTACATAAGAAACTTACAAACTAATATCTACAAAAATTATTATTATTTATTTATTATTATTTTTAATCTTAATAATACGTTGAACACTAAAAATTAATAAACTACTAAGTTACCTAACTAAGGTCAGTGGATTGAATGAAACGTAACTGGAAGCTAGTCGTGAAATTTAAATAATTCGAAAGGTCTCATCTTAACATCTACATGTTTAATTATTTCGCACTTATAAATTGTTTTGCTTGTGTTCTCATTAAAATGTATTATGCTGGAATCAGCTGTTATTGGAGATATATGATTGGACATGCTAGTCGGACTTGGGTTCATGGGTGGTTTCGAGTAGTGAACATGTAGACGTGGTTAAGTAAATGATGAAATGGTAAAGATGATTGAGGATGTTGGAGGACGGTAAAGTGCTCCGGGTACAGTATTTGGGATACGGTAAAGGATCCTAAATACGGTACAGTACCCAGTGTGTGTGTGGAGGACGGTAAAGGACTCCGGGTACAGTATTTGGGATACGGAAAAGGATCCTAAATACGGTATAGTACCTAGTGTGTGTGTGGAGGACGATAAAGGACTCCGGATATAGTATTTGGGATATGGTAAAGGATCCTAAATACGGTACAGTACCCAGTGTGTGTGTGGAGGACGGTAAACGACTCCGGGTACAGTATTTGGGAAACGGTAAAGGATCCTAAATACGGTACAGTACCCAGTGTGTGTGTGGAGGACAGTAAAGGACTCCAGGTACAGTATTTGGGATACGGTAAAGGATCCTAAATACGGTACAGTACCCAGTATGTGTGAAGTACGGTAAAAGACTTTGGGTACAGTATTTTGGGAAACGGTAAAGAATCCCTGAATACGGTATAGTACCAATGTGTAGAGTTGGGAGACGGTAAAGGATCATGGCAATAAGATAGTGCGACCCCTAATACTGAGTTATCATGATGAGTTGTTCTTTTATTATGGTTGTAAGCGAATCCGGACTGGATACATAATTTAGTAGTATTCGCTTAAAACCCTGGTGCAGGACAAATAAAGGGAGAGTTATTCCATGGGACGGTCAAAGATAGTGGATGTGGGAGGAAAGGACCTTGTGGAGAGGATCCATAGATTTCATGTAAGATAATGGATAGTAAAGGAATGAGCGATGTGCTATTATTCTGTACCTCATGTGAATTGTTATATTGTTGATCTGCTAATTATAGAGTAAGGGGTTAATAGGATTGAGATTATTCTACTGGGTGAATTATCACTCACGGATCCGTTTGTATCTTGGTAAATCGTTTGCTTCGGCGATCAATTTGCCAGATGGTGCAGGATTCAATGGTGGAGCTGTTTGACACAGGAGGAATATCAAGGGCGAAGACCGAGGATATTTGAGATCTGTATCAACAATTAGAGTCGCTCTGAAGATATTTAAATAAAATGTTAGATTTTATTTCTTTTTTGTATTTTTGTTTTATGTAGATTTTGTATAACGATAAATAGGGGTCTAATAGTTTATAAAATTCAGTGTATTTTAGGTTTAATGCTTCCGAAATTCCTTGAAAAATCGGGGCGTTACACTACCTCTCAATCTCTCTTCCTTGGAACTAGCATTGATTTCTAGGTTTTTAAGGTATTAATTGTCGTCATTAATGTGTAAGTACTATTGTTCTTAATATAAATCTAGCTATTTATATTTATCTCTCCATGTTTTGCACTCGCTTTCATTCTCCATTGTTGTGTTCATCTTCCATGGAGGAATAGACTCTTAGACTTGGTCATGGGGTGATCTCCACTCCATGACTTAGATGTTTTAATGGCTTCTCACATTTTCATGCCTTAATGTTGGTTTACAAGTAGAACTCTAATCTTTGATCTAAAACTAGAGTTGTTAACTTCTTTGATTGTGTGTAGACAATATTCCTTGATACACATAATGCTTGGAACCATGACACTTTAAGTGTTTGTTCAAATGCCTGAATGAGTTTCTTTGCATTTCCAAACTCCCATTCAATGAAGAAATTTATGGTTAAATCTTTTGAGCGAGCGCAAGTGACCTTGACTCTCACTTGAGTTATTGTTGAGAAGGGAGTATTAAATGACCTAAGTTATGGGTGGGTTGAACCCCTAAACCTTGCCTTAGTTAAATTTTTGTTGAAAATCATTTCTAGTCAAATTAGGAGGTAGAAAGAGAATTCCAAACCAAATCCACTCTAAAGGTTGGCCGTCCTAACGCCAAAATCCTTCGTAAAACAAACCTTTCATTAGTTTCATTGCAATCCCTGTGGATTCGACCTCGAACTTCTGAGTTACTATGCTCACAACGACCTAGCCCTACGCTTGGGGTATCACCTTCTACAATGCAAAGTTGGGTCACAAGTATCTTCCGTCTATACTCATAGCAGCTTTGCATTTGATATTATATGTGCATTACCCGCCGCTTAATGAGTGGTAGTTTTTTTTTTTTTTTGGTCATACGGTATACATCAGCAGGATTAGAGGAGTTAGTAAGTTAGCAGGTTAGTCCACAGGGAGTTCAGAGGCTGTCTATAGCCTTGAACCCCAAACGCGCCCCGCGGGGGGCTCGAATGAGTGGTAGTTAGAAAACCCAAATTAAAATTACCTATTAATATTCTTGTTCAAATTGTTGTAGATCACAGTCAAAATAAGCGAACTGTATGAAAAATACTGTTTACTTGTGTTGCTGGCTGGATGGACAAAATTGAACTCAACCCAAACCAAGCTTAGAAAACGTACGTTGGCAAGTTATGAATTTACTACAGCAATATATATCGATGGAAAAGTAAATTATGCCAAATATGATGTCCATTTTGTGGACTAGATGTTTTAATATGTTCCCCATCGCCGGCCTCTTCTTTTTCATTTGCACTTTAATTCAAAGTTTTTTTTTTTTGGAACGTAGTATCTACTTTTCTAATTTGCATTCGGTAATTGATTTTCATAGTTTGTTTTTATACCATTTCAATTCATATAGTACATTTTCTCCCAATGAAGTGTTGATGACGGCACAAATTTTATTTCTCATTTAATGTGCCAAGTGGTCTTTTGATTGAATATCAATTAAGACCAGACGGGTGATGCGAGGCTTAGTACATATTGATGTACACAATCAGACTGGTTGAAGACGAGCATATCGATGAGGGCTTAGTCAAATCATATTTGCAAAAAAAGAAATAAACAGTTAATCTGACCGTCCATTTTTATTAATTGTGACAAATATTTGTTGTTCTAATGGGTACCAGTGCCGAACCAAATGAAAATATTATTCCGTACTCTTACACTTGGTACCACAACATCCATTAGTGCGACACATTAGTACACAATTAATGTATGGACTCTATGAAAATATATTGTTAAACGGTATTGAAGAGTTAGAACACCATGTAGCGATGTGTCAATATCAACCAGAAACAACTCTATCTAAAGACGCTTTTGAAAATGCCTTAGAGCCAAACACAGTGCCCATAATAAGAAAAAAAAAAGGCTGAAATGCTCGCCCGAACAACGTCAAAGTCAACAACTTGTTCAAGAAAGTAAACTTGCCGGAATTTTTTTTGATCAGAACATGCTGGAATTTGAAGAATGAAATTTTCAAAGTCAGAGAGATCTTCATTAAAATAAGGGATTTCATCTCTCTTTAAAATAAGGGATTTCCGTTGCCAATAGTGACGTA
Organism: Rhododendron kiyosumense; assembly: GCA_019656275.1. Taxonomy (NCBI): domain Eukaryota; kingdom Viridiplantae; phylum Streptophyta; class Magnoliopsida; order Ericales; family Ericaceae; genus Rhododendron; species Rhododendron kiyosumense. The sequence continues at coordinate 727,171 of BPLS01000714.1, forward strand.
GAACTCCTAAATAGTTATATTCTGGATTCGGCCTTGTTTATTTTTGCCCATTTGTCAGTGAAACATACTCATTTTTTTTAAAAAAAAGAAAGTGGGATTTCAACGTTTTTGTCTCACAAAAAATACCGCTATAAAGTTACGTATTTGAACACATTTATTAAAGGATATTTAGATACTTTGGCCTATCAGTCACCCACCAATTTTGAGACGGTCACTTCTTTGCCCATTTACGCGCGATCGATGAGTAGCAGGATAGATAATTACTGTAGCTCTTTCGTTGAGGCTAAATATTTATGACCTGTCTTTAACTATAAACTACTATTAGATAGATACTAGTATATCTTAAACTAGAGTTAGCCCGTGCCAACGGCACTACGCATTGGACACTTAACCGGGAGGTGAAAAGATGCACTACAGCCTTTGGATCAAATGAATCTAAGTCGTTCTAAGAACTTGTTCCCACACTCTTTTGTTTTATAATAGAGATAGTATTTGTTTTGAACTACTCATAACATTAATTAATTATGTCGAAAGATGACAAAAAATGCTGACACTATTTTATTAAAGATTTCAATTGGATTACTCTGCACATGATTCATACAAGATAATAAAACTGTAAACTCTAATTAGTTAATTATAAAACTATAATTAGCTCTTCCTCTGAAGCCAAATTCTGAACTGTCTTTAGTGATTATAGTTAGTAATATGTTTGTCCGTGATCGTATCATACCATACAATTTCCAAACATGGCCGGGCTTAAATAAATTACTACATTTTTGTCTTATATTATTATTATTATTATTTTGCCAAAGTTTAGAAGAGTTTCCATTACCAGAAAAAACCAATACATCAGGGGAGCCACTATCCGGCCTCTAGAAGAGATCTATAAGCCAGGAGGAGAGAATTCCTACTTACAAATTCCACTCCCTCACACAGCGTCAAATAGTTAAAAATCATTTATAAACATAGGTGTAAAGTTAATAGGAGTATTATTTACTATATGTTACATATATATTATATATGTTTTTATTTTTTATTTTTTAAATATCTCACGATCCGGCCAGATAATCCACGGTTTTCAAATGAAAATTCAATCATAATCCGTGTCTCAAGGTTTTTTTAATTTTTGCATCCGTGTTTAGACCATTAATCTACGGATAAAATCCAAAAGGTACGAATCGGTTTGGTTTAGTCCGGTTTTATGGTCCACCGGTTTTTTTTTTTCGTGCAGCTCGATCTATAATTTTGGGCAAAAAGCCAATTCGTTTATCTAAAAAAGCCTAATATAAATATTGAGAAACAACTTGACTTTTTAGCACTTTTACCCAATTCATTTTTCTAAAAAAATCTTTAGTATTTTTAGCCCCTTTTGTATTTTTGAGAAACAACTTGACTTTTTAAAAAAGTGCGAATAATTACTCTGAAGGTTTTTTTGTTTGTTTTCCTAATTTTTGTTCGGATCTTTTGGGTCCTTTTGTATTGTTCGACGTTTGATTTAAAATATGTGTTGTGATTTCTTACAAAACCAATCTTTTTAAATTTATAACATTTGTGTAATAATTCATAATATATTTATATGTTCTCACAACCTTATAACGGCAATACAAAACCCATATAATATTTGTCGAATTCGGAAATATCCAGATGTGTACTTTCTCTGCTGTAGCCTTTTTTACGTTCTCATTTTGATTTAATGAAATTATTATTTAAATTCGGTGTAGAGAGGGCAAAATGGAAAAGTTGGATCAATAAACATTTATATTTACGTTGGAAAATAATAAAAAAAGAAAAGGAAAGAAGGACGATCATATACGAACAGATAAGTAACATATAAATGTTGTAAAATACAAAAAATTAATGTGCAAATATTTTTAAAATTTTGTATAGAAATTTAAAAAATTAATATTATAAATATCGGGGCGGTTCCGGAAACACTTAAAAAAAACCCTCCAAATCTTAATCTTATAGTTTCCGATCAAATTTTGATGATCCGAGCCGCTCAATGTGTTCAGAACGTGATTTTAAGGGTGCCCGAGAGAAACTGGCAAAAAAACTAACAAGGAAAGGTTTGATTTGAGCAGTTTTTTATTGAAAAACTGTTCGGATGAAACCCTTTTCGGTCATTTTTTTTGGCTGATTTCTCAAAGCCACCCATAAAATCACGTTTTGATTACATTGAGTTGCTTGGATCATCAAAATAACTTAGGAGGCTTTTTTAAGTGTCCCCGAAACCGCCCCGTATAAATATTTGTATAAGCATTACGAAACTTTTTACTTAAAAATACACACCGTTCGCACCTAAATAAAGTACTCCGGATATGTAAATTGTAGCATTCCCCATGTCCGGAATCTTCTGGTAAGTTCTTTCTTCAGTCAAATCTTATACCCAAATCTTGAATCTTCTGGTAAGTTCTTTCTTCAGTCAAAATCTTATACCCAAATCTTATTTGGTAGTTTACCCCGTTCTGCTTCCCTTCTAAACTTTCTTTTTTTAAAAAAATTAATTTTAAATTTAAATATTATAAAAATAAAAAAAATTAAATTTTGTTGCATCGTAAGATCCATATTTATAGACAAATTATTTGCATAAACACATAATTTTTGAGCTTAAAATTACCTTCATTTTCTAAAAATTCCTTTTTTTAGAAATTGGAACACCCAGTAAACAATAAACAAATGTTAAACAAAAAAATAAAAATAAAAATAAAGGAGGACATGATAAAGAAAGTAGTAAAAGCAAAAGCAAAAAAGGTCGCTATGTGTCTCCGCTGGCCAAAGTATTCGCTCTCATCCGTCCCATCCATTTTGGTTTTAATGCAGAGGGTTTCAGACCAACTTACGCGTGCCATAAACTAATTCCCATAGTCATGGACGGAGTCAAAATTTTGCCATAGTGAAGGCGAACATGCATACTTAAAAAACTGAAAAACGGCCTAAAATATGAATATTTATCAACTTCAGAAAAAAAAAAAGCCATAATAAGAAATATAATAAACGATGTTTTTCACATGTAAGTAAAGTACCCATCATTGTACTCCAATTTACCCTATAAAGGAAAGTGTGATATCTTTAATTTTGCCCGGTGCTTTCTTTTCATTTGGCCAATTAATAAATTTGGCTTTGAAATATTTTATTTGAGCCCCCTTTATTAAAGGAAAAATAGAGTACTAAAGACTTTCTATATACACTATAACAAACAAAGAACGAAAAAAGTCAAGGTATTGGCAGGCATATATAAATTAGGAATATAAAAAAAAATTTAATATAATATATTGTACTGTATTTTTTAAAATTGTTGCAGTGACGACCGCTACTACTTGTTCTCCCTTGACTCCATCCTTGCCTACAATCTCTTCCACAATCGCTTTATATGCTTACGCTTAGGGTAAAGTGGCCACAAGAATTGTTAATAAAAAAAATCGAATTTAAAACCTTTGAAATGAGCAAACTCCTAAGTCCTATCTAAGGGTGTTCCATTAACTAAATAAGTATATTTTTACTTAATTTTTAAATTAAAAATAATGTATGACAAGAAAATAGCATATATAAATACTTAAAAAGTAGTACTCCAGAAGTTTGACCGAACGGAGACCACACGGCCTCCCTTCCTTTGTTCCCTTCTCTCTCTAACTTCTCCACCTATTTTCTCTCTCTCTCTCTCTCTCTCTCTATATTGTCAATACGTCACCACTATATATAACCCTTCCATTTCCCACTCCAAATCCACCACCTCACTCATCTCTCTCTCTCTCTCTCTCTCAAGCTATCCTTGGCCCTTTCGGTATATTACGGTATTTAATAATGGACCAGTTGAGTAACAACAAGCGAGTCCGAGATGACTCGGACGAGTCCGAGTTCGACTCACCCGAGGTGAAGAGACTACGAGAAGATCTCCTCGGTAACCTCGACGACCCGGACCTGTGGGCCACGTGTCCCGACCTGGACTCGTTCATGAAAAGCTTTTATGAAGAGATCTCGCCGCCTCCGGTGGACCTGACGTCACGTTCCGGCGAGTGTCCGGCGGGGTTCGGTTTCCTTCTCGAAGCCTCCGACGACGAGCTCGGCCTCCCTCCGCGTGATATGACGTCGTCGAGGGAAGAAGATAGCAAGAATCACGCAGAGTTGGAGCGAGTCACGTCGAACTCGTCAGGTGAACTCAGTGAGTCGTGGAGCTTTGACGATCAGTTCCCGAGTTATGACTCGTTCCAATTTGGGCTTGGCGGTAACTTAGACGGAAATAATGAGGGCGAGTTTGTGGCATTTGATGAGGTTTTCGATTATTCGGATCTTGATTTCGGATTGTATGATGCCGGCGCAGTAGTACAAGCGAGGAATTTCTGTCAATCGTAATTTTGAAGAAATCTCCAGATTTAAGGGCGAATTCCAAGAAACTTATGTTTTGAGTCTGGAGGATATTAATTTTATTGATTCTGACAAATATATATCCTGTATTATAGTATATAGATACGTAGGAGTGGAATGGAAGGAAAATGAGAAAAGCCACAAATGTTATGGTTTTTTTTTTAAGGGCACGAATGTTATGTTTACTAGGACAAACCTGAAAAAAAGATGAACGGAGATTGTTGTAACAAAATACTGCATCAAAATACTACTTTAGAGCTTGTTCGGCTTAATAAGTCATTTGGTTTATTTTTTTGTCTTTATTTAAATTAATTTCACATTTGTTAGTTTTTTGAGAATTATTGTTTCGTTATTATGAGAGGAATTTTAAAAATAAAAAAATTACTATCAAAATTCATTTTTTTTAAAATAATTATAAAAATAAACTAGTAAGTTATTTTTTTTATCTTTATTTAAAAAATAGATTTCGATCGTAATTTTTTACTTTTTAGATTTCTCTCATCATAACGAAATAATAATTCTCAAAAAAATTGACGAAAACCTACAAATCTAAAAAAAAAATTAAATAAGAACAAAAAAATAAACTAAATAGCTTATTAATCGAACAAGTTCTAAGACAATTGAGAAGAGATCGACGGAGATTATTACCTCCAGCTGTGTAGTTACATTTACAGAGTTACAACGACACAATATCCGAAACTATCCGCAAAATAGTTAGCACCAGGGTTTTGCTCCGTTACGGTTTTTTTTTTTTTTCAAAACATCTGTAACCTTGTTTGCATCCCGAAAACAAAAGCTAAGTTTGAGACAATCCTGGAGTCAGAGGCGGAATCACTCATGGGCGTATGGGGATGGGACCATGGCCCCGCGTTGTTTTGGATATTTTTTTTAATTTTTATAATAATATTAGTTATTTTTTGTTTGTTAAGAATACCTAGAGATAGTATTTTGCATAGAATGTTTAAATATTTTAATATGCTTGTTTTGGGTCTAAAAACTCAATCCCTCTCTCTATGCACAGTTTCCTGTAGGCTTTTCCTTCAATTATTGATCTTATTTCTCATTCTATCTCTCTCCACTCATTTCTCCAAAAGACTTATCTTAAAACCTAAATCAAACAAACTATAATTGATTTTCGATCCTTGAAAATTTCAAAACCGTGAAATTTCAAGATCTTATTGTTTATAGTTCGGCTCCCAACATTTATGAAATCCTCCTTCTGTCCCTGCCTGAGAGCGCGACGGACCGCCTTCCTTCAAAACACATTAAAGACAAACTTGTGATCAGTATGCACATACAACCTTTTACACCCAAAATTTAAAGCAAGCCGTGGTCCTTCCCTTGCTGCCCAAAGCTCAGCCATCGCATTTGAATTAAGGTTAGAGAATAAATTCTTTACATCGTCGGTGTAAATATTTGTTTTCTTCCAAATCAATTGCATTGCGCCACATCGCTATGTTTTATTAATTGAGACCACTGTTTTGACACGTGTCGTAATATAATTGATTTGAAAAAAACAAATATTTATACCGACGGTATAAAAAATTTATTCTCTTAAGGTTAATGGACCGGTGAAATGCCAATACAAAAACCTTACATCGTGAGGACCCCATTCACTTTAAGTTGATTAGCACCCAAGATCATATGATCTTGGGGCTTTAATCCTCTAAATTATGGCTTTTATTCGTTTAAAGTTGTCATTTTTATCCGATACCGCGCATAAGGTATTTTTTGTGTGAATTTTAGGTTGAACGTGCTTTTAAGGAGGTTTTGAAGGCCAATCAGCGTTTCGGGATGATCCAAGTGTCCAAATGCCCGCCGGTACTCATTTCAGCCTAACGGTGTCACAAGAAGCCTCAGAGATTGGCCGGAGGTCAAGGTTGGCAAGGAATGTGCCAAAGTGGTTCAAGCGAGCTTAATGCATCGAAGATAGCCCTCGAGGGCATCCGAGAGTCCAATTGCCCATGGCACATGACCACAAAGTCCCGGTGATCAAGAAATCAAGCAATGGAAGCCCATCGGGTCACGCCAAAGCATGATGGCCCAAGCTGCCCTGTTCTGCACTTTCTATGCAGAGGTATCGGTACCTTGTTTTTGAGGTACCGGTACCTTGTTTTTGAGGTACCGGTACCTTGTTTTTGAGGTACCGG
>BPLS01000714.1:755987-813038 GCA_019656275.1 Rhododendron kiyosumense
ATAATTAGGGGAATGGAAATACAGTAATTTTTTAGGTATCGAATGGGATATCGTGAGTTTTGATTTATGAAAATCATTTATACTTATGTTGAAAATCGAGGGCATGACAGTTTGAGAGTTATTATGGGTTAGGGTTTTGGCCCATTAGGTGTTAGGCTTCAGCCCTTTGGGTTCTCGTTGGTTCCTTGCTAATGGATTTGGCTATTTTTTCTATTTTCAAAATTGTGAGGTGATCTGTAGTGATGAATTGAGCTTGTTTCCTTCCCTGGTGTATTACTACAGGTTTTCTTTTTTGTATCATTATTATTAATGATAGGGAAACCTTTTTTTGCTGATAAAAAAAAAATAATGAATAAAAGAATCAAAATAAGATGTAGAACTATAAGGACTTTATATTTGAAGCTGAAGTAAAAAAGAAACTTTTTACAACTGAAACTGAAGTAAAATGATCATAAATTTGTTTACAATACAGAAAACCAAACAACAGAGAGTAGTAGAGCACAAAAGTTAGTATGCGACGTTGGAAAAGTGGAAACTGGGAAATAGGAGTGGGAATGAGAAGTAACCCTAGAAACATATAAGTAATATTAAAAGGTGTACATAGATTTTGGGAAATTGGAGATGGGGCGGAGAGCAACTGAGAATGGATTTAGGACAGGGATATGTCTATCCCCGCCTCTTACCTGATCTTCGAAAATTTTCAGAAAAAATCCCATATTCTACCTAATTTCCAAACAGATCTCCAAATTATCAATTCGTTCGGAGTGGAGATTGGATCGGGGTGAAATGGCCATTCCTAACATTTGATTATAGAAAAAACAACATTATTATTTTTTGGCAATTTGAAAGGAGTAAGAAGTTATTAGTCAAACAGGAAAAGCAAGGTGCGGAAAACATGGAGAGAGTAAGACCGTTGGGTTGGAAAAACAGATCGCTATCTCATTTCCAATCACATACATCCCATTCCATACTCTTTTCCTTCCCTTGTTCGATTGCTATCCACGTCGAGAAGAAAATTTTCAAATTAACAGCAACTTCAAATTTTAAGCTACACAAAGAGGAGAAATTATTATCTCATTAGATCGTCATGTGATGCAGTCACGCAAAATAGGACCCATGATAAGTTTATTGAATGAATTGAACTGGTTATTTTATAGATATTCTCGATGCATAAAGTACTTGTGTAAAAATTCAAGTTGTTTTTAAAAGTGCGACCAAACGAACAACTTAAATTAGAGAAAACCTTTATTGACAAATTTATGTGCATTCCTATTACAATCTCGAAGTTGATGTAATAAACAAGCTGTAACGCCCCCAAAATTAGGGTACGTTAAAGAAGCATTTATTACATAATAAAGAGAGTTTATTACATTATAAATACTTCAAAGGGGTACAAGTATTCAACAAAGGAGAAACTAGGCTCCTAACTACTGCTCCACCGGCTTCTCCCTCCTGGCAAACTCCTCAGCTCCGAAGGCCTCCAAGGCATACATCTCGCCCTGTTCATCTAAGAGATCTGACACATTATACCGGCGTCGCCATCAATATAATATGCCAGGGTCACCAAAAAGGCAACACCATGAGCTACAACGCTCAATAGGAAATCCTTACCCAACCAATCTTACGACGGTAAACAATTACAACAACACTAGCAATCACACATCGTTAATCATCTATCGTTGGTGTCCAAGATTTCCCGATTTCTCCTACGCGACTCATCGTAGACCGTGTCAATCATTTTCACTTACAAAACAATCTTTCAAAAACGTTTGCATTGGCTCCGTACCACGGATAACCAAGCCTTTCAAAATCTTTAGCATTGGCTCCGTACCGCGGATAACCAAGCCATACACACCCAACCTCGGTTCCGCCGTTCCGGGTTCCCGAGTATCCTCACAATGGTTCCGCCACACCGGGTTCCCATTGGCACAGAATGCATTGGCTCCTCTCCACGGATAACCAAGCCACACCTCACCATGGTTCCGCTGCTCCGGGTTCCCATGGGAACGCACAATGGTTCCGCCGCTCCGGGTTCCTATTGGCACACACCCTCACAATGGTTCCGCTGCTCCGGTTTCCCATTGGAACACACACACACCTCACACAATTGGCAAGTCCGGCCACATTGCGGTTTTCAACACATTTCAACCTTTTCAAACACACCCTAGGTGTCATGTTTCTACTTTCTCGATTCTCGTGTCTCGTTAGTCGTTACATGCAAAGACTCCGTGGTAGGACAAGAGTAAACATCATTCATCATAATCCAACAAGATCATCCAACTCTATGTTCAAATCAACGCTTAAAGCTTAACGGCACAAGTAATACAAACAACTCACATAAGCATGCTCATAATCAATTTCAAGATCAAAATACAAATACTTGAAATAGAAAGTTTATAAAGATAACCTACTTTGAAATGGAAGATAACGAGATCTTACGTATACATAGGAATAGGGTAAGAGTATCCTACCTTGATCCGAAACTAGTCGGGGCCGAATTAGCTAGGTGGAATTTCTCCCGAATCTGGACCGAACTTCGGACGGCAGTAACTTGGTCAATCTTTGGCCGAATAGAGTCGTTCTTGGGTCGAGAATGAAGATCTCTAAACCCTCTACAACTCTCGTGAAGGAAGTTAATCCTAGAAATAACTTTAGGTTGGAGAAAAATGGGGGTAAAGCAAAGGACAGTAAGCTGTCCAGAAATGAAAATCCAGATTTTTCACTGAACTTCGGATGACAATATCTTTGTCATCTCTTAACCGATTGGGGTGATTCTTGAGCCTAACTTCAAGGTTTCGAAGTGCTCTACAACTTTCCAGAAGGAAGTTGATCCTAAAAACTACTCTAGGCAGGAGAAAATGGAGGATTTCCGACGGGACAGTGGCTGCCCAGAAAACAGAAAATGGTTTCTAGAGAGAAGGAAGAGCAAATGCTTGAGGTGTGAGTTCAAAGCATGAGAATGGCCTTCTATTTATAGGCAAGAGCTTGGCCCTCTCCTCTCTCTCTCTCTAAGTCTCACCTTGACACTTGGCAAGAGATCATGGAAGATCAATGCAAGAATCCTAGGGTTGCATGGCTATGGTGTCCTTAGATTGGATTCTTGAATCAAATGGATGGTTGAGATTGTAATGGTACATGATCAAAGGGTTGAGAAAAAATCCAACTTTTAAGCAAAAATCAAGGGAAAATCCTAGGTTTGCATGGCTATTTTTGTACCAAGATTGATCTTGGATCAATTGAATGGCTAGGATTGATCCTTGGTGGGCAAGAAAGAGATTGGTACAAGATCTAAGGGTTTAAACCATTGCAAGGTGTATACAAGAGTACAATGGAGTTAAGATTTGCTTTGGAAGAGAAAAATCCCATGGATTTGAAGTACAACAAAAATCAAGGCCAAGATCTTCTTCCTCCTTTCTTCCCTCCTTCCTTCCTCTCTCTCTCTCTCTCTCTCTCCGGCCTCTCTCTCTCTCTCTCTCTCTCTCTCTCTCTCTCAAGTACATATATATATATACAACCAAGCAAACAATAAAATCTAAGTACTTTTTGTACCAATGATCCAAGTAGACTTTAAAAGCTAAGATTTGCCCAATAACAAATGAATTGGCACATGACAATATTTAAGTCATCCAAGTACTTATATAATATATACATATGTACTCATGTGATCTAGGAAGATCAAAATCCCAATAAAATAATGCCAAGGGTACTTTAGGAAATCTAGGGTTTTGATTTACCCAAATAATTTAATGCACAAAATCATATGGGAAAATCCAAGACTTGATTATTTAATAAAATCCTTGTACTTTGTGAAAGACTAATGCTATTACCCAATGGGTAATAAATCCCCTAACTTCTATTGTCCAATGGACAATAGTTATTAGGTAACTTTTAATATTAAAATAATCAAAAAGGTACTTTAAAGTAATCAAAAAGTTACTTTTTACTATTCATAGTATTTTAACCAAGTAGACATTTAATATAAACAATTGGGGTTTCTATTATCCAATGGATAATAGTTTCCCTAACATTTATTGTCCAATGGACAAAGATTAAAACCAAAATAATTAAATGAAAAAGAATATTCAATTCTTAGTCTAGGGTTCAAAAGGTTCAAAGGGCTCACGAGGGCAAAACGGTCAATTTGCGATTAAGGAAAAGTAACTAGATAGCTTCCTAACTTAGTTTCTTCAATCGGATGGTCAAAAGCTAGTTAGTCTAGCTAAGCGGACTAAAGCGTCAAGAAATAATTTTTGAAGGGGCAAAAATGTAATTATGACAAATTACAAGGAAATTAAAATAAAATTCAAATATTTAACGAAATTTTTAACAACCGAAAATCAGGGTCGTTACACAAGCAGCCGCACATGATCACAAAGATTAATTTACATGATTTCGATTAAGCGTGAGCTTAAATGTTACATGTACTGACGAAAGTGATAGATACTTCATTATAAATATTTAATAATAAGAGAATACAAAGAGCTTCAACAAAAGAAAAAATCACAAAGTGTCGGTTGTATCCCGGACCGTATCTCTTCAAGAGGCAATAATACGGAGTACCAAAAAACAACTTGAAGGAACAAACCCTAGAGCTCCCAAATGCCCCTTTATATGGAAAAGCCCCCCAAAAAATAGTTAATTCGATCTTCGTTGCGTAACTGCATCATTCATTCAGATAGATTCGACTCCCATTAGAACGAAAAAAACTAGCGACTTCGATTGCGCTGCACTTAATTAATGGGTTGTACGAACGCGAAGGAGCAAGTTGAGGTAAATTCAACATGCATAATCCGAATACAGATATATTAAGAGTTGTTGGGTGCACAATGCAGTGGCCCCGATAGTAGGTCAATCATTCGGACCATTCAAAAAGGCCTAGTCTAGGGAACGCCACAACGGCTCAACTGCCAACTTCCATTGAGACCAAATGGGTCGCCCGGCCTAGAGCTTCATGGGCGGGCCATCATGTTAGATCTTGGAAGATCACGTATAGTAGGGTTAGCGACTCCTCAGCACCGAGTTGTTTGGTTTGGCTATGTGGCACTTGTCTTGGTTCAGCCATGTGCCACCTGACAATGGGGCATTCGGCTATTGTCATGCATGACGTCAAATCAAGAAACATTTATTTGCCATATCATGCATGTGAGCCATGGACTATCTTGGATATCAAGGCAAGTAACTCTCTGGGTACAATACTAAACCCTAGAGAGGTATGCCATCTTTGCTCAATTTAGATCTGTACTTACCTTCTTAGGCTTCTTTGAACTAGGAGACTTACTTAGCCATCAAAGTGCTTTCCGGTCATCTCTGTTGGCTAGACACTAACGTGGTTCCCTATTTTGTAGAGTTAATGTTGGAAGATGGAACTCAGTCCAGATCTAACTCAAGAGATTCAAGAGAGGAGATCGATCTAACTGGAACACCACCCTACACACATGTATCGACATATTTGATGTGGTAATCTTCAATTTGGAATATGTTTGAAATACTTGTTGAAGTTTCTCAACAATCACATTTGGAGATAATTATTTAAATGAAAAAAATAAGAGAATAATAGTAGAAAACATGTGGATCGATGCAATCCTAGTAGCAACGATCCTATTAGAGCTTTTTGTGTGCAACTAGAGCTTTGTAAGAATAAAAAATTGCTCGTATGTTCAGAATAATGGTGAAAGATGTTTCCCAAACAAACACAATTAACTATATGAACAAAACATCAGTTGTGTTCCTCATCTCATAAAACATGTATACCAATTACCACAACATTTACAATAATGACATTGCATTTATAAGTTATATACAGTACTCCTGAGTATGGCTTAATTAAGTGGGTGCACGAGTTACAACAGAAATTGTAAATTTTGCCAACAGACCATTGGTATGTGAAATGTTAAATACAATGAATTGAAATTTGATGAAGTAAATGCAGTCAAATAAATTTAATAAAAACTGACAATGAAAAATAAAGAAATGATACTGTATTATTGTACAGTTACAAAGTTCACATTAAGTTTCCATAGAATGGGTTTTGAGTTTGTCATCAGTGCTCGAAGCAAGATAGAAAGGAAATTAGTACCTTTTTCGTGTTACCATTATCAATAATTTGAGGGCAAATTACACTGACCTCCCCTGAGATTTCTGAAATGTCACTGCCCTCCCCTACTTTTTCTGACATTACCAAGACTCCTCCTTCTGTTAAGTTGTTCACAAACGGTGTTAGCTTTTGTGGAAAAATGACAACAATAACCTTATCCATCTCTCTGTTGTGTAAACCGAGCAAGAATCATAATAATACCATTATGCCAATGTGCATCATGCCTAGGCCGCAAAAACTACTTGTAATTAATTATACCTCTAGCTTTTACTCATGCTTTTCTTTTTCCTCATGGTGTTTCTGGTTCTTCTAAGGATAACTAATAATTAGCAAAAAAAATTCTAGCTGCTAATGTTGGATTAACTTAGGCCTAATTTCCAAAAAAAACTTGGGCTTTTTTTTTCCTTATTCAAATTTTTATTGCATTTGTTAGTTTTGTATCAAAATTTTGTAGATTATTGATTTGTCTTGATGAGAGAAATTCAAAAACTAAAAATTATGACTTGTACCCAATGTATTTTGGAAACAAACAAGATTTGAACTTTTAGCACTTTTACCTGGGCTAAAAGTGCTGAACGGGTAAAAGTCATAATTTTATATTTTTCTTAATCCTTTTGTCAAGACGAATTAATAATTCACAAAAATTTGAAGCAAAACTAACAAATGTGAAAAAAAATTGAATAAAAACGAAAAAAAAGCCCATGCTTTTTTTGGAAAACTAGGCCTTACAATAATGTTAATACAGAAGAATAACGTCTGTGATCTGTGCCATACAGCACATGTGCTGTGCACTTAACGTTTGATTATTTGACTTGAATTGTTCACTTTAATTGTTTTGCCAAGTAGGTATTCTATTTAAAAATTTAGATCGATTACCAGATGGCTTAGAGCAAATAATTTTTTAAGGTAAATGTGTTCTCCATCTTAAGGTTTGAATTCAATTATTCACTTTAATCCTTTTTGGGTGCTCTATCTTAAATTTTTAGGTTTGATTTTCCTTATCAACAACTTTTGAGGCCATGCCCCTAAAAAGAAAATTTTTTGGGGTCACCTCACCCCATGCGTATGCGTGTGAAAACCGCTGTGGGAGGGCTATAGGGATTAGTCCAAGGTGCGCACAAGTTGACCTCGGACAATCTATATTACCAAAAAAAAAACTTCTTTTTTTTACACTCTTCAACAACGAGTTCCTTGTGAATTGCAAAGGATGAAGATAAAAATTCCCCGCCTTAGCAAATTCTAGAAGTACACCCTCGGCCTTTTCTTGTGGCTGTTGTTCTTAAAAAAAAAAGAATAAATTACCCAAAAACACATTTACGATATTTGTGAGAAAAATTACTTTGTTTCTTAAATGAACTCTAATGAAGCATTTTTTTTTGGAGTATATAACAGAAAGGAAGTTTTGCTTCTTGAGTGAACTTTAGTCATTATCTTTAATTGTTTTTAAATTAAAAAAATCACATCTGCAATTGAAAAACTTTATTTGTTTACTTTTTATGATATAAGAAAAAACAATGAGCATTGTTGTACGAGAAATAAAAATTTTAATTGCACTCTGGTTGGAAACACAATGGGTTCTATATTAAAGGGGTGATCAAAAAACGAAAAGCTAAAGGGGAAGGGTATTTTTGGTAGCTTGAATGTCATATAACATGACATCAGTATGACTCATCCATTTCTGTCAAGATACCTAACGATAAGTTAATGGAAGGGTGTACTTTAGTAATGTCAGAAAAAGTAGGTGGTGGACAATGATATTTCAAAAACCTCAAGGGAGGTTTATGCTAGTGTCAGAAACCTCATGAGAGGTCAGTCAAATTTACCCTAATTTTATGGAACCTATTTTAATTAGCAATAATCGAAATTGTTCTTTATTTAGACATCGTGGAAAATGTGGGGCACGGTTCAATCATGATGATAAGATATCATTGCAACACACAATTGAAACCATTTTCTCGAGGTAAATACGTTGTGATACATAACAAAAAGTATCCCATGAACATGATTTTGACATCTGTATTGTTCTTGACGAGATTTAAAAAGTAACCAGACAATTGCCTTTCGCTTTGTCGGGGTTCATACCCCACGCGTGAGCAGAAAAAAGAGGAGGGACGGGAGAGGATCCATCTCCTTAATTCCATACAACAGTCCAATAGCGAAAGGACCCAAGAACCATCATCAATCACATGCAAGAGGATGTAGCAACCTTTCTTCTTTTCTGGTTTTTTTTTTTTGATTGACATGAGGATGTAGCAACCTAATCCACCTCACATGTGATGACTCTTCACCCCTCGTTTTCCCCCATTTTCTCTCTCTCTCTCTCTCTCTCTCTCTCTCTCTCTCTCTCTCTCTCTATATCTCTAAAACCCTAAACAGTAAGCAACACTTGACTCTCCCCCAGTGGCCATTTCCAATCATCCTCTTCTCTCTACTCCCCCCTACTGGCCACACAATGGCCACTTCTCCTCCATTACTTTGTCTCACAGTAACTATACTTCTTGTAATTTTTAACCAATGTATCGCAGGAGTAAATACTGCCTCCACCATCCCACCCAAGATTGGCAAAGGCTACCGTCTGATCTCCATCGAAGAGTCCCCTGATGGTGGTCTTGTGGGACACCTCCAAGTCAAGCAAAAGAACAGTATCTACGGCCCTGATATTCCCCTTCTCCAACTCTATGTCAAGTAAGTTCTCCACTAGGCCCTGTTTGGTTCTACTGTTCTGAAATGCTCTGTTCCTACAAAATAAAATTAAAAAAATTCTTCCCTTTTCCATATTTTCAATTTATGTTTTGAGCGAAATATTTCTTTGAGAATCTAACGAGGAGGAGTTTTTCTTCAAAAAAAAAAATGAATTCATCAGCAAGGATTAGTGGGCGGATCAAAAAAAAAAAAAAAAAATTCAATAAGGATTTAGTGGGTGATGGGAGACAATTACAGTAGTATCTTTTAGATTCTGGATTGTTATTTTAGTTGTAAAAATAATGGATTTTTGGATTATAATAATGAGAATCTGACAGGTACTGGAGTAAGAGATTTTGTTGAAGAATTTTGCAAGTAAAGTATAATCAGAGTTAAGAAAAAAAACTCTTCCCCGAAATCCTGATTTGATTTTTAGTTTCTACATTCTTTAAGTACATTTAGCAGAATGAATCTTTAAATCAGCTCCGAAATATGGAAAATGCATAATCAAAAAATCTAGCTCCCTCCGTTCATCAACTTTAAGGTTTTGAAATTAGTCAATGTAGCACAAACTGACTCGGATATCTAATTATAAAAATAAAAATTCTTGCTCCTAAACAAAACCTTGACTATTTTTTTCAACAAAACGAAAAATGGAAAACTAGTTTCAACAACTTGTCATGGTGTGTGCAAATTGACACATACTACACTACGAATTGGCACATATGGAGTACATTTGATTATCGAAACATCAAAAGGAAAAAAAAAATTCTGGCTCCCTAGTCCCAAAGAAAACCTAATAAATTCTGAGAAAATTTTTTCAACCAAACAGAAAGTGTGAAAACAAGTTTCAACGTTTGCAGAAAAAGTGCCGACCAAAAAAAAAAACCGTTTGCAGAAATAGTAACGTTTCAAGTTTCAACGATTACATACAACGCACTTCCATGGTTCCTAATGAACCTCCCTAAATCAACCGGTTGATCATTATAAATCTGGTTTTGTTTTTTTTTTAAATTTTCCAGGCACGAAACCGAAGATCGGTTGAGGGTCCACATAACAGACGCAGAGAAGCAAAGATGGGAAGTTCCGTACAATCTTCTACCCAGAGAGCAGCCCCCACCGTTAAAACAGAGCATCGGAAGATCAAGAAAAAACCCATTAGCCGAGTCCGAGTACTCTTCTTCAGAACTGATTTTCAGCTACAAATCAGACCCATTTGGGTTCGCGGTGAAAAGGAAATCAAACGGCGAAACCCTTTTCGATTCGAGCTCAGACGGATCAGACCCATATGGTGATTTGGTCTTTAAAGATCAATATCTCGAGATCTCCACAAAATTGCCCAAAGAAGCTTCGCTTTATGGGCTTGGGGAGAATACTCAACCCCATGGAATTAAGTTGTATCCAAACGACCCCTACACTCTGTACACAACCGATGTATCGGCTATCAATCTGAACACGGACTTGTATGGGTCCCACCCGGTTTATATGGATTTAAGGAATGTCGGTGGGCAGGCCAGTGCCCATGCTGTGTTGCTCCTGAACAGTAATGGGATGGATGTGGTTTACAGGGGGGATTCTTTGACGTACAAGGTTATTGGGGGTGTTTTCGACTTTTACTTCTTTGCTGGGCCCAGTCCACTGGCTGTTGTTGATCAGTATACTGCGTTGATTGGCCGGCCTGCTCCTATGCCTTACTGGGCTCTGGGTAAGTTGCCTATTTTAACCCTACTGTCGCTTCTTTTATTGTAGTACTACCTCCGTTTTCAAATTTTTAGGAAAATGATTTTGCCACTTCCTTTTTTATTAACGTTACTTTTTCACCAAAAATATACTTACGGGAATGACATTAACAAAAAAATGGAATGGCAAAATTAGTAGTCATTTTTTAGCCTATCGATGTATCTTAACCAAATTAAAAAATTGATTATATTTTTTATATGCAATATAATAGATTTTAATTATTTTAAACAACGTTTTCAAAATCATCTATAAAAGATTATAGATCACAAGATATAATCAAGGCTGGTGATTTTGTCACTCTCTTTTTTGTTAACACCATTCTCATACAAGTGTATTTTTGCACAAAAAATACACTTGCAAGTGAGTGGCGTTAACAAAAAAAAGAGTGACAAAATCATTTTCCATAATCAATTGAAAAATTATACTCCCTCCGTCCCAATTTACTTGTCCCAGTTCTACTATAACCGGATAAAAAAACTAATTATATCTTTAAATTGGTAATGAATTTTATATTCAATATAAATATTGTTTGATAGATTTCGATTTATTTTTTAATATAATGTTTTCAAAATCACCTAAAACATTATAAATTATAAGATATAATTAATTAAAAAATTGCACGAACTCTCAAAAATAACAATTAAATTAGGACGGAGGTAGTATGAACTCCAAAAAAAAAAAAAGGGACAAATAATTTCCGATGGAGTACCATATTGCAGTAGTTGAGCCCTTTTATTGTACGATAGTTGAGACTTTATGATCCCAACGCTAAAAGTAAAGTTACTTTTTTCAGATTTTGGCTGAAAAAGGTTAACTTTCCACCTTTCACCCAAACTTTGGTCCGCGAAACTAGTTTTTAGCTTAGTGCTTTGTTTGACTCAGTTTTTAACTAGTAGTAGCCAGTAGTTGGCCAGCATGTAGGGTTTTACTTTTATGAGCTTTATACAGAATTAAGTTTATGCGTTCTTGAAAATTTATTTATTCAGAACTTATTTTGATTTTTTTTTATTTTTCGTAATTTTTTATTGAACTTTCCATTGTAATTTTTGGGATTAATCATTCGTTTAAGCTTTTAATTGCAAAACAAAGATGTACTCCTAAAAGCAAGTGAAAAAAGGTTAGAAAATTCTAACTTTTTTGTGTGGTCATATGGTAGACGAAATCTGCATATTATCTTAATTCTAACCAAACCCATCATACAACGTAAGAGTTGAACCCAGATTGTCAATGTGCAGCTACAGAGTCATTATGCTAAATTGTCCATTTTCATAAAGCAATCTCATCATCTAAACTCGTCACAATAAGCTACAAACACACACTAGGAGATGGTAGAAAAAATCTCTAACCTCTAAACTAATCCTTGTATCAAACAATCGTAAGTGACAAGGTCTAGGACTGGCCCACTGTGCGGGTTGTCGATAAACCCTGATTTTTTATTTTCATTTTTTATCTGGATAAACCCCAATTGATATTGCGATTTAGGGATAAGAAACAGGCTAGCTTCTCCTCTAACATCTTCCTGTAGGGTTGCAAATGAACCGAGCTCGAGCTCAAGTACTAAACAAGACAGTGGAGCTCGACTCATGAACGGAGATTTGGTTTGATTAAAGAGACTCGTTTAGTAAATGATTAAACTTAACTCATTAAGAGTCAACCTGAGCTCGAGCTCAAGTTTTTGACTCGTTCAGTAAACAAACCGAGCTTGAGCTCGACAAAATTCAGCTCAGCTCGGCTAGTTTACAGCCCTATGACTTCCGGTATATATTTAGTATCAGTAACTCTATTTTGTTACTTTCCGATGCACCCAAAAAAACGTTTGGGTGGATTAATTAGTACAAGTACTGACAAAAACAGGTTGGTGGGTTGTCCGCTTTATTTTATGTTTCCTCACTTTGTACACCAAGACAATTCTCTCAACGTGTTGTTATCCAAAAGCAAGTTTCGTGCGTGGAAAAATCGGTTTCCTTGATATGAAATTCTATCTTTTTGACAAAAAAGTAGGTAATTCTCCGGAATTATCTCGTTAGGTTAGGCCCACATAATAGAAAAGCTATAAAGATCTTTTCTTTTTTGGATTAAGATTCCTTGTCGTCCATTTAATAGATTATTACAGCGTCCAATCTGCTTTAGTAGGCAATCAACCGTTCCACCTTGACGATTCAAGTTATTCATCTTGTAAAAACAGATAGACATTTCATTCGTAAAAGAATTAAGTTGACTGAACAAAGTCTATAGATACCTGATCGAATCAAATTTGCATCGATATTTCTCTACTATAAAATCCTGCTTTAATGATGTGTTTGCTGAGCCGGACGAAATTAAATCGCTAAGGTGAGATGCTGTAAAGTTTAGGAATGTGCGTAAAATTACAGTGCTGTTATCATCTCATTATATATGGAAGCTTTGTCTTCTTTTCTCCGCGACTAGATAACCTTGATCGATACAGTCAAAGATAATCGACCAATCACTATGGAAGCTTTGTTATCATCTCATTATGGAAGCTTTTCTTTGCTGAAAAGCAACAAGGGGATATCCTAGAAAATGACTACAAAACTCGTGCATATCATGTTGTCCTTGTAAACATTATCTTCTCCCACATGGGGTGAAAACTGGATAATCGACCTATCACTTTCTGGTCCTGAACAGAAAGTTGTCCTTGCTTTCTTTCTCTCTTTTTTTTTGGAATGGTCCCGCCTATGCTAATAATGTCAGTGATTATGGCTTTTGCCGACATTCATGTTAGAGACTTACTAGGCTATTAAGATGCCGTTCCGGTTTTAGAAAAAGTGGGTTTTAGAAAAAGAAGGTAAATTTCAAGGTCAAAAATCATGCATTTACGCAAATAATTTTTCTACTAATATGGATCTTGTTTGATAGATCTCATTGAGATCTTTTATACGGTGCAAAAAAAATTAAAAAATTATTTTTCATTTGCATTATATTTGAGTTTGAAATTTGGAAAAAAAGAACTTTTTGAAAAGGAAGGGAAAGTGGAACGGGGCCTAAGCCTTTTTTTTTTTTGGCTCAGCGTATTAGGCCAAGCCTTTAGTACTGCGGAGGCATCTTACAAATGAGGGGATATTCGGGGTAAGCTTGCCTCCATACTTTAATTCACCATATCCCTCCAAGCCAAGCCATTCTTTTGTTCTGCCTAGGGCCTAACATCATGATCCGAACCATTAGTCTTGTAGGACCTATAGAGAACATATTTTCATGTAAAAAAAATCAACTTTATGAGACATCAATAAACCCATGAACAAATCATCAAAAATGGACAACAAATAAAATTTTATGCTTAAGTCATCCATTTAAAGTGACTTGTTTATGTCATTTCTTTGCATGGGTGGGGACAAAAACTAAGGTAGCGTTCTAGCAAATGATTGGGCATAATCACATGAGAAACGAATCAAACCATGAAAACTGATTTTGAGTTTTCAGCTTCACTTTGTTTGGTCGACAGAATTACCAGAAATGAAGTTGGTGTCATCCCTGATGTTGTTACTATCTGCCATTTTATGTTGCAGCACCTCAAGACTAAGTTGGCTTCGCAATGAATCATTTTCCACATTCATCCTAACAATGTTGGTTTAATCTGAAAACATTGATCTAGTACAGCTTGCTTTAAAAAAAAAACAAGAAAGCAAATCGCTTCAAATCCCAGAAAAAAAATTTAGGAATTAGCCTAACTAATGCATAGCGATTGCCTTTTGCATATGGATTACTTATATTACACTGCTCTTGGATTTGGTACCTTTTCTTTTTTTTCTTTAGTTGAGTAGTCTTGACAGTCAGTCCTTTAGAAATAATTTGACTAGACTTTTCATAACAGAAATCCTTTTCTCCCTCTATAAATGCCAACATTGTCAAGTCCATCTCTCGATCTTCATGTTGGAAGTTAATTTCTACAGATGTTGCTCTTGGACATGGTGCATTGTCTAACTCTTGTTGCAGATTTGCTTGATTGTTGTCCTTTCTTTTCGTAGCAGGATCCCCGTTCACTTGGGTAGTAATTTTTCTTGAATGCCATATCATTTGCATGAGAATTAGGTATCAAGATTTTGTGTGTACCATTACGATGGAAATTTAAGAACGGATCTCCAACTGAAATAGTTTACTTGTTTTTTATGGTACAGGATTCCACCAATGTAGATGGGGTTACCACAACCTGTCGGTAGTCGAAGACGTTGTTGAGAACTACAAGAAGGCAAAAATCCCACTCGACGTCATATGGAACGATGATGATCACATGGATTTCCACAAGGACTTCACCCTCAACCCCATCAGCTACCCCCGCGAAAAGTTACTAGCATTCCTAGACAAAATCCACTCCCAAGGCATGAAGTACATTGTTCTCATTGACCCTGGAATATCTGTTAATTCCACTTACGGCGTCTATCAAAGAGGCATAGCCAATGATGTCTTCATAAAATATGAGGGAAAACCCTATCTTGCCCAAGTCTGGCCTGGAGCAGTTAACTTCCCTGATTACCTTAACCCAAAAACAGTTGACTGGTGGGTCGATGAAATCAAGAGATTCCACGAACTTGTCCCTGTGAATGGCCTATGGATCGACATGAACGAAGCATCAAATTTTTGTTCTGGTTTGTGCACTATCCCAAAGGGAAAGCAATGCCCGACTGGGACCGGTCCCGGTTGGATATGTTGTCTGGATTGCAAAAACATAACGACATCGAGGTGGGACGATCCGCCTTACAAGATTAATGCTTCTGGTTTGCAAGTTCCAATAGGGTTCAAGACCATAGCAACTAGTGCAGTTCATTACAATGGAGTTTTGGAGTATGATGCCCATAGTCTCTATGGTTTCTCTGAAACCATTGCAACTCACATTGCTCTTCAAGGCCTTGAGGGGAAGCGGCCTTTTATCTTAACGCGTTCCACTTTTGTTGGTTCGGGCCATTATGCTGCCCATTGGACCGGTGATAATAAGGCGACTTGGGATGATCTAAAATACTCGATTTCCACTATGCTAAACTTTGGCATATTTGGAGTTCCTATGGTTGGTTCAGATATATGTGGGTTCTATCCAGCACCTACAGAAGAGCTCTGCAACCGTTGGATCGAGCTAGGTGCCTTTTACCCCTTCTCGAGAGATCATGCAAATTTCTATTCCCCAAGGCAAGAGCTCTATCAGTGGGAATCAGTGGCTGAATCTGCGCGAAATGCTTTGGGTATGAGGTATAAGTTGCTTCCATATCTGTACACATTGAATTATGAGGCTCATATGAGCGGTGCGCCAATTGCTAGGCCACTTTTCTTTTCTTTCCCAAATCTGACCGAGGTTTATGGGTTGAGCACACAGTTCTTGTTAGGAAGCAGCGTTATGGTTTCCCCAGTTCTTGAGGAGGGGAAATCAGAGGTGAAAGTTCTATTCCCCCCCGGTACTTGGTACAGTTTATTTGACATGACACAAGCAATTGTGTCAAAGGAGGCTCATTACTTCACACTTGATGCACCATTGCATGTGATCAATGTGCATTTGTACCAAAACACCATTCTCCCAATGCAACAAGGTGGGTTGATCTCCAAAGAAGCAAGAACCACGCCTTTTAGCCTCATAGTGACCTTCCCGGCAGGTGCGAAAGAGGGCGAAGCCAAAGGAAATCTTTACCTGGACGATGACGAGCTCCCAGAGATGAAACTGGGAAATGGGTATTCATCGTATGTTGATTTCTACTCGAGTGTAAGCGATGGAACAGTGAAGGTGTGGTCAGATGTTGAGGAGAGTAAATTTGCTCTAGAAAACGGTTGGACCATCGAAAGGGTGACTGTGTTGGGACTGGAAGGATTTGGGGGGAAGTTTGCACTCGAGGTTGATGGAATTCCAGTTGTGGATACTTCGAAAGTGGAGATAAGCGCAACGGAACAGAAATTTCCTCAGGAGTTGGAAGATGGAGGAGACAAGAAGAAGAGTATGATGGTAGACATCACGGGGTTGGAATTGCCTGTGGGTAAGAAGTTCAAAATGTCATGGAAAATAGGGAGCAGGGGTTGAAGATGGAAAAAAATTCCTCTACCTTTCTTTGGACTGCTTATAGTATTTTTATTTTTTATTTTTTCTTTTTCAAGAGGTGAATCTATTTTGAGTTTCCAATCAAGAGTTCTTGTTAATGGAGAGGAGATGGCTAAAAATGTGCTCAATCCTTTTCCAGGCAAAAAGGCCAAGAGAGTGAGTAACAGATCTCATTTGCGTGCTCTAAGCTTATTTATTGTTGTTTTTACTTTGAAATAGTAGTATTAATTAATGCAGTTTCTCAATTTATTATGATCCCAAATTTGTTTCTTTTTTCTCTGTTTGTGTGGAAGGAAAATGATTTTTGCACAACTCTTTTATTCTCATGCAAATATGCAATCCTTTATTGTCTTTAAAGTCGTATAAAACTCCACTTTACTTAGAGAAATTCTAGGGAAAATGATGGTCCAGGACTTGTTTTGATAATTAATATTCGTTAAGAATATGTTGAAAATATTTGTTAATACTGAAAATATTCTTATCAAATATTAATTATCAAAACACGTTTTTGGCTGTATTTTCTCGAAATTCTATGGACCGAAAAATCACCCTCAATTTAAACGGGCTTCTTTCAAGCCGGACCCGTTTTGTAACTGTCTAGCCGTCAAGGCCCAGCGCGTGTCTAACCATATCCGTCTACACCCCGTTTTAGATGATGTGCCCAACATACCCCGCTCTCCTCCACCTTTGAAGAACCCAAGATGAGACCCGTGACCTCGCTTTACCCATAACTCAACAAACGAAACTCAAATCAAAACCACCCCACCACCATCGGCGACGAGTTCATGGAATCCCCCGGCGACCGAGTCACCCCATTCCTGAATCGCGTCACGCCGCGGCTCGAATCGCCCGGCGAGTCCCTGAGTTTCACACGTTGATGAGACAGAAGGGGCGGTGATGAGAGGGAGTTGCTGGGGCGTCGGACGGCGATGAGACTACGGTAGGTGGCGATCTTTGCCGTTGGATCTGCCAAGATCATGTTGTTGCTGCGTGGCGTGGTGTTCGCTTTTTTTTGCCCTGGCGTTCGCTTTTTCCGTGTAATCATTTATTCATTTTTTTTTTACAAAACGTGGGAAGAATTTTATTCATCCGATCGACAGAACCTAAACATCAAAAAGAAAGATGCAAATCCCATGGGTAAAATGGACGTCGACAAACCGGACAATAATTGTCAATTTGTATATTAGTTTCGTGTTAATTGAGATCTTAGGTTCCGCGCAATAGTGTAAATTTTGTGACTGTGAATAATGCAGATGGAGTGTGCATTCTGCAAAGGAGTGTGACCAGTGCAAATAGAGTATGAATTGAAATTCTGTAAAGAGGCGTGAATAGTGCAGATGGGATGTAGAGATGGGATGTAGATTCTGTGAAAGAATGCGGATTCTAAGGGTGTGAATTCTGCAAAAGCGTGTAAGTTTGTCCAGGAGTGGCGTCCATTGCTCGTGGTTGCGAGGACAAGGTGACTTAGTCGGAGAATTTTCGCGCTAAGAGCCTGCCAGTGATGCACTTTGTGAAAACAAATATGTGGGTCTTGAAGATTGCATTGATGCTACATGCCTATTGATTTGAGATGGGTTCCCGTTGGTTTGGATTCACTCCAAAATTTTAGATATAATCTTTGACTTTAGGCATTTGCAATATAATTAAATGTGTTGTTGATATAAAAAAAAAAAAACAAATAGTGACAATAGCAAAATAGTAGAAACATCTTTTAACAATAGTCTGGACGGGATTGCACTACAAAAAAGCGTCTGCACGGAACTCCAACAAAAAATGCAACAGGTCAGAAATTTCCCGTCAATTGAAACTATTGCGAAGAAATCACCAAAATTGTTTGCACCCCTACCCTCAAATTAAAATCTTAGCTCTACCGTTGTTTAAAATACGCAATTGGACCTAGACTATTGGTAATGGTTGGTTCCTTGCAAATCAACTGATTGGGTCTCGGACTGGACAAAGCATTATTCTTAGCTTTATTAGGGATATGATACCTTTCTCTTTGTCCTATTAATTTTTGTAACATATTTAAAGATTAATAAAAAAAAATTGCGTTAAAAAAAAAAGGACCTGGACTACTGCAGGAGGGTCGTTGTGCTTCATGGCCCTATTTTATGGGCTCTCATAATCGCACAGGGTATGGATCGAACGAGCGGTAGTATTATAGAAGCAAGGGAGAGCACAAAGACATGGGCCCTTTATATGGGTGGAAAATGAGTATAGGCCCAGGTTTCATAATACCAATGCCCATACAGGAGGTTTAAAAAAAAAATGCCCATACAGAATCAGTTACTCCCTCCGTCTCAAATTGGATGTCAATTTTTGATATCTGTGCCAATTTCAATTCCTTATATCTTTCAATATGGATCTCAAAACATATTCAATATGGATCTTGTTTGATAGTTTTCAAATTGTTCTATTATACAAAATTTTCAAACTCATGAAAAACATTATAGATTGAAAGATATAAGCGACGAAAAATGACACGAGTTTCAAAAATTGTCATCCATTTTGGGACGGAGGGAGTATTTTTTATGCACCTTTACGGCTGTTTGCCGATGGGATATAATAAGCGGATATGTTATTGTCTCGGATAATATATCCGAAATACCTATATCCGGTTTTTGTCATCTGAATATAGACCACGGATTGGGAGAGATGTGGGATTATTATATCCGCCCTCTTAATTACAAAACTATCACTACCCACTTTTAATCTTATATCCACCTAAGTACTTCTATCCATCCCAAACCAAACCAAACCAAACCAAACCAAACATATACATATCATCACTTATATAAATTTTTCTCAAAACAAACTATCCATATCATCACCTATATATCCACTACTTTATCATATTTTTCCTCATATTATATCGACCCAAAACTATTCAGATCAGCAAACAAGGAAAAAAATTTAATTATACTAATCCCTTCGTCTCTATTTAATTGTCCATTACGGTTTTGCATGCATTTTTAACAGCTTATATTTCTCAACATATATTTATAAAAATATACAATATGAACCTGATTTGATAGATCTCAATTTTTTCTATAAGACAATAATTTTTAAAAACTTAAAACATAATACACGTCAAGAGAGATAAACCGTTAAAAATGCACGCAAAACAATAGTGAATAAGTAAATAGGGGCGGAGGGAGTAAATGATTTCATGCAATTTGACCTGCTCTTCCTTTAAAATGTCTCTGAGAAATTTGGTGGCCCTACCATCACGCTCCGGTGGACCCATGATGGCCTGTGGGCTCCGAAATATCAAAGGTTGTTAGCCTTTTTTTTTTTTTTGATCCGAAGGTTGTTAGGATGATGTCTGAGATTTGAGGTTACAGACTTTCCGTTTTTACTAACAAAAAAATACTAAAAACTTAATACATTTTACCATATCGTATTTATTAATAAAAAAAATTTAGTATTTTATCATCTTATTTCCACTAACAAAAAAAGTTTGTAAATTGGGTGATTATGCTGTTCATCAAGCAGCCAATTTGATCCCTCAAATTGAAGCTAAATAATTTGGTGGCACATGAAATGACAACGTAGAGCTTTAGGACTGGCTTTGACGAATCGTTATCAAACTCGGAACTTTTGTTACCGGCGGTGGTGGTGGTGCAGGCTTCTTTGATAAGTCCACTTGGGAAGATTGTGATGTTTTTCAGTTTTTTAATGTTTTGTTCTCTTTGCAATTCAAAAAGAATTTTTCAAAAAATTTCCCTTAGATTTCTCCTATTTTCAACATTTATCTCTCTATCTCTCTTCACTTATTATCCCTACTATTTTTTTAAAAAAATTTTAAATTCCTATCCAAACAAAACATAAATTTTTCTGTATTTCTTTGTCAACAAAACATACCAAAAAAACGGCTTTCTGTAGCCTAGTTCTCCCACCGTTTTCATTTATTGGTTATTTTTAGCTCTTTTTGTCATAATAATTTCTTTTTTGTTTACTTCATTTTACTTTTTGTCTCTAGAATACTCCCTCCGTCCCAATTTACTTGTCACAGTTCTATTCCAACCGGAAAAAAGAATTAGTTATATCTTTAAATTGGTAGTGAATTTTATATCCAATATGGATCTTGTTTGATAGATCTCGATTTGTTCTATAATACAGTGTTTTCAAAATCGCCTAAAATATTATAAATTACAAGATATAATCAATTGAAAAGTGGCACGAACTCCAAAAAGTGACAAGTAAATTGGGACGGAGGTAGTACATTCTTTTCCTGATGCAATACTGCCAATCTAAACTTGTACGTATTCCCTCCATCATCATTTGTTGGCCCTTTTTGAGAATTCAATTATTAAATAAATATCGAAATTGCACTTGTCATATTTTTATTTTCACTTTGGATTTTGATTTTGGAACTCCAAAATTTACTACCGATGGACACTTCCACTTATTGGAATGCCAGCAGTAATTTTTTGAGCAACAAAATCACTATCCTTCCTCTTTTTATCCTTGAAAGTCTTTTAAAAATATCATCATTACGTTTTCTTGTTGTTAGTAAATCAATTGCAAGAGTAAATGACAAGTAATCAAGAATAAATTCAGAAACTTTTGTTCATTACTTTTCAACTGAGATAATCTTTTAAGACAACAAAAATGCTAAAAATGACTAACAAATGAGAAGGGTGGGAGAGATGCGCTACCTGAAGCCATCAGTGGCATGAGTTTGCTAGGAATTAATGGATGATCTCGGTACATTACCATTTTGTGATTTTCAATTTCGTTTTGTCCATATTAAAAAAAATGGTAAACTTTAAAGAAACTAGACAATACTACATCAAATTACTGGTTCACTTTAGTACAGTAACGGTGACATGAATTTGCATCAAAGCTACCAAGACCAGCGATTCCTGGCCTTTAGACAATAGGTGGAGTAATATTGATCAAATAACGTACACAAATTTTGCAATATAGTTTTCTGAAATACTGTCTAAATTTGTCCTTTGGAGTAATTTGTCGAACGAATTTCATACTATAATGGAAGACAAATTTTGAAAAATTGTGAATTTCGTTTAATGGAACACATATTTTGAAAATGATGGGGTGAGAAAATGATTTTCTCCGATCAAGAAAATGATTTTCTCTGATCCAAAGCGAAGAAAATTATTTCCCATAAAGCTTCCCTCAATAATGAAAAGGAGACTTAGTTTTTTATATTGTTTGAACTAAACTGACTAACGGTTCAACGTCAACGAGACACGAATTTCGAGATAGTTTATTTTTCTCAAATACATCAACTAAAGTCCAAATAATCGAAACAATTTTTTTGAAAATAATAAAGTATAGACGGGGTTTCCGGCCCTGTTTAAGTTGCATGGAAAGGATGAAAAATGATGAAAAAATTAAATTTATTTGTAACTTTATATGTGTTTAATTACTAGTAAAATTGTAGAACCAACATTTTTAACTTTTCCAATAGAAATCACTTACTAACAAAATAATCTTTGCCAAAAAGAATGAAAATTTCCTTTTCCAAAAGATTTCTTGTCACGAAGAAATACACAATAAACGGCTTTGATTTCCATTTATTTCAACTCACTCAACATTTTTAGTCTCAAACAACAAAACCATTGAACCAACCTTTAGGAGTGCTAATCGAGTCAAACAAGCCAAGCACAACATTGTTTAGGCTTAGCTTGACTCTTTGTTAACTGTATTCAAGTTTAGCTTGAGCTTAAGAACTTTTTGGGACTAATTGTTTAAGCTCCGTTTGCATTTGAAGTTTTGTGTTCGTAAGAAACTTGACTTGGCTTATGAAATAAACAAGTCAATCTCAAGCTTCCAAGCATGAGTTTAGGCTCATGAAGTTTCGAGCTTTTCGGAAGAACAATTATCGAGAAAAAGCAAGCTAGGTAGAGTTTAAATGGAAGAATGAAAAATAAAGTATGTTGCCACTTAATTACCTCTCTAATCTTTGCCGAGAAAACCCTAGCTAGAAAATGTGATAGCAGCCCCGAATTTGCTCAATATCTCATTTGAATTACTCCATGGAAGAATCATATACGATTTAATTTAGCTCTAAATTTCCATATCTCACCTAGGAGGTTTTCTTTTTGATGCAATAGTACTATATATATTGAACATAACTCAAATACTCCATCCGTTTCTTATTTTGAGTCAAGTATTACATTTTGGGTTATTCCTTAATAAGTGTCCATTTTGTAAAGTTAGTTGGTAAAAGTTGGTGTTTTGTCTATTTTGTCCCTAAAAGTAAATTTCAATTTGAAAAATTAGTGAGTAAAAATGAAATGATGATGCGTAAGTGGAGGAAAGTGGATGAAAAAATTGATGTGAAAGGTATAATGATGATGTCTTTTTAATATGTTGGAGTTACGAAATAAGACACTTAAAAGGGAACGGAGGGATTATTATATTTTGAAATATTTATTAATGTACCCCTATATATTTATTATTTTTAGACTCATTTATTTATTAGCCGGTCGAGCCAAACACCCATATGTTTAAACTTGGTTTAAATTCATAAACAAACAAAAAAATATTATTGATCTTGGCCTATAGTTTTTATAAATAAATTTGAACAAGCTAAAATTCGTGTCAAGGTCAAACTGTTTGGTTCGTTTAATAGCCCGGTAACCTTCCACTTGGAAACCCCACCGGGAGGCAAGTTTTTAGTCGCACATGCCGAAACCGTCTTCGGAATTACCCAGTCCAAAGCCTGGCCCGCTTCGTCATCACTATGGCCCACAGATGGCTGCCATTTGTCCCGAGTAAGAACACGTGTCGCCTTGATCGTGAAAAGCGGGGCGTATAAGGCGGGAAAAAAGTGAGGCGGTGGGTTCCACGTCGGCGATATGGCGGGAAACCGAAGCGATCCTCTAGGAGCGGTGGCCACTCATCTCCAATTGCGTAGTCCACTTGACCTCCTCTCTCTCTCTCATCACATTGGTCAACATGTATGTACCTTCTATATGCACGACATGTATGTGTATGTGTATATGTATATGCTTATCATGTAACCATGATGGCGGTTATGGTGATTGTCATCATCGACAGATATATCTCGATCACGTGACTCTTGCCCATGCGCTTTCACTTTTCTGCGTTTACGGTCTAGTGTCGTATTGGTGTCTAGGAAAATAAAATAAAATAGAGACTTTGTTCAATTTGAATAGGGGTGAGCAAAAACTCCATCAAATTGTGAATTCATTCTAAAGCAATCTAAACTGAAAGATTTTGTTCGATTTTTTAATAGTATGGTTTGGTTATGGTTTAAAAAAATTAAAATCCTCGTTATATGGTTTGATTTATGGATTCACGCTCTCTGTTATTGTTTTAAAGCAATCCAAATCATATAATATATATATATATATATATAGTGTTTAATCATGATTCACCAAATAAATATGGGAGCCTTAGTCAACTATTTTTCTAATTTAGTGATCCTATTAAATCCATTACAATATTTAGTTTTTTTTCCCTACCAAGATAATTTAGACTAAACTTCTATATATCACGATTTACAACCATTTTCTAATTTCCTATAATTATTAATTTATGTTACACAAAAAGCATATGGGATCACTAGATCAGTCAACTATTACGACCCAATTCCTAAGTTTCTATACATGAATTGAAAACCAATTCCAATTCCAATTCAAATTCATATTCCTATAATTCATTCACTACCAAAACTAATTACCCTAATACTTTTTGAAGATAATAACTTAATTCAAAGCAAATTATGGTTTAAAACCGAAACAAATATGCATTTTAATGGTTTGGATTGGTTTGATTCTATGCCTTTTGTGAGTTGATTGGGTTCTCTAATTTCATAATCCGTAGGTATAAGTTTGGTTATTAGTTTACTATAAAATCGAACCAATCCGGATCATGATCACCTCTAATTTTGAGTTTTAGGATTTTGGATTCTCTCTTAGTGCACGGTCTTTAATAAATTTCATTACTTTCATTTCTCTCTTTATTTCTTTTCATTAAAAATTTAAAATTCAAATGCCAAAACGAATACGCCCTGATTGTTTCTTGACGTTCCCGCGGAGTGGTATAGACTCCTCTGCTAGTGGCGGTTGTCGACGTGTATACTGTTAGTCTTACTTTAATCGAATAAAGTAAAATTAGGTTCCGTTTCAGAAACTTTCTTAAAAAATAAGTATTTATTTTGGACCTTATCAAAAAAAAAAAAAGAATAGTTGTTCCACAAAATCCAAATAAACAGTTTATTTCATATTTTCAAACTAAAAAAATAACGTAAATGAAAAATAATTTTTCAAATTTTTTTGCACCGTATTAAAGATCTCAATGAGATTTATCAAATAAAATCCATATTGATAGGAAAATTATTTGCG
The DNA here is from genome assembly GCA_019656275.1 of Rhododendron kiyosumense. Classification (NCBI taxonomy): domain Eukaryota; kingdom Viridiplantae; phylum Streptophyta; class Magnoliopsida; order Ericales; family Ericaceae; genus Rhododendron; species Rhododendron kiyosumense. Next base: position 780,877 of record BPLS01000714.1, read on the forward strand.
TAAACACATGATTTTTGAGTTTGAAGTTGCCTTAACTAAAAAATAAGTACTTACTTCTTATTTTGTGGAACAAGCTTTATTATTGAACAAAAAAATGAGAACTTATTCAAGTTTTGGAACGGGCTCTTACTTTGCTAGTAAATTTATACGTTTGAATTTTTTTTATTTTTTATTGTAATTTTTAAGATTAATCGTTCGTCTCAATAAGACAAATCGAAAAAAGTATTAAATATATACACTGATGTTTAAAAAATTCAAATAAGATGACAATTTGGACAAATAAGACAGTTCTTTGATATTTTTCGTCTTTATTGAACCTTTTTTTGCTTTCCATCACAATTTTGAACTTTTTAAACTTTTTCGTCAAAATGGATGACTGATCCAAAAAATATTATGCGAATCTACCAAAAATTCTGAAAAGATAAACATAATACACAAAATGAAGAATAAAAATAAGTTTACAAGAATGGAGCCAAATAGTATTAGGGTGGGTTCTTGTAAACTTAACTTATTTCATCATTTTGTGTGTTTTATTCGTTTAATCTAAATTTTTGTTAGATTTGCTTGATACTATTGGATTAATCATCCGTCTCGATGAGAGCAATCTATGAAGTACAAAATTATGAACGAAAATAAAACAAAAGTTCACTAAAGACGAAAAAATTATCAAATAGCCGTTTTACTTGTCTAAAATGCCGTCGGATTTTAATTTTTTCAATATCCGTCCATATTTTCATATTTTTCTGATTTGTCTTGTTGAGACTAATGATTAACACCGAAAATTACAACAAAAAGCTAAATAAAAAGTTGCAAAAAATAAAAAATACCGAAATAAATTCCAAACTTATAAGTTTACAAGAACGCATTCTTAATAATGATTATATATCAAAACGTACTTCATCCATCTCCATTTTTTTAGTTCCTTTTGAAAATTTCAACTAGCTAAGCTGTGGGCAGCATGCCTTTTAGAAAGGATTGTAGAGACTCGTATTTTTGGAAATTGTTTAAAGGTTTTATTAATATTAGAAGATTGAAAAAATATAAAATTTGTTGGATTTATTTGATAAGGGGCATGAAAGATAAGGATTGAAAGTGGAGGGAGTGCAAGTGTGATTAGTGTGTGTGTTCTACTATATATGTGTGTGGGAGGGGTGTAGGGGATTAAAAATCCCAATCCCACTCTCCCTCTAACTCCCGATCTCTCTCCCTCTCTCGGCTCTCTTTCTCTCTCTCACTCTCCCACCCAAGTTCCACCAAAACAACAAAAAGTTTAATCAAACCGACCTTCAATCCTTCTTTTATACGTGTTTTGGTGCATGGGTTGTGCCGGATCAAGCTCAAACGAGGTGTATTGCTCTCGGAGCCGATTTTGGAAGCTAGGGCTCGATCTCTCTTTGGATTTGATCTTCAACTTCAAGGTAGGAATTTCTCACTTCTATTATGTATTTATGTGTTGATTTGGTGCTTGAATCGTGTCCTAAATCGTTGTTTTTGTTGTTAGAAATGTTCTGGTGGAGTTTGAAAATCGTGCACTGAAAACCCAAGTCCTATCGGTAGAAAAGCTGTCCAGTAATGTCATTTTCGTGAAATTGTGGTCTTCTACCGGTAGGAGAATGTGTCATACTGGTAGGGAATGAAAATTCAGCATTTTAGCAAAATTTCGAACGGGCATAACTTTTTCATCCGAACTCCGTTTTGGGCAAATTTTATACCGAAATTCATGTACCAGAAGTTTACTTTCCAATGGTGGTGGTCTCATCTCCTAATTCTTAACGGATAAGATTTGGTAGCCAAAATAAGATAGATATGTTCATAGATGTTGGGAAATCATTTTCCTTAGAATCGTTTGGGTAAGACACGGGTGTTCTTAGGTTCTCCTGAGTACTAGTTGAATGGATTGACGAGGCTAGTGGTATACTTAACGCTTGGTAATGGTCGTTGGGTTCCGTATGAGTCGTTTGACACCGAAACGAGGGTTTAAAGAATATAACGAATATAGGTGGGTGAAAGTAGTATGTGTTGACATGCGAAGTGAAAAATGAACACATAGAACACTCCTTTGAGTTAAACAATGCTAGGCGTGGATACATGAGACATTTCCTTGTGTTTGATATGTGGTACACTTCTTGCGTAATTTATACGATTTTACAAGTTGAAAGGTGAAAATCTATGAACCATTATTAGAGATTGTCTTTTGATGTGTGAGTGCTTGTATGGTGATGAGAAACTAATAACGTAAAGATAGCGAGTTGATTAAGATGAAATTATCTGTACTACTTCTATGTGAATAAGTTTTCGTTGTGAATTCATTATATGTGACTGAGATGAATGTCTAAATTATAAAGTGTATCGGAGGATTGTGGTACGGTGACCTGTGATGTGTGACTTGAATTAGCTCCATCAGCGAGGGAGGTACTAGTGGGGAGTATCGGGATTTCTTAATTGGCCTGGCAGGAGTTTTTGCTCATGATACAGAATGATGAGGAAATTGTGACACAATGTGAATGAAAAAAGGCTATCATTGTGAAATTGTGAGTGGTGCGTTAGACATTGGCGTTGCGATTCTTTGATTATTATAGTTTCATAAGTGTAAGATATCGGATTGGTGATTCGAAATAATATGAGGGACAATGGCAGTCATGAGAAAATCGTATAAATAGTAAGTCCTCGAGGTTGAATTAGAGTTTTGGTGTGTAGTTACGGTACTTCATTTATGTCATTGACGTTGGGACAATTACCAGTCGTGTTTCGTTTCACCTTTGAGATACCGTACCTTGGTTCTATTATTCATTCTACCTGTCCTCCCATTTGCATATAATGGTTGTGTAGATTTCTCTACTGGGCTAGTATAGTTCAATCTATCATTTTTCAGGTATGAACCCGGAGCAGTAGCATGGAGCGAAGTGCATGTATTCAAGTGCATATTTTTGAAAGAAGTGGTAAAAGAGACTCATGGACCTTTTGATAAAACATGTTTTGGGAATGTAATAGAACCTTAACTTTATTTCTTTTTATGATGTAGTATATTCAAACTCTTGGAGATGGATTTGTAATTTAATGATTATAACATGGTGAACTTTTTTGGGGTATTATGTAAGATATTGTGAGGAGTTTTATTTATGAAAAACTATCTTTATTTATGTTAAAAATCTAGGGTGTGACAAGGATTCCGTTCCATTTCCAAAGCAATGGCCCATAATCAAGGGAGCGAGAGCGTGGATCGGCAAGCGCTCGGAATACAGAGTCGCCACTTGGGTTTGAAGGCCTGACACCCAAGGAACCGTATTTCGAAGCACCTGTAGCGCTTTTTGATTTGAAAAATGAAGGAACCAATCCGTAATAACCATATCTAGGTTCGGGAGTCAGGTTATGAGAGGGGAAGGATTTTAAGGCACCCCTCTCGCCCAATCCGAAGATCGGTCTCTATTTAGACATTTTGTGAAAATATTTGTGATTCTTTTTTGATTAATCTATTTTTAGCCAATTAGGGTGGGAAAATAGTTAATCGGGGATTAAAACTGTAATAGCTTGCAGGATGTGATCTAAATATCATGGATGGATGAAATATTGAAAAAATAAATGGAATAAAACCCAACATTGTGATTAAATATCAAAACAGTGCCTTATATGAATTCGACATGCACAGTAGCCAACTTGCATGCATGGATCTACATGCATGCAAGTTCACCAACGCGCGCCAAAGCCATACATGCGCACGTGTCTTAATACCTCACACAGATTAAGTTTTATCCCCTTCTGGCCTCTGGAATGATCGATGCTCACCCAGGGGCAAACCAAGTAGTTTATATGTATTGAAAGTAAATAATAATTACAAACAGAATAAATGAAATTGAAATATAATCCCTAAACAGTGGGGGAATTGAAACAAAGGCCACGGGCCAAGTTGCCTATGCAAGAACAATTTCTGAAAATGGACTAACTCGCGTGCGTGTGTCACAAAGGAACGCGCGTCGGTCATGACTGGACTTCCAAGAATTATCTTTGCATGCCTGGACTCTGAGACATGTTTAGAAGCAACCTAGGAGCATTCCAAAGCAAACAAAAAAGCATACTAAGCAAATCCAACAATTTCTACGAGTAAACAGAAAGTCAGTTTTTTAACATGCATCACAGTGATTTATAACATAATAAAAACAAGAAATAACTAGCATCCACATCCCCACGTGGACCATCGCGTGCTGCCTATGACAGGCGCGCGCATGGAAAAACCAGTACACAGTTCTTGTAATCCTGCTGACTTTAGGGCCAGAATTGGTATTGATTACCAGCCTTGGCCCTACCAACCTCCCTCAGGGATCAAAACAGTAAGCAAAAAAAGGTGTTTATAACTTTGCTTGAATGATTTTGGAATGGATTGAACAAGGTGATAGAGCTTGTGACATGAGTGTATACAAATGGCTTGAGTGATGAAGTATCAAGTGTATTAGGATTTGTGTGTCTTTTTTGCTTGATTTTTGGTAACTTTTGTAATGGAAGACTAATGGGGTATATATATAAGAGATTGGAAAGAAGGTGGTGGATGGCAAACAAGGTGGAAAAACCAGCCAACAAAATTAGTTGAAAGTGGCTTGGTGGAGAATGGCTCCAACAAGGTATTGGAAGAGGTTGTGAGGGTGGAGCACCCCATGCACCTGCAACAGTTGTGCTAGCGAAGAAAACGGGATTCTACAGCCCTGTAGACCCCCTAATGATTATAAAATCCAGCTGGAAAAAGGTGATAGAGACGGGTGTTGATCTGCGCGCGTGTGAGTGACATCATCGCGCGTGTGTTCCACCGACCCGCGCGCTGGTCAACAATCAAGGCTTTGTTTTTTACCAACACCTGGCAAATGGACTGATGTGCGTGAGCGCCAAAGCAACGCACGCTGGTCAAACCTAGGGTTAGGGTTTTGACTTAGGGTTTTTGGGTTAAAAAGGGGCAAAAGAAGCTCCAATCACTTCAAGTTCAAACCTTTCCATTCTCAAAACTACTTTTCGATCCAATTCATCATTGGGGAAACAAGAAACTGAAAAATAAGGTACGTCAATTGGGAGATCCAGATTGGGGTGTCTACATAAGCAAACACAATCGTTACACTTTTGAAAACTTATTTTTTCTAGTTTTATCCTTCAAGCATTACATTTTTGTACTTTTTTAGTAGTATAAATTTAGGAATGAAAGTGTAAATGAGGAAACTCATTATCTATTATTCATTTAGTTTTGATATGCAACGATTTTTTTGAGACAAAAAAAATGGTAAACTGAAATAAAAAAAAGGGAACGGAGGGAGTATTTATTTTTCAATTGGTATTCACTACCAAAAAGTTATATGATTGATGTATGTAGTAGAAATTCAACGTAAACAATTTTATCAAGTTTATATGGTTAGTTTTTGAAAATGAAACATCCCAAAATGTTACATGAGACCATCAAAATGTGATGGAGGGAGTGTAGTCAAACCAACTCGTATAACTACGCATATATCAATAATATTTTATTTAGTAACTCAAAATAGGTTGAACACTATCTCTACTTTATTGAATATCGCCCACTCTAATAGTCAAAGTCATTTTTTAATGCCTTAACCTTTTTTATCATTTATGTATAAAAAGCATCTCAATTAGATATCCGTGAGCACGATAAATGAAACTATCAAAATTGTTATCGAACCATCTAAATTGTTTGACTTCTGGACAACAAAAATTAATGCAAGACACATGTTAAATGGATCAAATACTTATCAAAATGTGAATGACTCGCTTGAATAGTTAAAAAAACAAGCCCCACAAATGATTGTTTTTCGTCATTAAAATGAAAGTCTAGCGTGAATTTTATGAAATGTGAGTAATGTGCACCCCATATGAACAGTGCGTAATATTCACCCATTGTTTAGGTAGGTGAACAAAATAGAACTCAAAATCGAAAAATTGTCATTCGTTTTTCATGATGCAACTCACAAGTCACCGTCGCATTGCCAAAAACTATCGGGTCGTGGGTTGATGGGAAGTTCTTTAATGGTTGACTATCACCAGAGTTTGTGTTTGTTTTATCATGCCCCCGTTTAGATATCTTTGTGGTTACGCTATTGTCCTCTACAACTACATATTGATAATATGGATTCAAGATTGGCAAATGATTTTGGTGTTTCACTTTTTGATAATCATTCTCCATTATTTGTCTTTTACTATTTTTGCCATGTGTATTTTGAATATTAAAAGACAAATATTTGAGTGTGGTTTATCATAAAGGTTAAGTGTATGGATTTAACATTAAATAGGATGGTGAAGGAAAATAGAACATCACATGTTGTTGCCCTTGGGCACCGAATAATCCTTGCTTTTTCGAATCCAGAGACTATGCTGTCCTAAAAGGTCTGCAGGGGCGTTGAGCAAAGAAATTAATGAGCAATTTAAATAATTTTTGTGGAATCCAAAATGAATCACACAAAAAATCAAGAAATTATTTAATCTGAAATTAAGTGTTTCGCTATGCCAAACAGGGATTTAGCAAGCACAATGAGGAACTCCCTAACAAAGAAACGACATCATTTCTCTGGGCGACACTCTCTGCTTGTCCTCAGATCATACTTTTTCTGGGTCATTTCCTCTCAATTCCCATATCCTTTTTTTTAAATAACTGGATGTCCATTTCAAGAGTCCAAAGTCCAATTCATTTTTAAAATCATATTTGAGTTATTCATTTTGTAAAATTGATAAAAAAAAATTAGTAGCCACAACTCACAAATAAGCTAAAACTTTTCTTAACTACTCCTACTTTTTTCTAAATCGAAGAAATGAACAGTTAGATTATTATTTTACCCTGCACATTAGTGGAGCCTCAATATAGAGATTGGAGATGTACAAAGGAATTGATTAGGGAGAGGATTATTCATATCATTTTTTTTTGGCTTAGTTTCAAAAACACCTTCTCAACTATCACATTTTTGCAACGTCACCCCCTAAACTAAAAAATGTACCAACATGACCCCCTCAACTATCAAAATTAAGCAAAAAACTAGAAAAAAAAAAAAAAAAAAACCCTTAATGGAGGGAGGGGGTCATGTTGCTTTGTTTTGATAGTTGAGGTGGTTATTTTGGTACATGTTTTAGTTGAGGGGTTAATGTTGTGAAAATGTGATAGTTTTGGGGTATTTTTGTAATTACGCCTTTCCTTTTCGTTTCACTTTTATGGCTACTAGTTGGCGTACGAATTGGAAGGGTTGGTGGGGGGTCCACAGCCCTCCAATGCTTATTGTTTTTCCTTTTCCTCCTGCTGCGGCATACTTTTGGCCGTTGATTTTACTGTATAAAATATGCTTTGTCACGAGGCAAACCCAATTACGTGCACGAGTACTGTTTTAAACTGTTGTAAATCGTATGTATGCGGAAAATTAAAGTTTAATACTCTAAGGGTGCGTTTGGATGGGGTATTGCGAAGGGGGATTACAATATCCCCCCTTATAAGCCGTGGGCCCCAGGGGAACACCCCGTTTGGGAAGCCAAAATGGAGGCCGGATATCTCTTCACCCCCTCATCCACAACACCTCCTAATACCGGCTGAGGGGGTATTACCGATGGGCTACCTCAGACCAGTTGTTGTGGAATACCCCCCAATCCCCCTTTATTTCCGACCAATCCACCCCTCGTAATCCCCCTTTCCCACCCCCCAAGTACCCATTTCTCCTTTCGCAAGTCTTCGTCGCACTGCTTGTTCGAAGAGACGATTTGTGGCGATTTTGGGTGATATTCGATTAGAGTTCGATTCAGTGAGGTATGAGTTTGATTTTTTTGCGCTTTTTCTGTTGGTACTCTTCCCGCACTATCTGTTGCTATTTCTATTCCACGACAGTGTTTGGTTCGAATTTGTATGGTAGAGTTTCGACTGGTAATGGTATGGGTTTCGAATTTGTATGGGTTTTGAAACCCAAACCCTAGATCTTGATTTTTTCGACTGGTAATGGGTTTCGAATTTTTTAGGGTTCTGTTGCAGATGTTTTAGGGTGAAGATTATGAAACCCAAAACCTAGATCTTGATTTTTTGGTGTAGATTATGAAACTTTAAACCCTAAGTTGTATTAAATGGCTTCGCATTATGTCATCTGATTTAGTTTTTGTGGAAGAATTTCATTGGTGAATTTGATTATGCTATGATGCTTGATCCTTATTCATTTTGACAATTGTTAGGGGTTTTTTTCAATGAAACCATTCAGTTATGAAAGAGAAAAATATAGTTTAGGAAGATGCTGGCTGTTTAACCTCACATTGAGTACTAGTGAAGGTGAAACGAAATAGTACAAGGAGTCTCAATCATCAACACTCTACAACCCTTGTTGAAAAGATGAAGTCTTATACATAAAAGGAAATTGGTCGTTACTAAAAACATTAGCGATACCACTTGATGCATGATTGGTATTGCCACGATAATCAGGAAGATTATGTGGCATATTTATATTAGTCAACTTACTATTTTGTTAGTGTTTGCTTGAACTCATGGCTCTTGGCTAAAGGAGATGTTATATTGGATAGTTTTATTGCCCCATGAGATATCTGAAAGCTGATGCTTTCAGCTTCTGCTGGAACATTGACACAAATGGAAGATCATGGCTTCCACCATCTGGAAAAAATAAGTATGGACCATATGGTTTTGGAGAGTCCACTTTTTGCAACTATGTCATCCAGTGCACTGCCATTTGAATGGATCAGCTGGATATGTTCTTATTTAATCCTTAATCATTTGACATTATGTCTACGAAAGAAACTCTGTCACTAGTTTCGCATTCTATGTGCATTGACTTAAAACTCTGCTTCTGAAGAAAAGTGTTAAAATATTGGTTTCGGAATGTGCTTAATTTGGCAGTTGAAAATCTAATGGGTTTACAACTTGTTAATAGGTTGCATCTGTAAGGGGCCTAGGGCAAAGTATAACTGCCTACATAGGCTAGGCTGTTATAGAAGCCCTATTGCGGATGTCTCTGATTCATAGAAAGTCCAACATGCACTTCTCTCCATGTAATTTAGGGTGGTGTCTTGACCCAGAAAAGGAGTGTCTAAATTGCAATTTTTTAGAGTAAGATGAATTCTTTTTTAAACTTGATATCAGGAGTGTTTTTGAGCCGGCACAAAGCTCATCATAGAAATGAAGCACGCGATAGAAATTATTTTCCAATAATGATGTTATTAATCAGAGAGAGAGAGGAGCTGCATCTTATTTTGGTAATGGTGTCATGAGAAGAAAACCCTTGTTTGAGACAAGTGGAGGTATGTAGTACTAATAAAAGGTAGAAAATATGCAATTTCGAGACAGAAAATGTCAATTTGCAGCTAACTAGTCATTGCGTAATTCTGCTAACAAGCGTCAAAACAAGCAATTGATACAAATTGATGGAATGAATTGGTTGATTATGATAGTATAGAACTTTGCAGATCGAATGCAATATCCATAGATCAGAGTTTACTAAATTAAAGTTGAATACATTGAATTTGAATTTGGGAATATCAAATCTTACAGTTTCGACTTGGCTCTGCGACACAATTCGAACTCCATCTCTGTTCAGTAGGAAATCTCTGTCCATAAACGTCCTTGATTCAGTAATGCACAAAAATCCTCGCAGATTTTTTTTTGTTCCTCGATGAGTACCATGCAGAAATGTAATATAGGTAAACAACAAGATATGTAATTACGTATTAATACAATACACTATACACATCCGTATGTAATCACACAGACACACACACATACATTGTTGTTTGTTGGAATTTGTATCGTATGGACTAAGGTACACAGTCACCACTTTATGTTTCATTGTTTATATTGGGTGATCCGACTAAGAGATATGCCTAGTGCCAAGTACTCTGATTTATGTTGTATACCATTTATACGGGTGCCATTGGGAAGAAAGAAAGGATATTCCAAATGTAGTTGACGGTCATCTTTTCACCTTTGTGTAGCATGTCATGTCTAGTACCTGAAACATTTCTCATTCAATTGCTGGCCTTTTGTAGTTGAATGGGAAAAAGCACTCTTCTAAAGTAAACTCATCAAGCTTTGGTCTCAATAACTTGAAGTCAGCACATCTTATCAAGCTTTAATGCCACATGTTAGGTCTGGGCGGTCATTAATAAGAACTAACTGGACATACTTTTTTACCGGTATTCTGCAAAATATGTCAATACTTATTTGTATAATAAGAATGTTACTTATTAAGTATGACTATTTTCCAATGGGAGGCATTTGCATGAGGAATTGATACTTGATTGAAAGTGTGAGGAATTGATGGCCTCATTGTTATTCTCTTTAGGTTCAGAATCACTTGAATCATGACTAGATTAATTTTCACCATCAGTGACCATTTTATCCTCTTTGGTTTTTTCATTGGTAGTCATGGCATCATTATGACCAATTATGAGATCTGCAGGTAGCTGGCCTGACTGTAATGCCTGATCATCACAATTTAAGTCAAAATCAGGACAGCCAACAAAGCTTTGAAAAAGTAGAACATTGGCTACCAAATCAATGAACTTTTCAAAAGCCACCAATGAGCTAGGAGAGAGCAATTAACAAATAGAAATCATTCGGCAATTAGAGATCACCTTCTCAACCCTTGCTACCTCTTCAAGCGTCTGGGAGTTGACAATAGCAGCCTGCATAGACATTGTTAAACATAATCAAACTGATGCTTGAGTTAGAAATAAAGCTGCATGTTAAAATGTCTAGTATTTGATTTTATTTTATTTTAGCTTGTATTGGTGTGGTGGTTGTGGTTCTGTGCAACCATAATTACTATTATTTGCTATTGATTCTGCTCATTCTGCTGCCATGCTTTAGTTATTTTGAGGTGCTAATCTTACCTGGAGTCATCCACTTATAGGCTCAAGTACATAGATATGCCCACAACTTTAGGGAAGTTCAAATATAGTAATATAACCCCCACAGGGTTCTGGAAATAGTAGAAGTAATCTAGCTGTTATTCATCAATAGATTGTAAGATACAAGTAATCTATATATCACATTAACCTTGTAAAAGTGTTTTTTAGGATGCCAAGATTAAACAGAAAACAAAAAAGGAGAAGAGAAGAGCAAGAGGGGTTCATGGCATTACATGCCATTATGAACTCAGTGATTGGTGTTTTTCGTCTCTACTTGTTTATCACGTCCATGTTTCACCGTCCAAAGCCTCGTCCGGAATTGTCTCCGAATCCGAACTTTTACCAGTCGCAAATAAACCATATCAATAGGCTTGTACGGGGTAATGACTTGGACTGCTACGACCAATTGAGGGTGAATAGGCAAACTTTTTTTAGACTTTGTTGTTTAGTCCGAGGTGTTGGGGTAGGGGACTCACGCAACGTATGTCTTGAGGAGAGGGTAGCAATATTCTTGTGGGTCCTCTCTCACCATACGAAGCAGAGGCGTACCAAATTTGATTTCTATAGGTCTATTGAAACAATAAGTAGGAATTTCAATGTTGTACTCCAAGCTGTGTTGCGCCTTCACCGAATGCTCCTAGTGACGCCCGAGCCTGTACCTGCTAACTACGAAGACTCTAGGTGGAATTGGTTTCAGGTATAGTAGTGTTCAATTGTTTCTATTCGTTCCATTGTAAAGCTTTCCTCTTGTTGGCCATATTCACTAACGTTAATAATATTGTCCAAATTTTTTAGAATTTTCTTGGGGCATTGGATGGGACGTACGTCCCAGTAAATCCTCCGGCCGTTGACAAGCCACGATATAGGTCGAGGAAGGGTGAAATTGCTACAAATGTCTTAGGTGTTTGTACTCGGGACCTAAAATTTGTCTACGTATTGTCTGGTTGGGAAGGATCGGCCACTGACTCTAGAATCCTTGGGAACGCCATGGAAAGACCCCACGGTCTCAGAGTCCCCCATGGTATGTTCCATATCCTAAGATGATGTTTCGTTTGACTCCATTACAATTATCCACCCATCAATGTGTTGTCTTCCATTCGTTACAGGACATTATTACCTTGTTGATGATGGCTACACCAATGGGAACGGTTTTCTAGCACCATACCGTGGCCAACGATACCACATTAATATTTGGAGGCAAGGTCATTTGCCAACAAGCAAAGAGGAGTTCTTCAACATGAAACACTCCGCCGCTAGGAATTGCATTGAGAGAAGGTTTGGGGTTCTCAAGAAGCGCTTTGCAATCTTGAGATCTCCTTCCTTTTACCCAATAAGGACTCAATGTCGTATCGTGTCAGCATGTTGTCTTCTTCATAACCTAATTAAGAGAGAGATGCCCAACGATCCAATTGAACACGAGTACACAGCGTGGGAACAAGCACATATCAACGATGTCCCTGTTGATGATCACATTGGTGTTGTAGACAGTTCCAATGAGTGGACTGTAGGGAGGGATGCTTTAGCGGCGGCCATGTATAACCATTGGTTAGCAAATGATGAGGGACCAGTGGAGGGCATTCTTCCTTGATTGTATTTGACTGTGTTATTTTTGACATTGTAATTGTACTATTTGTAACTTCTTCAGTTAATTGTTGTTATTGAATTACTTGTAACGTACTATTCTATGTTCCAATGTTTTCTATCATGTAATGGTTAAGGTCTTACCTTCCCAATAGTTGCATAAATTTAAATGCATTTGCAGAAATGGCTAATAATGAAGTGGATGAAGTGGAAGTAGTGGAGGTGGAAGGGCCTTTGAAGCAAAAACGTAGGAGTTGGAGGAAAATCGAGGAGGAAGCACTAATGAAGTGCTTGATCAATGATGAAGGGGGAATATGGAAGGCCGATAATGGCTTCAAAACGGGCTACTTCACCCACTTGGAGAAGGAGTTACAAAAAGTGCTCCCGTGGTCCAACCTTAGGGCTAACCCCCACATTGACTCCAAGGTGAAGCATTGGAAATCCATATGGGCTAGAATTGTTGATATCATTGGCCTAAGTGGTTTCGGGTGGGATGCTATCAACAATCGCCTCGACGTTGAGCAACCCATATGGGATGGGTATGAAAAGGTAGCCCTTTATCCAATTTCGAATTCCAATGGTTTAATTCAATAATAAGGTATGAAAATTCTTAATAAAAGTGCAAATATTTGTGTAGGCTTTTCCTAAAAAGGCCAAAGGCTTGTACGGGAAGTCTTTCCCGTACTTTGAGGATTGGCAACGAATATTTGGCAAGGATAGGGCTACGGGGGCGGGTGCGGAAGATTATGACGAAATGGCGCGCCCGGAAGTTGCCAACGAAAGTGTCGAGCACCACAACTCAAATGACTTCTATGAAGCCCTATTCACTGATTACGACACAAATCTCCCCAACATTCCCACAACTCCCGTAACTCCCACAACTCCTCAAGCGTTCACACCTCATGCATCACTCCCTACGACCGCTCCCCGTGGCTTAATGCCGGAGCCCAAAAGGGGAGGAAGAGGACAAGAATTGGTGAAGCGGAGTTGTCCATCTATGCGAGCATGGACAATTTCTTGAAATCTAGCAATGTCCATGTGGAGAAATTGGCCAATTCCTTTGGCTATGAGAAGGAGCTCTCCGCCCGACGCACGATGGTCAAAGAGGAGTTGTCGAAGCTCAATGTCACATTGGCGGAGAAGTTCAAGCTTAGTGCCGTAATCGTGAGCCACGAAGAGAGGGTTGACGACTTCTATGGCACGAAGCCCGAGGAGAGGCAAGCATTGGTGGAGGCCATCCTCGCCGGTGAGGTGTATGGTCCGGTCTAGTGGCAATAGTAGTGCCCTTTTGAAGTGGCTTAAGTACCATTATAAGCAAGATTGGTACTTGACCCACTTTTTTTGAAGTGGCTGGACATTATCGTTGTATAGATTAGGCCATATGTTAATTTGGTTTGACTAATTTGAAGAACAATGTATGATGCACTGCTTTCTATCCTAATTGGTGATATAATTGAATGTTGTTATCATATATGTATGTTAAGTCATTATGGTCATGTGGGTCTGCTATTTATATTGTTGTGTAATTGATAATATCTTCGCATGACAGGGTTTGGTTGATTGTGTACTACAAATAGGGTGATGATGAATAAATTACAATATGGTACATATGGTAGTTACCTTGGCAGGGTAACTTTTGTTGCAGCCATGAGTAACTTCCATTGGTTTTCCATTAATTGCTTGAGCCCACATCGATTACATAACTGTTGGCTATGTTGGTGGCTATGATGATATTTTTCTGTGCCTAATGTTTGAATCACTTAAAATTGTGCTTGCACTCTATTCATGAGCAATAATGGTGGCAATGATGACATTGTTCTGAGCCAATGGCATCCATACACACTCCTGGATAAGGGCCTGTTTGGATGGGGTATTGTGAAGGGGGATTCTGTGTTTGTGTTTTTGTACTAATTGTGTTCTGAATGGTTTCTGCAGTTGTGTTCTCTTCTGATTCTGTTCTGGTTCTGTTATGGTTCTGTAGTGTTGATCTGTTCTGGTTCTGCTAAGTTTTGGAGGGGGTGTAGTGTGTGTGTGTAATTGGTTGCAGAGAGTGTGTGTGTCCAGTTTTCTGCTCTGTTCAGTTTGTACCATGCTGTTTCTGATATGTTCAATTTGCTGTTCTGAATTCCAATGGTTCCAAGTTGTTCTTACTAGGGCAATGATGAGCAAATGACAAAGTAAATGAAGGTAGTGCCTTGGCGGGGCAACTAGTGGTTGCAACCATGTGTACCCTCGTGCGTTTCTTAGTAATTTCCTGAGCCTTTTATGATTTCTGCTTTGTCCAGTTGGGGAGTTGAATGGTTTCTGTTCTGTTTTGTTCTGTTCTGGTTCTGTTCTTGTTCTGCTTCTGTTCTGGTTCTGGTTCTGTTCTGGTTCTGTTTTGGTTCTGCAGTTTTGGTTCTGCAGTTTTGTGTAGGGCTGTGTAGGGCTATGATGAAAAAATGAATTTGTAAACAAAGTCGTGCCTTGGCGGGGTAACTTTTGGTTGCAGCCATGCGTACCCTCGTACGTTTCTTAGTAATTTCCTGAGCCTTTTATGATTTCTGCTTTGTCCAGTTGGGGAGTTGAATGGTTTCTGTTTTGTTCTGTTCTGGTTCTGTTCTTGTTCTGGTTCTGTTCTGGTTCTGGTTCTGTTCTGGTTCTGTTATGGTTCTGTTCTGGTTCTGCTGTTTTGGTTCTGCAGTTTTGATATGTTATGGTTCTGCAGTTTTGTGTAGGGTTGTGTAGGGCTATGATGAAAAAATGAATTTGTAAACAAAGTCGTGCCTTGGCGGGGCAACTTTTGGTTGCAGCCATGCGTACCCTCGTGCGTTTCGTAGTACTTTTCTGAGCCCACTAAAATGGCTAGATAGACATGGTTTGTGCAAATTTCTGGGTTAGGGGTGGCTGTGGGGGATTTGAAGGTGTGTGGGCAGTGTAGTTTTGTGGGGAGTGTGTGTGTGTATGTCCAAGCTCTATTGGTGGCTGTTTTCACTAGTTTTGGTGCCTGTTTTGTGCAGTTTTTTGGTGACTTATGTGTAGTATTGGCTGGATGTTCCAAATTGTTCGTTTAGTTCATTTGTTCTGTGTCGAACTTGCACCAATGCGCTGCTGTGCCGTTACATTTCCTGGACTGTTTTCCCATTTTGTAATTGCTGCTGCTGTTTTGAGGCTGCTCCTGTTTTGTATAGTGGCTATGATGAAATTTTTCTGAGCCAAATGTCATAAATGGTGGTGTTTTAGACTGTTGTGGGGTCTGTGTATTTAGGGGAGGAGCAGGTGTGGCTTGTATTATGGTGGAGTTTTGCCATGGTGTGTCCTAACCGTGTCCTAATCATAACCTACTGGTGGTGTGTTTTGGCATGGGTTTGGAGGCTGTTTTGGACTATTTTTTGTGGTAATGTTGCAGGCTGTTTTTTGGTGGTTTATGGCCATGTTTGGATCCTGTTTCTGGCCTGTGTTTTGGTATACTTTACGGCTGTTTTGTGCCATGTTTTGAGATAGATTCGCGACAAGTTTTCGGCTTTTTCTTGTTATACTAAGGCAATGATGATATAAAAGGGAGATTTGAAGGCATGTCACTTTATCTTGGCGGGATAAGTTATGAGGGTCAACGGTTCAATCACCGTTCGGCAACATAACTTGTAGCCAAGTAGTGTACTATATGCCGGTAAAATATATCTGAGCCAAATAGAATTTCTAAGCATACTATTAATATTGTTTCACATTTTAAATATCCTAATTGTTTTATCCAAATAGATTTTCGATGGGAAGTCAAGATAACGATAAGTTTTTGGTGGTTTTCGTTGGCCATAAACCGAGAATATATACAAGTTGGGCGGCCGCGGAATTGCAAGTTAATGGATACGCGGGGAACTTGAAGAAAAAGTATAACACATTAGACGAAGTGGAAGAAGCATTGTTAGCATTTCATGAGGAAAGATATCGGCTCATTCAAGACATGAAGTTGGCTCAAACCCAACATCAATCAAGTGACGGTGCTTCGACATCCACGAGTGCTTTGGAAGTTCAACATCAAACTAGTCTAACAATTTACTTTGTTGTAGCTTTTTTATTAGGTTTTGTATGTTGTATTTTATTGGCACATCTATTTTCTGGTTCGGAATGAAGTTGTAAGTTCTATTTCACAAATTCGGACGAATTAGGTTGGGAAAGACTGTTTAAGTTGTAAGAATTTCGTAAGTTGTACGTTTTATGTTAATAATCACGTGATTGTATATTCGTTCGATTATTCGGTTCAAAAGTAACGTATGGCTATGATGAAATATTTGTTGGTTTGAAAATTCACTTCATTTCAAAACATGATACAATACAAACCCTATAATAGAAATGCACTCTCACACACATACATCAAAGGAAGCCATGAATAGGCAAATCCATTTATTTGACAACTACAAATTTATTCTTCGAACACATGGCTTCAACTTCGACTTTCTAGTTTGCTGGACGATCAAAAATATGGCAAAATCGATTGAAATTGGGAACTTGCTTGTCCTGATAAAGTCTCACGTGTGGCCGATCCTACATCAAGTAAGGGAAAACATTTTAGAAATTTTTTTAAACAAGACTTCATATAAAATGAAATTTACTGAAAAAGACTTTATATAATTATTACTTACTCGGATTAATTCAGTCCAAACTTCATATTCTGCCACAACTTTGTTTTCATTTGAATCCCACCGAAACCCAGGACGGCTAAGCATTTCGGTTATATAGAAATAATCCCGTTTCCAATACTTCATCTTCTCCAGGATATCATCTCGTTCAATACCTGCTTGGGGGAAAGAAGCTTGCAATTGATTATGAAGATATTCCAAATTGTCGGGATGCAACTGAACCGCCTGGCCATGCCAAATTCCTTGATCAACAAGGGTCGTAACATTTGTGAGTAACGTTTCTTCCTCCGCCTCCATCCAAATTCGGCGTGCCATCAATATGATTGACCAACAAAAGGATCAACTATTTTTTTGAATCAATATGAGATGTCAAAAGAGAAGAGACATGGGAACAATTTATAAGGAAAATAAATTGACCAAACCTAATTAGTTAGGCACATTTTCACCAACAAAATATGTTGCCCACATGGGAATTCACCTAACAAAATTGTTAGACTCATTTTCAACTACCAAACATTAGTATTTTTCCAAAAAAAAAATAAAAACAGAATTTTATAAACATGAAAAACGATTTTTACCAAATTAAAACTGAAATGTTATCTTTTTCATATCATTAAATTAGTACATTTGTTAGTAATTTTACCAACCTAATTAGTTAGGCACATTATCACCAAAGAAATTTGTTGGCCACATGGGATTTAACCTACAAATTTTGTTGGACACTTTTTCACCTACCAAACAAAGTGTTTTTCCAAAAAAAAAAAAAAATTTAAAACCATAATTAAAAAAAAAACGAATTTTATCAAAGTATAACTGACTTTTTTTTCTCTATCAAAAAAACCGAATTTTATCAAATTTGTTAGTCAAATTAAATATTTTGGCTTAAAGTGTGAATTATTAATTATATTTTCAATTATATATAAAATATAATATATAATTAAGTTTGAGACTGCACAAGGGCAAAACGGTCATTTGACAGCTTTTTACATCATCTACCATTCCTTATACCCCCTATTAATCCTTCATCCAAACAAAGTCTTATTTAATCCCCCTTCTCTAATACCTCATCCAAACAACCTACTATTTAATACCCCCTCCATAAACATCACATCAATGTGGGCCATCCCTTACTATCTAATACACCTTACTATCTAATCCCCCCTTCTTACATAACACCCCTAAACCTAATCCCGCATCCAAACGCACCCTAATGTACTAAACGGAATCAGAATCATGTTTCTCTGCATCATTGGATGTACGTGTGGACTATCAGTGTATTTTTTGCCAAAGTTTAGAATAGATTTTATTAATCCAGGAAAATAAAATCTATATATCAAGATAGACTTTGATCCTCACATGATGGATGAAAAAAGCCAAAGGGTATAGAATTTCTACAAACGAATCCCACTCCTTCTCCCAGCTGTTACTGTGATAGAATGGGACAAATCTCTTCTAAGAAGAGAAAAGGATATGATGGGCTTTCATTGCCCTAGTTGGAGAGAGGGACAAATCTCTTCTAAGAAGAGAAAAATAGAATGGGAGATTGATTAACATCCATTTGTCAGACAGATAATATTTTAGATGGATAAGGATAAGGGCAGAAACATGAATTGATTCTGCCATAGGTTAACAAAAAATATGTATACAGAAACTCAAAAGAGGCAAACTTGTACATATAGTCATAGAATTCGCAAAAAAATCATTCTCCATTTTGTTATGAAGATCAGTTTTCACTGTCTTGATTTGAAGAATGACAAAAGATTTTTTCCTCCATTTTTTTTTGTTGTTTTGTTATAATTTAAACTTAAATGAGTAAGATTGTAATAACTAACATTTTAAACTAATGTAAGCACATGAGCCAGTGTTCTGTATCAACAAAATCGATAAAAACGTAAGCACATCAACAAGTGCACTGCATTTAACAACATAAGTACAAATCTAAGCACACCAGATAGTGCTTTGCATAACAATGGAATACGTACAGATTTGAAGTCTCCTGATTCGACGTACTTGAGTGGTAATAGAAGAAGCAGAGATGCAAAAAAATCAGATATGAAAAGACAAAATGGGTTGGACTAAAATTATTTGGACTGAATTTTTACATATAATTTTTTTTGCAAAACAATGAGTGAGAGAGGGAGGGAGCTGAAGAAGAATGGAGAGGACTAACCCGTTCTTTTGTTTTAGATCTGATGACTGGTGGGTTGGGCTAAAAACATAATGGCTTGGGCTTAAATTATTTGAATTGAAATTTTACATATAAAAATATTTAGGGTAAATTTTACTTACCTTCTCCAAGGTTTCTAAGAACGACAAACACCTCCCCTCACGTTTCTAAAATTGCACTTACCTCCCCTTTGTTTTACTTGTTGGCTACAGATTCACCCTTTGCCGTTAGAAGACCATTACTAGGTAATGGAAATTGCCTACATCAGCTATTAAATCCATGTCATTACCCCTTTAAAATGATGGTATGACATGAATGTCCTTGTAAACTTAATTTAAAACACACTTATGTTCCTAATTAAAACTATTTAACAGAGATCAAGTTATTATACATATCTTACATGCACGCATGTCTTCAAAATTAAACACGCATATATACATTGTTTTTAAAAATGCAGGTATAAGCAAAATTTTTTTTTTTTACAAAACTTGAAAAGAAATTTGATTTTTTGAAGTCAAATACATATGTAGGCACAAATACAAAGGAATTACAGTATGTTACCTTAATCTTTTTTTTTTTTTGAAGTCAAATGCATATGCAGCCATAAACACAAAAGAATTACAATTTCTTTCCTTTATCATTCGAAAGCTGCTTCTTCTTCTTCTTCTTCTTCTTCTTCTTCTTCTTCTTCTTTGTTTTTGCATAGAGTAACAAAAATTTCTAAAAAATATGGCTTTAAATTAAGGTAAACATTTTTCCCCAACCCTATACCGTGCATATTTATACAAAAAAAAATAATGTTAAAAGTTTTGGTATAGACATCTTTTTTCACCAACTGATTTATTTTTCAAACTTTTAGATGACATATATATTGACAAGTCATCAATATATTTTGTAAGAACTAAGGCAAGTACTAAATTCAAGTATTATAAAATTGGTAGAGAATTAAAATATTGAAGATGCCCTTGGAGAGGATTTATTAGAAGGGCTCAATTTTCCACTTAGGGAATCAATTTTTTTTCTTTGGTACAAAATTTGGCTTCTCCCCTTAGAAATGCCCTAAGCAGTTACTACTCTAATCTCTTTTATCCTTTAGATGATTACATTACGTTTCAGTGCAAAGTCATAAAATTCTATGCTCATTGATTAAATGTCAATTAATTACTATGAAAATAAAGTTTCAAATTTCATCGATCTTAAATCTATGACTTGTTTTTGTTTTTTGTTTTTTGTTTTTGACAAAAGTGAGAGGTACTGCATTGATAAAGCCCAACGGCACTTACACAACGAAATTCATTACAAATAACTTGAACAAAACTAAACTAATCATCTAACTGATACAAAACGAGAAAGAACGAGGCAATTGATGTATTTCATTCCCAGCTCAAACATGGCCTGACGCGCCTTCTGTTGAGTGAAAAATTCATATATCCTATAGTAATCTCAAAAAGAGATACTCCACATTCTTAGCCAAAAAAAAAAAGGACAACAAGAACCCAGACGATCAGATGAATTTCCACCAGAAATGAGCACACTAATGAATTTCTAACAAACCACCAATAGATGTATATTAATCTTCTTGAGCCCGAACAGTAAACAAATTGCCCAAAGGCAAACTTTATTACTCTCATAAGGAGAGATAAAACTCTTACATGGAGAGATAAAACTCCCATAGATCTTACTCTAAATTCAGCCGCCCAAAAACAGCCGAACGGATCGCAACCTTCACTGCCTCCACCACTAGTGCCACAAGGGTTTTGGCGACGAATAAAATGCGGACAAACGACTCCGGTGACGGCGGAGCCCACCGAATAGAGAGGGCCAGATCTAAGGGAGGAGAAAATGAAAAGAAAAAAAAACTATATGAAAAAGGGGAAAGAAAGAGGAGAGCAGACGGAGGAGGAGCCCGGGGGAGTTATTGCCCGTTCATTGCTCTTTAACGGAGTATTAATATGTCGCATCAACACTAACGAATCATGACATCGCAATTTCATTGAGATTCAAGCTCCTATTTGAGCTTAAAAATATGCCCCTTCGATCATTACTCTATTCGATTAATTTGCCCTTTCGTTGCTCTTTTGAATTAATCTTTGTCTCTTCTATCCTAAAATAACATCTCTGCCGTTTTCAAGGAACATCAAACTGATTGGTAAAGCCAAACGTTTTATACCAAAAACATATATTTCTTGACTTGTTCGTATCATAATACAATAATTCAACTAAGTATAGCTAAGAGTATCTACAATGGCATAATCAAAACTTAAAAAATTTATAAAGTTAACAATGTTTGCTAAAAAAATACTTATAATTGTATAATCAAACTTACCAACCTTTTCGAAGTGTGTAGCCGGTAGGTTTATGAGGGAGTGCAATTTTGTTCACATTCCTTATAAAAGGGTGAACATTATCCTTCCTCTTATTAGTTGAAATGGTATAGCCACTCGTGCAATATACTTTTTGGTAAGCATAATATCACTTTGTGGTGAGATTCACATCATTTCAACCAATAGGAAAGGAAGTAATGTTCACTCTCTTAAATGGAGGGTGAACAAAACTCAACTCATATTAAAGGATAATAATGGAAATATTTTACCTTGAAAGAGGACAATGGAAAGATTAAAAAAGAGTTGAGTGATATGGAATAAAGATTAAAAAAGAGTTTTAGTTTGTTAATCAACGGGAATTCAAAGACTATCTATAGTCCTGAACCCCAAATATGCTTCCGTGAGAACTCAAGTACTATGAGTTAATTTGACACTTTAATATAAAATTTCTTTTATTTCTTTTGGGTGGGTGTAGTTGGTTTATGAGAAACATCTTGGAAGGGAAGAAGAGATTTGTCCAAATCTAGTAAAGAAATTGTCGAGTTTTAATATTAAATACCAAATTGTAAATCCAAATTTACGTACAGACATCTCTCTACATAAAAAAACGAAGAGAAATGACTAGGTATACAAACCAAGCAATACATGCGATCATATTCTAAGGCTAAGGTTGTAACCTTACATCATTTCTTTTTAAAAAGATACAGAGAATATATTCTCTTAATAAATTTGTCACTTTTCTCTCAAACTTTTTAGGCAATCTATCTATCTACCTAAAATATTTACCTATATATACTGTAAGAATGTAATTACCTAAAATAAAACAAAACTCCCTCTTTAACTCTTTCTCCTACACAGAATTTTCTAATTTTTTCATCATTTTATTTTATTATGTTACACTTTTTATAAAATATAAAACATATACTATTTTGCTTGAAAAAAAAAATTAAGTTCAATCAATAGCATAACAAATGCTTCTTGAAATCTATCTTTTTTCTTCATTTTTAAATTTTTTTATTGTTGCAGAATTTTCTTAATTATTTTACAAGAAAAGAGAGTAAATTCCAAGAGAAAATACGCGCCAATCCACTGATGTACAAAACAATAGGAAAAAAGTTATCATTGATATTTTTTTCATCCCCAAGCATCCAACGAACTAGACGCTAGTGTATGCCTATGTAAATGTTGCATTTTATGATAAAAAAAAAAACTCGTTCCAAAATGATAATTGATACATTTGTCCAGTAGAGCAATCAGTCAGGTATGGCACCCAGTTTATTTAAATTGACAGTATATTACGATATACTTTTTAGGACACGGGATTTGGCAGTCAATACATAGGCGTGTTTGCGATTGCTGTGGATTATAAGATTTTAAAATATATCTTCAAATTCTGCTGCAAATTTTAGATTTTGAATTTTAGTAAAAATTGATAAACCTATTTATTGCAGCTTTGACATTACGAAAATCTCATTAATTTTTTGAAAATTTCTCTTGCAGAATCCTAAAAGTTATCCAAACCCAGCTTTGGATTATTAAAAAAAATAATCCAAAATATTTATTTCACATTTTCAAACTCAAAAATAAGTATTTATTTCACATTTTCAAACTCAAAAATAATGTAAGTAAAAAATAAATTATTTTTTTTGCACCGTATAAAATATCTCGATAAGATCTATCAAACAAAATTCATATTGTTAAGAAAATTATTTGCATAAACATATTATTTTTGAACTTAAAATTACCTTCTTAAAAAATAAATACTTATTTTCGATTCTGGAACAGGGCCTAGGTATTTAAACAAATTTGTTAAACTGATTTTTAGAAGCATTTTTTTTTTTGGAACAGATTTTTAGAAGCTATAATAATATAAAAATCTGTTACTAAAAGCACAAGTAATGAAAACATACCTATTTGACAAAAAAAAAAAACTTGGGGAGCAAGGATTACAGTGGCACTATCGGAAATACGGAGTCCCGACACCGACTTAAAGAGTACAGCTGTAATCGTCAAAGCAGTAACGCCTTCGCTCGGCTCGACCCTTCTCTTTTTCTACGCTTCCCAACAGAAAGTCAGTAACGGTGGGGATCCCATCCCCACGCCCCACCTCGGCCCGTGACCAAACGCCGTCAGACGGACCCGACGGCGCGTCAAAGATCGATTGGGCAGTGCCCTTCACGCGCCGTACCAAGCGTGTGATATTTTCCCTCTTTATTTTGAGGCATGATATTCATGACATAAGTAGATGATACTGTATGGTACAGTATGTGTCATGCATGGTGGATGCTCCTTATCCCCATGCCAGCTCATCACCTACCCATCATATTTAATTTCTGACCAATAACATTTTAAAATTACTCCGCATAAATTAATATAGCCCACTTTA
This sequence comes from Rhododendron kiyosumense, assembly GCA_019656275.1. NCBI lineage: Eukaryota > Viridiplantae > Streptophyta > Magnoliopsida > Ericales > Ericaceae > Rhododendron > Rhododendron kiyosumense. The sequence goes on from BPLS01000714.1 coordinate 804,817, forward strand.
ATGCGTTTTGACCGCTTGGGGAAAGGCGAAGCGGCAAGGGGTGAAGAATATATACTAAAGAATTTCTCAGTTAGAGAGAGAAAGAGAGCACAAACCAAACCATATCAGAGACCAAGACTGAAGAGAGAAAGAGAGAGACAGGCGAGGTACTGTAGTTTATTATTGCTTAATTGCTCGTGAATTTCTTCATTTGGGTTTTCGATAATTCTTTTAATATTTCTGTCTTTCCATAGAGATTTGCGTCTCTGTTTCATTTCTGCAGCCCTCTCTCTCTCTGTGGTCTATATCACTCTTCTGCAACAAATCGATAATTCCTATAAACTGATCTTTGTCACGTTGTAGAGAGCTAGTAAACCGTGGCCATAGATTTCTAATCCTCATAAATCCTCTCTCAACACTCTACTGCACTCGAGGGGTTTTACGAGACACTTGCTATTACACATACATATATATATATATATATATCGCCTGTATCTCTTACCGCTTTTCTCTCTCTTAGGGTTTTGAGAATCTGATTTGCGGAGAGAAGATTTATGTCAACTGGGTCTGATTTGGCTTTGATTGGAGCTCCGTTGAAGGTCTTGACTTCGTTCGCGTCTTTTTTCTTCGCCCTCTGCATGCGACAACTCTGCTCTCTTCACTTGTTTTCCTCGGCCTTTTCGATGCCTTTGAGGTCCAAGAGGTACGATTATTTCTTAAACCCTTGTTTACATACAAGCACATGCCTCGTATTTGATGGTTTTTGTTACGGATCTGAGGCGGGTTAATGGTTTTTGTTGGGGTTTTGTCTGTGGTTGCTAAACTTTTCTTAAACCCTTGCGAACACAATTATTTTAATTATTTATTCTCTTTTTCTTGGTGGGTTCCTGTTTATCTTGGGGTTCTGTTTGTGGTCGATAAATCGTGATTTTTCTTCATTGTATTTATTTATTTTTCGTTTTTGGTGGATTTCTTACACCGATCTGAAGTGGGTTCCTGTTTTTGATGGGGTTTTGTCGGTGGTCGCTAGATATTTTTAAACCCCTGAGTCCATGCATCTTGATATCTTTGATATTTTGATGTTTTAATCTCGTTTCTGAAGAGGGTTCTTGTTTTTGTTGGGGGTTTTTGTGGATGCAGGACTTGTACTGGAGTAAAGTGTTTTCCCGGTTTTCACATAAAGCGATTTGTCCATCTATTCTTGTTCTTGAGAGGGCCTCATACTTGATTTACAACTCTGGTTTTGCGTAGCTATTGCCTTTAACTCTTCCTCCCATATCCTTCTGCCTTTTTCTTTTCATTTCTTCCGAATAAGATTTTATTACGGGTATTTTGAGGGGTTTTGGAGAGACTTCAGCGAAAATGCCAGACCCACCATCGAATCAAGCAACTCCGTGTCCGAAATCCAGGACCAAAGCCTTTTCTTCTCAAGAAAACACCAGAAAAATGAAGAGAATTCGTGTGATTTGCAACGATCCTTATGCTACGGACTCTTCCGATGATGAGGGAAGCAATGAGAAGCCATATGGTCTGAAACGCATGGTTCAGGAGATTAGCATTCCTCTTTTGAGTTTCAAGCAGCTGAAAAATGCTGAATCAGAGAACTCATGTCAAGACAGCAACAATGGTGAGAGAACCCCAAAGAAGAAGAGGGTTTTGACGAAAACACCTAATCAGAATACCTGTGGCTCAAAATACAGGGGAGTTCGGCAACGAAGGTGGGGAAAATGGGCTGCTGAGATTCGGGACCCATTCCAGAGGAGGAGGGTCTGGCTGGGTACTTACGATAGTGCTGAAGAAGCCGCCAGGGCTTATGATACGAAGAAGCTGGAATTCGAATCCAAGGCTGCTGCTGCTGCTGTTTCTGAGAAGAGTGAATTCAATCCCTCTTCAATCGTAGCTGTTTCTGAGGAATCTGTGAACACGTCTCACACATCACCTTCATCTGGTCTCGAATTGGATTCAGCTTCTCAATTTGATGGAAAATGCAATGAAACAGTGATAAATGGTGGTGTTGTAACCAGTCCTGTGGTGGTTGGTTCTGAGAATGAGTTCGGTGATAAAGTGCTTGATTCTCTGGCTGTGGACAAGACATTGGTGCCACAAACTGAGACTAAAGAAGATGAGCAGAGAATGCCTAATGCAGTTGACATGGATGAGCTACTGGTTTCTCAAATTGGGGAAGGTCTTGATTTGGGAATGGATCTCGAGTCGTTCTTCCTTGACGATTTCACTCCTCTTTTTGACGACTTTGGAAGCCTTGAAGATCTTCAAATGTGTGGCTTTGAGGATAACGCACCCACTGATCTTCCGGATTTTGATTTCGAGCTTGGCAATGAAGAGCTTGCCTGGATTGGTGAACCCCTCAATATACCATGCCTATAAGTTTTGCAGCTAGTAGGAATTAGTATTAGTATATTTATATTTCTGTCTAAAAGTATTTGAGCAGTGTTCATCTCTCGAGAAAATGTTCTTGAGAAGGTGGTTTTGTTGAGTGAGGATCTTTCGTTTAGTTGTTTGTTTGGGAAGAGAGATATGCTAGAGAACACAAATTTTGATTTGTATGGAGAGTAGCAGGTCCTTTGGGTTTTCTTGTGCTATTTAGAGCCGTCCCAAAGGTCTGGTTTCTTATCCTTGGAAGAGAGGCAGAGTTGTTGCTTGAGCGTTTGGAGAGCTTTTGTTCATTTCCTGGCCATCTCTCTCTCTCCCCCTCTCTTTATTTATGAAGGTATTGTTATTTCAGTCATGAATCATGGCTTTCCTCTTGTGCCTCTTTTCCTGTTGAGGCATTTGAGTTTATTAGGATATCTGCGTAGGGTTTTTGGTTTGTAAGCAAACAATGTTGGATAGCTATTCTTATTTCTGAAGGCACAAAATCTCTTAAACTGGGTTTTAAGGAACTTTTGGTTCCTTCTTGTTGCCATAAAAGTCTGAAATTGTAAACAGAAACTGATTGTGTAAAATGGTTTCACTTGATAATTTCTGCGGAAAAAAATGGTTTCACTAGTTTTCTAACCAAAGCTTCTACTCCAACAACCCCTTGCACCACACCTCATCTCGGCCATGACTTGCACCCTGTATCCGCATATCTGCTGCTGTTCTTTCCCAATGAAAAAATTATTTATTTTTCAATAAATTTGAACACCTTTATGTGGAGTGAAACATGGGGTGTGAAGAAAATCAAAACATGTATTTTTGAAGAAGTTTTCTAGCTGGTGCCATAAAATCTCATGTCTTTTCAAAGGGATGTTATTATTCTTAGGATTGAAAGTTACAGATACCAAATAGTTTTCGATTCTTCTAGGGGTGGTTGGATCTGTGAATCTTTCTTGTTTGATTGCCACACATTCCTTGAACTTATGAACAATGACATTTGATTTGAGGTGGCTGCTAAAATGCAGGACGCTAGTGTAAAAAGTGTTCTCCACAGTGTGCCCAAAGGATGGGCCATCTCTAGTTATTTTGATTGGTACTGTTGTTTTTGAAATGTTGTGGTTTTGCCAAGCAAAGGATATCTCTCCTATCTGCAACTTGAGGCTGTTAAAAAAGAGTCCTTGGAGTCCTCTCTAAGCTAGCTGTATTCCAATGAATCCAATTCTACAACTGCTGTGGCCACTTGGTTCTTGAGGGGCCTGATGAGTGGGGGATTTGGGATAAAAGTCGTCAAAGGGGGGCTGGTACCAACTCTAATTGATAATTGTATGTAACTTACTGATTACTCCTATTATTTCGGGATTATAATGACCAATTTCACCCCTATTGAACATACAAATATTTTTTTTTCACAGACCCTATCTCATTCTCTCTCTCCCTCTCTCTCTCAGCTCTAGCCACCACAACTCCTATTCTCCCTCCCCCTCCTCCCCGTGGGTTCCATACCTGCATCTGGCAGCGGGAGGGGAAGGTCATGGAGTACCATTCCGACTCACTTTCTTTGATTTTTCCTTTTTTCCTTCCGTCTCTCCTGATTTGTGAGAGTTGTCTCTCATTTTACGAGACGTTAGTTTCGTCTTTGGACGAATTTTGTCTACAAATCGGGTTTTCTCAGTTGAGGTTGCTTCACAACGATATAGCGTTTTATCCCTACACGATGTCTTTGGCGGGACAACTCGTGGCGGCTTGGCAGATCTGTAGTTCTTGAGAATTCATTGGTGCGTTCATCCTTGGTTGGAGTGCATCTGATCATCTGGGTATTTGGTGTCTTTATCCTTCACTTAGCACTTTTCTCGTTCGAGACTCCTAATTAGATGTTAGGCAGTTTAAAAGTGTTGCTTTTGCGTTAGGTCATGCCTGGGTTAAGATGAAAGATATCATTTGCCTTGTGATTTACTCGTTTTTATTTGTTAGACGATCATTTTGGCTTTATTCAAGTTATTTGTAATAATTTCCGTTTTTTGAGTGCCGCTGAGCATTTATCAATACAATCTCCTTATTTTTCACCCAAAAAAAAAGAAGAAAAAAGAACACATAGAAAAGCGTTACTATAAATTAGTAAACGAGTATATAGAATCCACAAAAGCTTTATGGAAATAGACCAAAAGTAATCTTAACATTGTTTTACGGGGTTATTTGTTTGTCCCGAGATAGAAGGATGGGATATAGAATTCTTGGGATATGGGGTTTTTTTTTTCAATCGATAGAAGAGGTCATTTACATCATATGTATATGTATGAAGTACAAAGTGTAAATTCAGTAAACACTACATCTATTGTGAGAGTCCAAGAGATATCAAGCCAACAACTCAACTAATACAAGAAATAAATTCAAGGCTCCGTTCAGTTGCCAGGAAAGTATAGGAAATGATGGAAAAATCAACTTTTCTATAACTTTTGTAGTGTTCTCTTTTTTTTTTTTTGAGATGACAAATATTAACTTTTGTAGTGTTCAATTGACAAGAAAATAGTGGGAAACTTGTTTTTAAGTTTTCTTGCAAGATTTACTTTCTTGCAAAAGTGATCCAGCCAAAAGTATAAGATTTTGCGTCACGGAAAAAGTTTTCTCCATTGTGGAGCCAAAATAATTGGCGGGTAAGAAAAAAAGTGAATGACGCTAATACCCAAAAATTACGATTTAGGCTCTTAGAAAGACACTTTGAGATTTACGTGAGTAATAACAATTTCGACTACTACGGTGCTTTCTGAGATAATTGTTGTGAAAAAAGATTGGTAGTTTATTTTTTGGCGGCTGATTTTGCCACTCATTTTTTCGTTAACGCCACTCCCCTGCAGTGGCTTTAACGAAAAAAGAAGTGGCAAAATCATTTCCCTATTTTTTTGGAAGTATTTATTTATTTTGTCATTAGTCTTCAATTTTGTTTTGTACTAACTAATTTTCAGTGAGTTTTTGCATCGGCAACTAATCAAGCACGGTTGTTTAATTTTTATTTATTTAGTTATCATCTACTTATTTTTTAAACTTCATTTGTACGGTTGATTATCAAAGAATGTCAATTTAAATGGGGGATTTGCATGAATATTCAAATATAGCAAACTGAATAGGGAATTGCAAGTCGATTTTTTCATTTCATGTTAAGGCTTTGCATTAGATAAAATATATTTTCAGTATGTGTTAATTTTTGAAATATGATAGCCTATTATTTAGCTCTCAAAGTTACTTTTATTTAAAATTAGTCATGGGAATAAAAATAAAGAAGTTTCTCATAAGTGTCTTTTCTCAGCAAATGAATTACTAAACTTTAATTTTCCTGCAAAAAGAAAAATTGTCAAATGAAAACTCACAGAAAAATAGATTTCTTTTTCCTTTATTTTACTTAACTTTTCCTGAGAGTAACTTTCTAGTATAACATTCCTGACAACTGAACAGAGCCCAATGGAAGAGACAAAGAAAGAAAGGAAAAATCCATCTATAGGAAGAACACCCTTACACAGGTAGAGAGATCTAACTCTTAAATTTCTAATGAGATGTAGGAGTCCTAGCCAACTAAGCTACTCCTAGCTTGTTAGCTTGGATATTGAGATATGGAATTCTTGCGGATATTTGTAGGTAAATGAATGGATGAACAAAATTCATATCTGGTGTTTGTATTGACCAGGGTAAAACTATTTTCAAGCATTTGCACAAAATGATTATGGCACGTTTTTTCCTTTTTGTTCTCGATAACAATTCCAGTTGGAAGCCGTCCAATTATCTTTCATAGAGACTTTCATGGATCCAATTCATGAACTGTATCAAGCCCCATTCCCATTTTGTCCTTTAACATATGAAGCACTAAAAGCGAGTGAATACCAACTTACCCGCCCAAGAAATGAGCATGTGACAATTTCAGGCATTGGGTCCAAAGATAAGATATCATCATAATTCACAAAATTATTAGTCTTTTTCTCTGACAAGGCACAAAATTATTAGTCTAGATGTACCCAAAATTAAAGAAATGATGCTTGGTAGTTGGTAGGCCACAATGGCCACTCTAACAAATCCGGTGCTAGTCATTAGGGTTAGTTAATTCCGTAATCTTAGGCTGACTTTTCTCTTCATTGACTTTTAAGTACATAAATCATTATCAATTAGGTATCTAGTGTCTTGGCCGGCCCCTCGCGGTATAATAGTTTCGATTAACTAGACCGAGCTAGTTACCAAGAAAAACAAAAAAACAATAACTAGACCGATCTCCATGGGGAGTTTGAAGGAGGTAACTCTATCATTAGCCCGTAACAAAATAACCATGACCACTTCAACCGACCACTATATCAATTGCCACATGGAGTTTGAGATACTCGGGTTGATCCCCGCTCAACACGGACTCATACAGATTATAATATGAAGATACTTCATTTTGTTATATAGTAACATCAAATCTTTGGAATCAGGGACGGAATTAGGAATTTCATCACGCATAGGTGAGCCTATATACACAGGAGCGAGTCTATATATTTTTATAGAAATTTTTTTTACATATAGTAGTAGTGTTTCTTTTTTTTCTTGTAGGGGCGACCCCTCCCTGGCTTCATCCCTAACTCCATCCCTGTCTGGAATCACGTGATTATTAGAATCTATACATATTTAGGGAATGATAAGTCGTGATCAAGGGATGCCAATCGCTTACTTCTCTCTGTCACGGTCTTTATCACTTCCAACTTTACTTGTTTGTCAGAGGGTCTATGGCCGGATAACCCGTTCGTGGACTCTTTTTTTTTTTTTTGTTGGAGCACTACGACTGTTCCACTTATGAGGTTGAAACCCTGAGAGAAGATGGAGGATAGTTTCCTCTTCAAATCTTAGATTTGCTAACTTTGATATCAATTTTCATGACAGTAAAAAGTAAAAACATTTGATCCTAGTATCATTGAATTGACATTTTCCCCTACCGGAAAATTTGATATCTATCTTGTCATGAGTGCCTCCTGAATTTTTTTTTTAATTGATTTTCTTTTAATTATGTGAAAGTAATGTTAGTTTTGATTTTTTTTTTTCCTTGACAGAACTCAATGGAGGAAAAGAATTCATAAAGCTGACACCAAGTAATTGGGACATAAGGCTCGGTTTAGTTTGGTTTAATGTTAGTTTTGATTTTTGTGCCAACTTAGTGTTGATTTACTTTAGTTTTGGATTGTGATACATCATTAATAGTAAGAACAACTAAGGTTATATTTGGTAGCACTTTCACTTTCAGTTTTCTGTTTTTTTTTTCAGAATTTTCAAAAACTGGACATGGAATTATGTTTGTATGTCTATTTTCATTTGCAAAAAGAGAGAATGACTTTCAAATTTTTTGAAAATTGGAGAAGTAGCAAAACTGAGCTTCCACTATTTCTAAAAACAAAAACAGGCTGCCAAATCTTCAGCTATAGTGCTCAGAGCTGCTTACCCGCATGAGACGCAAGATCAAGTCTTGCTTAGAGCAAAAACCGACTCTCTCTCTCTCTCTCTCTCTCTCTCTCTCTCTCTCTCTGACTTTTTGTCTTCAAAACCCAAAAAATTCAATTGAAATAAAGGAGGAAGTAATGGGGATTTCCAAGCAAAATCAAGAAGCAGACGAAGACCCAATCTTCGACGATGGATCGAGAGAGAGATGAAGACCTAGTCTTCAAATGCGATTCCAATGATTCAGATGAAGACCCAACTTTTGACGCTATCAAAGAGACTCGATCTAGCTTTACAATTTCACTTTTTGTAAAAGCAATTGAAGGAGGGAATAGGGGAGCAGAAATGGACAAGTGAAATAGAGAAGAAAGAGGAAGGAAAAAAACCGGAAAGAGAAAAACGGGAAGAAGGGAGGTAGAGAG